>JBBBDQ010000283.1:770000-1252500 GCA_037127315.1 Ascarosepion bandense
ATGTGTCTGTGTAGTTATGCAAATTCTGAAATATTACTCTATTATTGATGTACATGCATATCCTACTTTCATTGTGTCTCTTTTTTAACCATCTGCACAGCTGTTTTATTTTCTTCAATTGAGCTCTGAAGAGAGTGGAATAATAACCAGTCAGTATTTTTTTTCTCTATTCTCTTTTTATTTTTTCTGTCTTTTATGAGTTACTGTTTGTTACTACTATACCCACTTTTTTCCCTTGCTTTTTATCCTGTCCTCTAATTTTATTGAATATGTCTGTTTTTATGGCAAGGACAAGTGGTTAGAATGCTTGCTTTCTGACCATTATATTATTCATACTATATATTGTATATATGTGCAGAAATCTCCCCTTTATGCAGGTATCATTAAAAAGGACAGACAAGGTGTGATGTTTAAGTTTTTTATGTAATTTTTCATGTGACTTCTTTCTTTTGAGGGCATAAATTATATAAAAATTGTTTAACTGAGCACTTTCATCTATACTTTTAGCCATTTTTGAGGATGAATGTTATTTTACATGTAACAGAATGTAAGTGGTGTTGTTTAATGTGGAGTAGTGGTATGTGTTATGTACCAAATACGGCAAGCATGTTGTTAGCGTGTTCGTAGATGATGTTATTGAGTGTTGGAATTTAATGAAGGGGACTAAATCAGATGTTAAATTTTAAAGATTCTTGATTCTACAAGTTGCAGCAAAAATGCCTCTAACATAATGGTAAGACATTAGTGGCAATGATGCCTTCATCAAGCTAATGTCTTACCATTATGTGAAGGTATTTTTGCCACACCCTGTATATTCTTTATCTGATCCTCTCATAAACATATTTTTTTTTTTTTTAAGGTATGTTATCTTTCTGTAAACATTTTTGTTTCGATTTTAAATACACAAATTATTTTTGGCTTTTTGCTTATACTTATTTTCTGGGATGTGACAAATTTTTTCACTTATAAAATTTATATAAAAGATTTAAGAAGTTAAGTTTTTGAAAAAAAAAAAGAAAAAAGAAAAATTAAGTATTCCGATTTATTTTGAAAATTAATATAATAATCTTTGACAAATTATACAGTTCAGTTCAATAACATTATCATAGATTGAGTCCTAGAGGATAAGCATAGCTTTCCATTTAATTCTCAGTTACAGGGAAAAGTGGAGTACCTGAAGCATTGTAGATAGATATGAACAAATTGAGACTGAGGCCGATAGATAGATAGATAGATAGAACAGACTGAGACAGATAGTAAATTTTCTAAGCACTGCTTAGATGTGGCACAAGGCCAAAAGTATGGGGTACCCAGTGAGGATTGAACTCACTACTCAGTTGTAATAGATTGTAGCGAGACAAGCTTGCTAACCATTACACCATGCTGAGGTGCTCTAAGACAGATAGACATAAACAGAATGAGACAGATATAAACAGACTGAGATATATAAACAGTCTGAGACATAACATAGTATATTAATATATATAAACTTTTATAGAAATAGTACAGTAAATGCTTAATTGATGAATAAAGTAATGACCTTTCATCTTTGAAATGATTGAAATCTTTAAGTCACCAAAAATTATGAGGTTCAAATTAATTGAAACTAAATCATAAACAATCTTAAAAAATATTATTATGATGCTGTTATTATCATAATTCTCATACGTGAATCAAATTCCATTGTAAATTTTACAATAACCTAATTTCTTTTACTGTCAGTTGAATTTTCCACTAACAATAATTTTATGGCTATTGTTGATAATAAATAGCCTAATAAACTAAGGCATTGGTTGGTGGATTTGGTGACACTATGAGTTCAATTCTTGTCTAAGTCAGGAAAGAAACGTTTCAGTTCAAAAATATCTGAATGTTACCAGGATTGACAAACACCTGATGAAGGCCAAATTGACAATGGTTGAAATGTTGTAATAACAACAACAAAGATGAGGACATCAGTCCAAATTGTTGAGCTATTTAAACTAAACATTTTATATAATTGGCAGTTGAATGAAACAGAAATGTATTTTAATTTGCTGTTTTATTTTGACTTAGTAATAGTTTTAAATGCATTCTAGGTCACCACCTTAGCAACCAAAAAAACAAAAAACAAAAAAATAGTGTAAGGTTATTTTCTAAAACTAATGAAATTTTAAAATTACGTATTTTATAAAAATGTTGTGAAAACGAGGTGTACTACAATACATTTTTATGGGTTTAAAATGCAAATAATTAGAAAAAAAAATAATGAAAAAAAAATCAATTTAGTAAATTTGTTTTTAACTAGAGAAAGTAAAGGTCAACCAACATTTATTAAAAAAAAATATAGCCAATAATTGTAATCATTAATTAATCGCTTCAGTTTTTACTCATTTTAATTTTACTGTAATAACCTTTTGGCTTGGTTTTTAATTTATTTAAAACACATTAAAAACAAAACTTTAGGCAGACGTGCCAAATGACACACGCAATGAATTTAAAAAGCTTAATGTCAAAAATAGAAAAATGACTATAAAGCTAGCTTTTTAAAACAGAACGGCTTACGGTAAAATGGTCACGTGATATTCCACGCCGTGATGAAAGATTTTTAAAAAAATATTATTTCATGTTTCTGTTTTTATTTAAATTATATGCAGTGATTAAGCAAAATTAAGTCGAGATCTTTCCCAGTTTATCGTTTTTATTCCCAATGCTGGATTTTTTAAACGTTCACACGGAGCAAGGAGTTTGTTTAAGAAAACTAAAACACAGTGACAAATCGAGACTATAAGTTTGTTTTTTTTCACTTTTAGATTTAAAAAAAATCAGTCTTATAATAGTTTTATTAATAAAAAAGAAATACCCTTGCTAAAAAAATTAAATCACAACTTAGTTGTTAATTACAATTAAAAAAAAAAAAAACCAATAACACCTGAAGAAAATTTTTAAAAGGTGAACCAGTAACCTAAAAAGAATTCTACTAAGTTTTAAATTAAAATAAAATAAAATCCGACCATTTTAAATTCCAGAATATAAAGTTAGATTACTATTTTTAAAAGAAAAGATATTTTTAACATGATCATGAATATAAAACGAACTTAAACCACTATTTGCAATTCTGCTACACAAGAAGGCATTACAAGAGCGGTCTTTGTACTACTACTTCAGCTTAAGAGTTAGGTATTTTAGGTTGTGTTTATTACTCTTTTACTGTGTTGCTACAACATCGACATAAGCTTCGTACCAACCTCCATTAATATACAACCAGATAAATAAGATGATCAAAAATAACAGGAATCTGGCAAAAATCGACTTCTTTATGAATTTAGGTGCCGACATCAGTTGTGACAGTTTCAAGTCCATAATGCTCTGCGCCATCTTCTGAGTAGTTTTATGTAATAATAATACGAAACCCATGTTTTAGTTTAGGGAGGGGGGCACCACGTTTATACCTTTTCAAAACCCCGATAAAATGTAGCAAAGAAATAAAGAACAAAAAAAAAATCAGATTAATGAACCTGTTTATAAATGCTTGAATTTTGCCTTATGAAAGTAGAGAATGGGTAATAAATCACAAAATAATCTAAGTAAATAATTTAAAAACAATGTCTGAAATGCAAATTTATTGAAAAAGCATGGTGATAAATGTAATTTGGGGAAGAACCGTAACTCTTTGAATATTTTAAAAATTATTCCCCTTTGAATTACAGTCGTGGATGTGCCTATGGTGTAAATGTCTAGAGGCTAGGAGTGAGAATTCCTGTCGGGATCGTTATATTTACTTTCGCATTGATATCCTTGGGAAAGTCATGAATAAAATGCATGTATCTGTGGTGATACCACCGACCGAGCAAACCGGATGTTGGCTCTATGCCGACCAGAAAGCAAATGAATAAAAATCACCCCTGCGCAAGTGGATTCGCGCAGATATTCTGGTTGAAAAATAAAAATGAATCAAATATCAAATTACCATTTTTATTTACCAGCCAATGGGAAGCCCGAAACCAAATACAAGGATGAAATTCGAAACTAGCTGCGTTTGATTCAAAATGCTGATATAAAAAGCGAAGACACAAACGCTTCGTCAGACAGTCAGGACTTGAGGAAAAGAGTGTAATTAGTTTCTCCCTTGACCTAAGTTGAGCGGCTACTATGCTTGCCTCTTTCTTCTTTCCCTGTCTCATAAGTACTATTCTGGCCTTTTACTTTCTCCCTGTTCTCAAAAGTACTTATCGACATCTTCAAAGACCTTCCACACAAACTAACTTGCTGACCTACTGACCTTTGAAGTGGCAACTTCTAAATGAACATTCTTTACCCACAAGACGCTTCCACATTTCTAAGCCTTAATCTCCTTCAGCTTATTATTTTGCCATGAACTCTTTTACCTCCGTTGGACTTTATTTCAAGCATTACTTATTTTGTAAAACATTAATTGAAATATATATATATATATATATATATATATATATATATATATATATATATAAATGTTATTTTATACTCTAATTGCCTTTTTTGAATTTATAATCATTTTATGAATTATAGTGGGCTATCTTCCCACAAGGCCAAATTCTGTTAACCTCACAACAACTAGAAAAGGAATAAGAGATACCCATTATATATCCATCTAGTCTCTCCTCATAGAAGTATAGATTGGATTCTCTAGCTGTGGTCGACAACTATAGAAAAAGCCCTTCAGACCATATGTGTCCTTGGAGTACGTACTTGAACTGTGAAGGAAAGTTCATTTATAGTTGCAGTGTAAACCACAGGTTGGCCTTGTGGGTATAAAAAAAAAAGCAAACAGACTTAAACAGGTAGGCATGTTTGGAAATGAGTAGTCATGCTGAAGATGAGAAATCACACTAATTTACATCGTCGAAACAGCTCTGTTGATGAGGAATTATAGTTAGGCTAGGAAAAAAATAGATTGTTTGCATTTTAGGAGTACATAAAATGAGAATATGACAAACCCTTTTTTGAAATGGATCTATAAGTGTAAAGGTTCCTTGAAGTTAGTTTTGTTTTCTCTTTGCAGTTGTCCTGGGTATGACAATAAACCATCCAGCAGTAAGACCTCTGATCAAGAGATTAGAGATTTTGAGAAGCATTAGTGTTGTTCCCAGATTCACCCTGACCCAGGGAGGTAGCACCTGTTAGGGTTCCAGTTATGGGTACATATGGTGGTGATTGTAGAACTCTGAAAGTGGGAGGAGGCACTTAGGGGCTGAGATTTTTCTGAGGGGGAGAGGGGCAAACTCAAACAGCATCTTCATTTTCATACTACACCACTGTTGTATACACAACTTACAAATGAGTTTTTAGTATAAGTATGTTACTTCACTAAATTAAACGGAATAACTTTTCATTCATAGAAGTGGAGTTCTAATCTTTTTTTTGCCCTCTTTTCCATTCTCAAGCCGTTGGAACACAAAAAAGGTTAATTTCCAAAACAAAATCAAAGGGTTAATAAAGTCAATCAGTGTAATTTGTTTGCTCTGATTTTTTTCATCCACAAAACTTTTTTGAATCACAAAAAAACCCTATTTTACATTACAGATTATGCAAGAAATTCATGAATAGCATCAAAAAAGAGATCCGTCTTCTTTTTTCGTGTTCCTTCATTATTTCATTTATTGATTTACTTTTACTAATTGACATGAAATAACAACTTGTGGTCAAATCTCATCACAGAAATTAATTTAAGATTATTCATTGATTTATTAAGGCAAAATATGTAAAGGAAAAAGTGCTATGTACATCATGATTGTTCTTCAGCAAAAGGATATCGTGATCAAAATCAAAAACTTTTAACATAGACACTCTCATCTTAGCAACTCCATGAATTCGATATTCAGTAAAAAATGATAGATACATCGATAATGAACAGAGTGTGATAGATAGATAGATAGATAGATAGATAGATAGATAGATAGATAGATAGATACGAGTGGCAATTGGGGAACTCTGAAAAGGGGCAATTAGGAGCTGAGATTTTTCTGAGGAGGAGGGGGCACACTCAAGAAACACCTTCATTTTAATACTACACCACTATTGCATACACAACTTACGAATGAGTTTCAGTATAAGTATTTTGCTTCACTAAATTAAACAATAATTTTTCATTCATAGTTGTGGAATTCTAATCTATTCTTGCTCTCTTTTCCACTCTCAAGCTGTTGGAATGCAACAGAGTTTAATTTCAAAACAAAATCAAAAGGTTAATACTGATATCTATATTAGCAGAACAGTGTGATTTGTTTGCTCTTATTGTTTTCCTCTGTAAAACTTTTTTTGAAACACAAAAAAATAAATATGAGAAAAAATAAATAAATGGGGAAATAAAATAATGCAACAAAATCAATGTGGGCACTACATTTGTAATCAATCAAAATGCTGTGAGCACCACAACTGTACAAAAATCAGCTAAAACATTAATTTATGCTTTCGGCAAAGTTTGATCATACAGACAAGAAGTTACTTTGAAAAAAGGAAATAATATCATTTTTCTATGACCCTGAAACAAAGCATAAAATAGGGCAGCTAGTTAACCCAAGCTAACATACATACTATAATATTGTTTTGATTTTACTTATTTCTCCAGATTTCAACAAAATGAATGTAAATTTTTTACATCAATATTCAAAGAAATTTACTTCTTAAAGAGCAGAGTCAATTTATGCTACTATTAGCTCAAAAATGTAAGTTTGATTGAATGGTTAGACTTAGAGTATAGTCAGTAACTGGATAATTCACAGATGGGTAATTCATTCACTAGGCTAAATGTGAATGCCTATTTGCATGTTAACAAAATTGATAAAATTACTACTAAAAGAGATGTAAAAAAAATAGTGTCTTATGATAGTTTCCAACCACAACAAAGCATTTTCGCGTGACGTACTCTGACACCACCATCGTGTATCATTGAGATGTTGCAGCTCTCAGACTTGTTTGTTGAAAAACATTTCTCGTTATATTCCAAGAAATTTTTCATGGACAACAGGGTTACTTACAAAAATATACAAATTTTCAAGTAGGTTGAAGAAATCTGCAACACCAGGAATATGTTTTGTTGCATTGATTAATACTAAATTCAGCCTGTGTCCATAACAGTGCATGTAATAAGCAAATAGTGCTTTATCATGGATGCATTTTTGAAGTTCATTGTCCCCTTTTCTGTGTCCTCTCTGGGCAATATCCTCAGTTACTGTCAACAGGATAATTTCCATGATGGTCTTGATGTTATGTCAATTTTTCTGAATTTTTTTTTTATAAGCCAAACTTATGGTTTGTGCGATAGACGTCTTTTCGGATACGTTACATTGG
This sequence comes from Ascarosepion bandense, assembly GCA_037127315.1. Taxonomy (NCBI): domain Eukaryota; kingdom Metazoa; phylum Mollusca; class Cephalopoda; order Sepiida; family Sepiidae; genus Ascarosepion; species Ascarosepion bandense. The sequence goes on from JBBBDQ010000283.1 coordinate 777,309, forward strand.
TAGTGACTCTATACAACACAGAACTTATGGTTCATGCAACAGATGTCTTTTTGGATTCATTTATAGTCACTCCATGCAGCACAGGAAAATTTGTGGTATTGGGAATTCATGTGTTTTTGAGTTACCCCATTATTGCCATGTGCATTTTTTTCATTGTCAAAATCTATTTTTAGTTAATGAATCATCTGCATTGCCACATGTTGGTGGTGCAAAGTGCCTAAATGCGAAACAGAACATTGCATCACATTCTTGTGAATGTTTAGCCAATTGGTATTTGTGGAACTAAGCACTTACAAACGGCTCATTCCTTCACTGTATTTAGGATATTCTTGTAAACGTGGTTGAATTGGAATACCACCAGCAGATTGGGATATATCAGATGGTGCAGTATAATTCTTCTTCTGATTTTGAGATGAATGTCCAATAACAGTTGCAGAATATCCAGCATCTAACTCCAAGCTCCTGCTTCTTCAGTGTCGCTGTTTGTTGTCAAAGTGTGTTTTTTAAGGATCAAACTCACAACTCAGTAGTAATGGTTGAGCCTAGATAATCTTCACCCCATGCCAAATTTTAGTGTGTACTCACTCTGTTTCTTATTTTTATCAATGACCTTCCTGATATTATCAGTTTCTGACTCAGTAGCTATAGGATGTGCGTTGTGGTGCAGTGGATATCAGCTCGGAACGAGAAATCGGGGAGCCGAGTTCAAATTCCAGTTGAATTCTTTGTATTCACTTATGCGTAAATATCCTTGGGAAAGGTAGTAATCTGTCTCTTCCCTCGAGTCATGGGTTAAATAACAGGACAAATTTGGTTCAAAAGCCTTGACTAGCAACCAATCTACCACAGAAAGTAATGGCAACCTACTATGGGATAATCTTCTTTGAGACATGATCACCCAAGCGTGTATCCCGTATGGCTGATCTATACTGATGGCATGACTATTTGCTTCTGTCTTAATAGCAAGTCTGAGAGGTTCAATGAAATCGAATTGGTAGCTGATCTTGAATCTGTTGTTAACTGGAGCAAAAAGAGGCTTGTTAATTCTAATGCATAAAAAATAGATCTTTCTATTAATCATGTTGAGGACTCCTCTGGAGGGGGTGCAATACAAATTGGTCCAAGCACCCCAGTTCAGCTGAGATCCTGAGAGGCCCACTAATGGTTATGAAATAATGATGTGAATGAGGAACAAAATGGACAACAGAACAAGGATATTTAAGACTATATCGGGTGTAATGAAAGCATTAAAACTAATCCATGGTCCTGGAGCTCAGACTCAGCTTAAAGAATATTTGTGTGAAGTTTGGTGAGAATTGGATAGAAATTGTGGATTTGTATAAAGGACATACAGACAGATAAACAGACACACACACACAAACATCTTGCCTTTTATATATATATATATTATCGATTTTCTGCACTATTATAAGAACTGCAACCTTGAAACTTCTGAATATCATTTCTTATGTCTTTGTCTATGAGTGTATCAAATTTGATTAAAACCGGACCACTCCTTCTATAACCCGATTTTTTCGATTATCAATTTTCGATATTTATTGGGGGTACCTTGACACAAAACCTAGCTAAGAACACTTGCAGACATTTATAGTACAACTGTAATGGACACACACACAGACAGACACACACACACACACAGACAAAGTTCCATTTATAAATAAGTTTAGATTTAGATTAGATTAGATTAGATTTAGATTAGTTTAGATTAGATATAAAAATATATTTTTATATTTTTTAGTGTTGCATTGATTGTCATTTTGCTATAAAAATATATTGTTGCTCATTTTATGATAAAAATTTACAGATTTTTATTTGGAGTTCACTATTTGCCCAGTCCTGGGTATGACCGTAAACTGCATCCAACAGCAAGACATCTGATTGGGAAGTTGTAAGGAGCATGGGACCACCTCTTAATTGCTGTGGTTCCTAGGTCCACCCTAACCCAGAGTGGTAGCACTTGTTAGGGACACATCCATGGGCAAATAGTTAACCCCCAAACTGGGGTCAAAACACTATAAAAGTATAAAAATAAACTTTTATAGAAATATATACATAAAAATAGAATTTTATAGAAGAATATACATTTTCGAAGGAAAAAGATTATTACCAGCAATACATTTTTAATACAAAACTAGAAGGCATCTTCAGTTTTCTAAAATAAAAATAAAAATAAAACAAAAAATTTCATCAAAATCTGACAAAATCAAACTTTTTGCTATAATCAAACATTAAATAAAATACCTTAAAACCCCACCTTTTTGGCATTAAATAACCCATAGAGGTTGATATGCCGTTAAACAAAACTCAGACCAAACCAAACTATTTACCCATAGTTGGGACCCTTACAAGTGTTACCACCCCAGGTCAGGATTGATCTGGTAACAACAGCAATTAAGAAGTGGTTTCAGGTTCCTCAAAACCTCCAATTTCTTGATCAGAGGCTTTGTTGCCAGATGTAGTTTATAAATTGGCCAGTATAACAAAAACTGCATATAACAAGTTCAATCCCTAGCACAGGCAGTGTGTACATGTAATAAGTGGAAATAGGAATTTGTATTTATTTCTGAGATACGTAATTTTCAATCATCTTGAAATTATTTCAAATTTATGTTCTCATTATGGTTGATATAGTACTTGGTCGAAACATTGTGTCTATTATTATAACACCTATATCAATCAAGATGAGAACAAAAGTTCGAAATAATTCCAAGATTATTGAAAATTACTCATCTCAGAAATAAATATAAATTATGACAAGTGGCATGAACCCACTAATATAATCCAGTTGTCAAAAATCCATCTAACACTGAATATAAAAGGCTCCAAAAGTACACCACAAAAGTGCCTCAGGAAGGTGACGTAGTGGATATAGTAGTTGGATATGAGTTTGATTTGGACTTGGACAAACCAAATTCCAACATGAAAGAACAATAATTGATTTCACAGGATATTTCACAATAATCAATGAGATAATCCACATGAGCCAATATATGAACACCTGATGATGACAAGAGGGTACTTGGTTGAAACAGAGTGTCTATTATAACACCTATATCAACCTTATGAAGTTTTCCAATTGGCCCATTTCTTGTTTGATGGTGTCTGTGTCATATGTTGTCTTCACAGGAGGTGCCAATGATGGTTCTGTAACATCTTGGTTCTAATGCTTGGATTCTTCACTGTAATACTGCTGTTAATGTCTACTGTCAGCAATGATGAAGTGATATTAATATAGTTTAATTATGACTAGTAGTACTGTTGTGTTGCTGGGTGTACTTATTTGTTTGAAATAAGAACTAACACACAATTCAAACCTTTATAAAGTTTATTCACTAAATGGTAACAACAGCTGTAAAAACATAACCAGTGGATTACAGGTAGATTAATAATTCCTGATAGGGAACATGAAAGAAAGCGTGACCACCATCTTGAAATCACTTTTTTTTCTGTTGTCCTAGAAAGTTCTGATTAAAGGGCATAACTTAGTTTCCATGTAGGGAGCAAGTTCACTCCCTTCTTATGACATCCATCTTAGGAAGTATCCATGAAGATGTTTTGGTTTTCCTATGTGAATTTTTTGATGAATCCTAATTCTTAAGTTAATGATTCAAAAAACTAATGGCAAGTTTCATAACTATAAAGTGTCTATGGAAACATCATTAAATATAGGTCATTATGTGGTGATACCAAGTAAGTGAGGGACCGGATGTTTGCCCTCAGAGGTCCAGATAGCAAATGACCAAAACTGGTCATTTTTCAGTGGAAAACCAAAAATAAATAAATATCAAATTCCTTTTATGGACCCTTTTTGCGAGCCAATGTGAATTTTGTTTATCGTCCAATGGGAAGCCCAGAATTAAAAATGACTTATTTGGAGCCCTGAAGATGAACTAAAAGGCCAACACAGGAAGCATTGCCAGTTGAGAAAATACGAGCATAATTAACATGTCCCTTGACCATGTCAAGTGATCGCATTATGCTTGCCTCTCCTTTCTCTCTCATAATATAAAAATATATATATATCTTCACTGTTCATTGAGCCACTTATCTGAATGGACTGAGCAAAGACTTCAAAGATACTCCTAACAAACCAATGCTCACACATATATATGCACAAACTATTTTTGGCATTTACTGCTATGAACATTTTTCACAACCTTTGTACCAACCAAAAGACATTACTTTTATTTGTAAAAAAGCCTTAATTGATATATATATATATATATATATATAAATGTTGTTTCTATACACAATTTGATTTTCTTGTTTTATACCCACCTTATAGTGGGCTATCTACTAACAAGGCCAAATTCAATTAATATATTTCAGCACACAAATACACTTCAGTATAATGGATAACCCACTATGAATTAATGGGAATTCATGCCCGGATTTAATTCTGGGCTTTCCATTGGACGATAAACAAAATTAATGTCGGCTTTTGAAAAGGGTTCGTAAAAGAAATTTGATATTTATTGATTTTTGGTTTTCCACCAGAACATCTGCATGGAGCCAAGATGCGCAAAGACCAGTTTTGGTCATTTGTTATCTGAACCTCTGAGGGCAAACATCCAGTCCCTTGCTTGCTTGGTATCACCACAATTATTTAAAGAAGTAAATAGGTACATATGAAATGATTAATAACTTGCAAGTTTTTCCATTATACTGAAGCAGACATTAAATGCATGAGAACATTATCACCATCTCTATCTTCTCTTTCTTCTTATCATGTATATTTACATTTTAATTCCAAAATTAAACATTGTCCCTAATATATCTTTTTCTTTCATCTTTCCTCAAATTAATTATCTGAAGTAATGGCAAAGCATAACATGTGCTAATTTTCTAATCAAGGAAAAAAAAAGAATTTTTATAGTAATAACCCCTACTTTTTCAAATCTTTGAAATGTTCTTTAAAAGTGATTGCTAAGATCACAAAGAGTTCTTTCATGGATCAAGAGATTTTAGCAGTTCTCTCTTCCAAACATCTGTTATAATCATTTCCGAAGGTAAACTTTGTTTATATATTAAGTAATAGAACACTTTGTTGAGGTACAGTTGGTTTGAGTTCTACACACACATATAACCTTACAAGGAATAATGTTGCTACCCTTAATTTTCTCAACCTCAAAATCAGTTTCATAAAATCTATTTTAGGTGAATTTATTATAGAATTCTACCACATGACAAAGAGGAAGAAAAAGGGACCAATTGAATTGTTCTATGGTTTACAAAAGTCTGGAGCTTGGGGCTTGGAGCGTCTAGAAGAAAATATAAGCAAAGTTCATAAAAAGAGTATTTCCTATTTGTATTTCCCCCATTATGGGCATTACTATAACAACTTAATACATAGATAGAATATAATAGCTGAAAGAAAAGGAATGAGAAACATGCATTGTTCCCAAAGAGATTTTTATTCTGCTAAATTATACACAAAATTATATACAAATATACACACTTGTCCCACACAGAGAAGCTATAAAACATCAATGCAACAACAAGCAGTGTAAAAATGTTAATCAAGTTAGTGCCTTGCTTGTAATAATTCTTATAGTATTTTGAGCTGTAGGAAGATTCTTCTGTTTCTGGAGAAGCTATATTTTTCACAACAGAAAAAAGTGGCAAGACCATGTGGTGAGGCCAATTTGTATTTCCCAAGGGAAATGTGAGTCGGCCAGATTTATCTTCTATGGTGAGAACATATTTCTCAATGGGATAATGGTAAATCATGAGTATTTTCCAACAAGATAACTGAAAACAAGAAATAATTTCTACAATTTGAGTAGGCTGGATTTATATTCTCTGTCTCTGATCAGGATATATTTCCCAACAGGAAGACAGTGCTATGAGCTTATATACTGCTCATATAGTATCTAGCCTGGGTAGGCTGGTTTAACTTTACCTGTATGAAAAATTAAAAGCTTGTTTTGACTTGAGGTGTGCAAACTAAAGACTGCTTTTATCCCTCAACAAATTTATGCCATTAAGCATCCGACATGTGACCCACAAGACTTCATCCAACACCACCAAGATAGAAGGCCTGCTTGACAGGTGTAATTTATTTACTGAGGTCATTATATATAGTATAAACTCAGAGAAATACTACTGTTTTCTTGACTTGATTTTTTATTTGTTTTGTAAATATTTTCACTGAAATAATTTACAAAAAAAAAAAAAATGCTGTATAGTTGTGATGTCCCACAATGCAAAGAAAATTATAAAAATGAACTGAATGTATTTTCATTTAAAAAAAAATAAAGATTTATCAGATGCATGGTTATGTGCTATCAAAAGGGAAAATTAAACAAGAATAGTAAAGTGAATAATTTTGTTTACATTATTTTCTTTTTATATTATTTGTAAACTTAATTCTTTTATATTATTTAAAACTTAATGATTAAAATAATTTCATGACTTTATAATACATGATACATTGAAACAAAGCAATGTAGGTGGCCTCAATTATTAAGTTTTATTGAATTCTGTGGATGAAATTTAAACTCATTGTTTTGTAGTGGACGAAGGCGTCCATTACTAATTTAAGTTTACGAGTCGACTCGACGTAACATGGATGGTGAAATAAAACAGGCAATAAGAAAGGACGAAAAGGTGAAAGTAACCAGAAAAACAATATATTAACAAAGGTTACATAGAGTTGACAGCATGCATAAAATTAAGGAAAGAGAAGTTCTTTCCCTGGTGAAAAATAATAAATTGCACCCCTAATTGCTACCCGCAATTAGTGCGCGTGTGTTTTTGTGAGTTAGGGAAACATGTCTGCTCTTGTCCGGGAAAAAATCCTACTTAGCATACCACGTGACGTTCTCCTGCTTTTATTGGCATCGTTTACACGGGAACTACGGCTGTCACGTGAACGCTGAATGACCATGTGTGTGTGTGTGGGTGTGAATGTATCAAACCCCACAGTTTTTAATAAAATTCTTTATACAAATACTTATAAAGGGAACTTTATAATAATTTCTAATAAACATTTAAAAACAATCCTTTGAATTTTTTATTTTTAAAAAATATTTCCATAAAAATGCCCACAAATATGCATGTGTAAATTAAAAATTTGCTTAAGTTTAGATCTGATTTAGGTTTGCCATGTTTTTAGTATTTCTTAAATGGTTTTGAATTTTACAATAAGTGGTAAATTGGTGTGAATGTCTCTCATTGAAAGAAAGAGATAAGTAGAGTCATAAAAGTTGTTCATATGGTAGAAGGTAGAGTAAGTTGTGAATTACTGTGGTGACAACCTTTTGTGGGTGTCACTGGAAATGGAAGGTCACTGCTGATGAGCATTGAGAATCATGGCTAGGGTGTTGGCCGACTAATTGAGAAGTCACTTTGATTGGTCTTTTAAACCTTTTCTTAGGCTCAGATCGACTTCGATTTTTCGTTGTTTCTTTAGGTGAGAGTGGATGTTATAAGTGAAAATTTTGGATTGTATTTTTGGGGGGTATGTAAGTGAAACAGAAGCTATGTGCAGAGCCCATGTGCAGTTAACAAAGTTTTTAGTTCAGCCTTGGAATTTGGAGTGTTCACATCCAGCCAGTGGTGGAAATTTGTGTAACATGAATCAGAAGAAGATCTAGTTTTAGAAAGATTATAACAAAGATTGGTAGTTTAACAATAAATATGCTGATCCACTTAAAGTAAATGTTGATGTTGCAGGTAGTCGAATATAGAATTTATATCAGAAAGAAAGTTCTTTGAATAATGGGTTTCTGTAGCGTGTTCGTTCGTATACCACACAACAATATAAATTAAATTGAAGAAAACATAAGACAAATTATCATGCAAGAAATGACCACAGGAGAGTGATTGAAAATTCAACAGTAAAAGAATTTTATATAAACAATAAAACGTACATGCATGATTGAATAATTTCTTGTTGATAATCACAAGTGAAAAAATGTCTGAAAGATTGTTCAAACAGAGTATAGTTCAACAAAAGTCAATATTTGGGATTTGGTAGGAAAAATACAATAGACTGTTGCTGTAAGAAAAGTTATCGAAATGTGTGTGTGTGTGTTGTTTAGTTACTTAGAAATAGTTGAGAGTTATTGGCCTTTACCTGTTTGATTAATTGAATAAGCGTAAACAATAACTTTGTTTGTGAAGTGAAGGGATATTCACTCTTTCAAGTTAATTGCAGGAAGAATCTCAACGTGGTTGATTGTTGAATAAATGTGAATTTTTATGTGGTCGATTGATGAGTCAGCAATTAGACACGCATGGAGGTTAATCACCAAGTAGGTGAGAAGTTTTACTCTCAACCATGTCTGCATGTGACGTCATAAGCAGCCCGTCATAAATGACCAAAATGGGGGATTTCATCCTGCCAGCCACAGGGAACAGACACCTAAGATGACGCACCCCACAGAATGTACATGCACACCAACAGCCAGGTTAAAAACTGCTAACAACTTACTTCAGTGACACCAGATCTTCTGGCTCATTACAAGTAGATAAGTACAGACTCTTTCTCATACATAGATACACACACATGTTGCATCGATGCCAACACACCCATGTGATGTAGACACCTTTGCCAATATACACACGCTTTGCACGCAGACACATCTCAGTCAATAAATGTATTTTGCATTTGGTAAACCATATTTTTGTCCTTGTTTCAAATTGTTTCTTGCATAAATGATATGAATTCATAGCTATGTTCAATAGATACATATAACTTCTTTTTTTTTTTAATCTTGTCACCCCAAGCAAGGCATTCCACTGCCACTGTAGCGCAGCGGGTTACATAGAGTGATTGGGTATAGGAAATGTCAGAAGGAGGGTGATAGATGAATTAGGATGTACATAGGGAGAGAGTTGGAGAGAGTGGGTGTGAGTTAGTGTGTTAAGAAGTGTCTATTAACCCTACATTTAAACTCCTGGAGGTTGTAGCTGTCGGGGAAGCAGAGCATGCGGTAGCGAATTCCACAGGTGGGAAGTGCGAGAAAAGAAGCTGTTGGAGTAGAAATTGCGGTTACATTTCATCAGTTTCACTGTAAAAGGGTGGGACCTAGTTGCCAATCTAGTATCTCGTGCAAATTCACATCTAGGGGGCACCAGTGATTTAAGTTCGTCAGAGCAGAAGCCATGAAAGTATTTATAGAAGAGGCACAGGGAAGCCACGTCACGCCGGTGAGAGAGTGACTGCATATTTAACATAAATATAACAGATGAGGATGTTAATAAATGAAGGAAAGGTTTTCCTGTTATATTATACATTTTTTTTTAATCATGTCACCCTGATGTGCAGGGGGCTACATAAGAGTGAAGAGATTGGAAAAGAGAAAACCGGAAACCGCATCCTAAACAGGAAACAAGGGATGAGCCTCTTCACCTGTTCAATAGATGTGGGTGGAATGTGAACTGGGCGATAGTTTAGTCTATCTACGCCAATTGAAAAAAAAAGCAAAGTGAGAAGATTAGAAAAGAGAAAACTGGAAACCGCATCCTAAACAGGAAACAAGGGATGAGCCTCTTCACCTGTTTAATGAGTGTGAACCGGGCGATAGTTTAGTCTATCTACTCCAATTGAAAAAAAAACAAAGTGAGAAGATTAGAAAAGAGAAAACCAAAGTTATTGGTGTTATGCATTTTTTAAGAAAATGAAATGCAACAGTTGCAAGAATTTAATATCTGAAAGTGATAATGAGGACAAAATACCTGGAATAAACCATTATTTTCAGAGGATTTCTAGAGGTTCTCTGTGATATACTAATGATACTACAACAAATGCTATTCTCTATAGTTATATAGTTACTGATGAAAAATTCTTCTTTTCTTCATTCAGTAAATCAAAGGAAATTAGCCATGCACATAACCTTGAATGTTTTGGCAGATAACCATCATCTTTTTCATATGGAAACTTGTGATGAGGATCACAGTATTGAAAAATTTAAAAAAAATGTTTGTCTGGAGCTCTTCAAATGTTCTTTTGAATAATTTTTATGCTAGGGAAAATAAATTACTAGAAACAAGTTAACAAAGAAAAAAAACTTTAAGCAATCAGCCAAATTTTCCATATATTGATGTAAATTTTTTTTCTACAATTATTTAAATTTTGTCTTTTATTTTCTACACAAAAAATGTCTATATCGTAAGTTTACTATTACATATGTAGAGGATTTTTAGTCCTTTATGATTTATATCACGATTTGTCCAACAAGAAAAATTAAAACAACAACTCCAATTTGGATCCAATAAATTAAAATATATTCAATAAACAAACAAAACAAGTAATAGCAGTACACATAGAGTAAGAGGAAATAGTTGTTCCCCTTTAGCTGTTTGTCGAACAAAGTAAGATGTAGGAAGTTTCTTTCTTTTGCTGAAAAGGTTTGTTACAATTGTTAGCAAGATTTTCATGTAAGAACAAATAACATAAAAAATACAATTATTTTGAATGTAACTGTGAGTGATACAAATTTTGGTCAAGAGTTCAAAGATCAAAAGTTCTTGATGAAAATGTTCAGACAGAAGACAAGACAAAGTTCTGTGTCTGTGTGTGCATTAGGCAAGGAATGAGTAGAGAGAGAGACTTATGTGTAGTGTAGTCTTTTAGCCAGCCTGTGGGTCTACTGACAAGCTTGCTGAAAGTCACTGCTTATAAAAGGGGAGAGTGGATCAAACAGCAAGTGTGGGACAAACTTTGTTTACATAAAAAAAATATGTGATTGGCTAAAAATTAACCAATCACCACCACACGTGAAAGTTGCTTCAGAGCCGAAAGATTAAAGGTGACTGCGATTGGTAAATTGTCCTATACAAGAACAGTAGTGATTTATTACCCAATCGCAGATGAGTAAATGACATGGACAGAATGTGGGTAAGAAAAACATAGCAACCGCTATACATAAAATTTTTAAATGAAATGAACAATACAAATTAAAGCAATGTTGATTTTTTTATTGTAAAGGAAATAGTTTTCAAATAATTTTACACAGTTAAAATAAAGAGAAGATATTTTACAGTTTTTAAATTTGATTACAAAACATACACTATTTACTTTAACATAGCAACAAATATAAAACTTGAAATAATTTTTCTTTAGAAAATAAAATTTATTAATATTGAATAAAGTTTTTTTAAATAGTATTTTATACTTGAAAAAAACTTACAGTAATTCATTTTCAGCAGCTTTGATTCAGCTTATACTACTTGTTGGGACATCATGATTAATTGAACAGGCTATCTTGGTGGTGTTGCTTCAGCTCAACCAAAGGGAGATAATAATTTTGCATCCCTACAAGTATCCAAAAGTCTGTAGACACTTGTTTCAGAAAAATATCACTTGGCTTCCATTGACTTCAAAGGAACTGTCTTCAATCACTTCTCCACTTCTACCAATAAAAACAGGCCTCCACATAAATATGAATTTTGGGTTTCCTTCAGGTCTCAAGGTTGACAGCATAGAAAATGAAATCATCAAATTCTAATTCTGGCTGAGACTGTTGATGTTTACTGCACTAACACACTTGTGAAAGATATGAATGTATTTATTTTCTCACCAGTTTTAAATAGAATAACAAAGTAAACTGGGCTGAGTTGATACCAAATCTAGAAGAACAACTCTGAATTAAATCCAGGAATAGAACACATTGAGGGAGTTGAATGTTAACTTTGACTTCCTTGTTGCTAAATTGATATCAATACATATTGGTTTTTAAAATGTATAGGTGTTTGTGAAGTGTCTATTTGTCAACATGAATTACTGTAGGTTTTTTTCAAGTATAAAATACTATTTAAAAAAAAAAAAAAGAAACCTGGGTTCAAATTTCATCTTAAAACTTTATTCAATATTAATTTACAAAAATAAAGAAAAAATTAGGAAACAATATTATTAAAAAACCTTTTTATTTCGTAAAGTTACAATATAAACAATTGAAATTGACAATAATTTTTTATATTAAACAAAGAAAGTAAACTAGAATTTGATTTCGACCTTATATCTTTGAATAAATAAAGAACAAACAATAAATAGATTAAAAATTCATTTGTAATTTAATGATTATTCTATAAAGTCTACTGACATAGAATATTTTTTATATTACATTAGAAAAGAAAGGAACCAAGCTTCAATTTTTGCCTTAGAATAAATTTTATTTTCTAAAGAAAAATTATTTCCAGTTTTATATTTGTTTTGTTATCAAAAAAAGAAGACACTCTCCATGATACTCTGTGGAGATAAGAAAAAGGGTGGAGTTTGTTAGCTGTTGTGCATCAAATCTAATATGTAAATCTTAAACTTTGTGCATGCATCTGTTCATTTATGCATATGTAAGCAAATATTGCATCAAATAAATGCAGTTTTATGTTTTTATTTGTATGTTCACTGTGTTAATGTGGGGAACTTGAGTTTGGACGCTCAGGCCACTGATCAAAGATTACCCAGTAACTGAGTACAAAACTTGTGTTAGCATGTCAGGACTGGTCACAGCATGTCTAAGCTTGTCTAAATTGTCTCATACCCCAACGCAAAAAATGAAGTATTTATTTACCCTACTTCCCCACTGGAGCGAGGTGTGACACAAGATCAGTTTTTAACGTGGGGAACCTGAGCGCAAATGCTCAGGCCATTGGTCAAATATTACCCAGTCTCCACTTACACGGTAACTAGGAAACAAACTGGTCTTATCTGGTCAGATCTGGTCATATGCCACCCACCACAACATGTGGCAGGGAAGTATAAAGATAACAGTTAATAGAGCAATACTATGAAGAGAGTTGTGTTTTTTTAATGGCTGTACCATGCACATGGTCATAGTTTCTAGCAATTCTATTGTTGCTTATAACACTTGTCCTTATTAGGTGGTTTGGAAAACTCTTCTTGTGAGGAAAGAAACTACTTAGTTCTTTATAAACATAGCTACGAACTAAAATCAGTGTAGTTTAAGAAATTTTATAGTATTTTTAGCTTTAATCATCCTTAACCTTTCATTACTTAAGGGATGTAATAATAGTTATTGGTTTTGGGTTGGAAGAGTTACTGTTCTTAGCTCATCAACCGGAAGTGTGTCAAGGCTTGCGTATAAACATGAAGTTATGTTTGCTGTTTTTACGGTGATGGCAAACCGGGTGTTGTCTTTTTCTCTCTTTCTTTATCTTCAATTTGCCAGCTGCTTTTAAGAGGGGGAAAATCTATAAAGGATTTTATTTTCTCGCCTGACTTAATTTTTGCCAAATGAATGAAATATATAGATAATGTAAGTCTTGAAATTTTTTAAAACTTAATTTTTGTTTGTTCGTAGTTTCTCAGCCAGCTTCACACCTTAAAAAAATTGATGAGGTTTCAGAAATAGTCATTTAAAAACAAAGTTTTATAGAAATTTCTGAAAGAAATCTACTTCTTTAAAGTCCTAACAAAAGAAGTCTTTTTTTCCTTTGTAGGCGTTCCTCGCTTGCTATTATTATTCATTCACTTGCATCCAAGTTAAATTTGCTTTTTTTTTCTCAACGAGCACAAAGAAAATGTTACTTGGCGCCACATGACCCACGTAAATGTTTATGTACCAAAATATTTGCATCAGTTATTTGTTTGGACTGGTCCTTAGAGAATGACTTCTAAAAATGTCAATGTGTGATGGGGAGAATGTTATTTTTAGTTTGTTTTGTAGTTTTTCTTTCTAAATAATTTTGTAGGGAAGAAAAAGATAAACAGTAGTAAAAGTAAAACACTTTGAAAATTAAAGAATTTAAAAAGCAGTTAAAGTAAAGAATATTCATTTTTTTTTTCAACAGTTCATAATTACTCTTTTCTTTTTTTTTTTTTTACGTCTCACGAGAAAAATTTATTTATTTTCGAGTTTGTTAGAAAAAAAAAAACTTTTTTTAGAAATCTTTTTTCCTGACACTTTCTCTCTTTTTCCTTCTTATCTTTCTCTCTTAAACTTTTTTTGATATCGATAAAGCTAAAAAGTTAATATTCATTTTTCAGTAGTAATTAATTCAACCAAGTTAAAAAAAAAAAATTTAAATAAAATTATAATATATCATAAAAATATTTTTAAAAAGCTTGTTTGCAATTAGCAGACTTAATACTATTAAGAAGTCTGCTAATTGCAAACTTAAGTTGATAGAATGAATATAAACTTAAACTGCTTATAATTAGCTTAAGTTATATTTATTTTTTTATGTGAACATTTTATTGTTTTTTTGGCAAAAACAAAATGTTCAAATGGCTTACACTAACAGTTAACTTAGTAACCCATATGGAACAATTCTGAGAAAGAAATGGGTAAGCAAACAATTAAAGATTAATAATTCGTGAAATTAATCTTTCTTTATTTCTTATTTATTTTTCATCACAAACATGACAGTAAAAGCCACTAAGATGCAAGTAGTTACAGAGAAAGAATATAAGAAAAAGAAAAGCAATGAAAGAAGTGAGTGGAATTGTGGCAGACTTCACCACATTCATTTAACTTTGATAAGAAAACAGGACTCATGCAAGAAGTTAGAAGAATAACCAAAAGACATTGTTACACATAAAATATATTAACAAGATGTACAATATCAAACAACAATGTGAAAGAAAACATGCATTTAAGTAAGAAAGGTTGAATTAGTCAAGAGTTGCCTCTCTTTGACTGCATTTTAAGAGTTCAGTGTGAGATAATTATTTGGATTAAAGTTAGCTGGAAAAATGTTCATGAGTATTCATGATAATTGTTCTTGTGATATTACTGTTGAAAAGTATTGTGTTGAAAGAAGTTTTTAGTTAAGGTGTAAAAAATATCGTCAGCATGTGGGTTTGTGTGTGAGTGATAAAATTGGCACCTAGCTAGAACAGGAGTTCCAACTGTCTTGGATTTGTTCAGCAGTTGAGATCTCACTGATGAGGTGGGGAAAATCTTGCTTTATATAGGCCACTATAGGCTCCAGATCATTGCGCAGAAAAAATCATTCTTCATATGCAAATGATCTGATTGGTTGGCATCAACCAAATCAGCGAGCAAGCTTTGAGGAGACTTAAGGAAGGAAGCTTCTGTGAGCCACTTCTCCCAAAAGTGCACAAATTTGACTACTTAAAAATAAAGCAATTCCAAAATGGTCGCATGACTGTGATTTGTAAATTGCCTGTAGAAAATGTATTTGTGATTTTGTGTTTGTATGTATATGTTCGTGCGTAAGTAGGTTTGCACAGAATTATGAAGACAGAAGATAAAGATTGACATTACATTACATTTAAAATTTTTAAAGATCAAAAAACTTCCACAAGCAAAACATGTGAGAGAAGAAAGTGTTAGTATAGAACTTAGTTACATTTTTAGTAATTTCAGCTCTAAAATGATGAGACCTTGCCACAAATCTAGTAGTATGTTTAAGTTCTTGAAGTTTTAGGTACCAAAGAGGAAAGTACATCAGAATAATTAACATGAGAGAATGCTTCTAGAAAAGTCCCAGGTAAGCTTTGTTATGGGAAAGTGACTGAAGCTGAGACCAATGACATGGCAGATTCTGATTGGGAAGTTGTGAGGAGCATGGAACTACCTCTTAATTGCTGTTGTTCCCAGGTCTGCCATGACCCCGAGTGGTAACACCTGTTAGGGTCCCAGCAATGGGCAAATAGTTACCCCCCCCCCCCAGACTGGGGTCAAAACACTATGAAAGTATAAAAATAGACTTTTATAGAAATATATTCATAGAAATACTAGCAGTATAGCCCAGTGTTGCTCGGGTGTAATGAAAGCTTTAAAACTAATCCATGATCCTGGAGCTCAGACTCTTTGGATGTTCATAGAAATACTAGCAGTATAGCCCAGTGTTGCTCGGGTGTAATGAAAGCTTTAAAACTAATCCATGATCCTGGAGCTCAGACTCTTTGGATGTTGACACGAAAGACTAAGAAGCAATAATTGTTCCCAGTTAAAGTGAAACCGTAGACTGAAAAAAATGAATGGATGTAAGTCAAATTTTGATTTCCTGGTATCCATATCAAATAAGTTTTTTTCGTTGTAAACTGAATTTTGAATGCTAAATATGTCCTAAGTAAATGGTATCATGGCTGAGACTAAGAACTACAATTATACCTACTTAGAGCCAAACTAGAAGCAAAAACTAAAAGGGCTGAAAAAAATACAGACATACAGGCAGATAAACAGACACACACACAAACATCTTACCATTTATATATATATATATATATATATATATTATCGATTTTCTGCACTATTGTAAGAACTACAGCCTTGAAATTTCTGGATATTGTTTCTTATGTCTTTGTCTATGAGTGTATCAAATTTGATTAAAATCGGACCACACCTTCTATAACCTGCAGAAGTTGATATGCCATTAAACAAATCTCAAACTTAAACATTGCAGATTGTTTTTTGTAATTTATCCAGAATCACTAAATATATACCAAAAGCACCGGTCCTGATATGACAGTAACATTCAATGCATGAGTGGATGATAGATTTATCATAAAATAAATTCTGGTAATAAAAATTTTCTGGCACAACACAATGAACCAACTTTCCATCTATGTTGCCCATTTACAAGTCAACCATTCACTCCTGCATTGAATATTACTGCTACATCAGGTGATATGGCTATGTTTTTAGAGATTCTTGATAAAATCCAAAGAATCTGTAATGTTATCAGTCCTGACCTGGCATTTTGGCGTCAGTCGCTTTCTCACTGCAATAATGGCTTTTTTGTGCTTTTCCTATAAATATTTCTTTGGTAATTCTGATGAGAATCCCTCTTTGGTGCTTAACTTTACTAATTTAAATGCAGTACTAGATTGGCAGTTTAATCTTTCCATTTTACTGTTGAAATGGCTAGATGTAAACAAGTTTTATGCTAATAGCTTTTTCTCTCACTTTTTGGAACTCTCTTTCCGGCCTCTTGCTTTCCAGTCAACTTTAATATTCAAAAATTTAAGAATTTTCAGTGTTTGTTATCTTATTTCCTGTTCTTTTATTCTTCTCTCTCCTTAATAATGTTTTTCTTTTTCTTATATTTTCTCATGCTATTGCAAGCCCTACACAGTTAAATCTTTTGCTAGCCTAGTTTTGCAAAATGAAAATTCTTTTTTTTCTTTTAAGTTTTAGCTGAAATAAAAATTTCTCTCTTTCTCTTTTAATATATATGTATATTAAAGAGAGAAATTTCTTACATATATATATTGTTACGAACTGGTAGTATATAGTCGAACTGCAGGTTAAAAAAAAAAAGAAAATGTGGGATCCTTTCTCGATCTTCACTCAGGAAGGGACACGACACACGGATGTCAACGAAGAACAGACGCAAAATGACGGATTTCAAAATGAAACATTTATTTATAACATACAAGAAAAAAGAAAAAGAAAGTTCATTTAGGAAAAGGGGAAGGGGAGGACTATAAAGAAAACAGTAGGAGCGAGCGAATACAAATACACATATAGAACAAAATATCAAGCCAAAGTATCACTTATTTGTCCGTCGTTTCCATAGAAAGAAATTGGGTTGCCGAAGCGAAAGTTTTGTTTTAAAATAATATTTTAAGGAGGCCGGCCATTTTCTTTGGTTTCTTCTCCTTTGGGATTGTTCGGAGTTCATGATATCTCGTATAGGCATTTGGTCAGTCAGTCCAGCTTCATAGCAGCAGCTTTCATTTATAGCCGACAGACTTTGCTGCCTTCAATTCCGAAGTTGGGATGAGTCTTTTCTTAGCGATGTTTATCTGTCGCCGGGCGGACAGGAACTGAAATCTTTCTTTGATTTCGGCTGTCCCCAAAACAGTCACGCGGCCTTTGCGTGATTGCCAAGGTTTTCACTTATGACCAACCTCCTGGTAACAGCAAGGTTTTGGAAACCAGATCATTCTTTGCCGGGGTCACTCCAAGTTCGCGGACTCGTGGCTTGTGTGGGAGAGTAGATAAGGAGGGAAAGAAAGTGTGAAGAGAAGGAAAGAGTATGGTTGATCATAGGACATATTTGCTCACCAGTTAAAGACATTAGATCTTATCTATTTTTATTTAATTATTTATTTTTCTTTTATATCTAACCGGGACTTTTCTTTGGGAGTACATTTTGGCCTTAGGCCTATATCATTAATAAAAATCGTGGGTACGTCACAATATTATATAATGAATTTGAGGTCTCTGGACAAGGCTGAATGCTTTGCTCGTAGATTCTCGACCAATTCGAGTCTGGATTCGTCTGGAGTTTATACACCCAACTTCCCACCTAGAACTGAGGCTCAATTGAATGACGTCCATATCACGCCCTTGCTGATTTCTAACATAATCTCAAAACTTGACCTTCACAAAGCGAGTGGTGAGGACGGAATCCCAATTATAGTCTTGAAGAAATGTGCCCCTGAACTCTCCTCTGTCCTTTCTAAGCTCTACAACTTCTGCTTATCTTCTTCCTGCTTTCCTGCCTGTTGGAAGTCTTCGTCTGTAGTTCCTATATTTAAGAACACTGGAGAACCCTTGGACTCCGCAAATTACCGCCCTATCAGCCTTCTTCTGATCTTTGGCAAAGTGTTTGAAGCCATTATCAACGTCGAGGTTGTTCAGCATCTCACAGAGCACAGGATCCTCTCAGACAAACAGTATAGCTTCCGCTTCACCAGGTCTACTGCTGATATGCTAACGACCATCACCATGTATATATACCAGGCTCTCGACAAGAATGGTGAAGCCCGAACCGTTGCCTTGGATATCTCTAAATCGTTCGACACTCTTGCATGCTGGCCTTCTACGGAAACTGCGAAGCTATGGCATAACTGGACTTTTGTTGGACCTAATCCAGTCATTCCTATTTAACTGTACATTGAACACATTGAAGGTGGTATTAAACAGACATGCCCCTTAGAACTACCCTACAAACGCGAGTGTCCCTCAAGGCTCTATCCTAGGTCCTACGCTCTTTCTGATCTACATCAATGATCTCCCCGATGCCATAACATCCCAAGTAGGCATGTACGCCAATGACACCACAGTGTACTCTCGCCTCGATCAAAAATCTGGTGTAGGCGACAAGGCAAACCTCGCTGCCGAGCTTGAAACGGACCTCCAATTCGTGGTGGATTGGGGTAAGAAATGGCTCGTAAATTTCAATTCTTCCAAAACGAAGTTGCTATCAATTAACCGCCATAGACAACCACATATCCCTCCCATTAGCATGGAACAGGCTTGCCTCCCAGAGAGTAAAACACTACGCCTGCTTGGCCTGACACTCTCAGCGGACCTCAAGTGGAATGACTACATCGAATCCATTGCTAAATCCGCTGCTATGAAAGTCTGCTCTCTGTGCAGGGCCTGGAAGTTTTTTCTGCCTGAATCTATCCAGCACATATATAAATCTACCATCTGCCCATGTATTGAATACTGCTGCCACATCTGGTTGGGTGCCTCTGCTATTCTCTTCAGGGTTCTTGACAAAATACAACGGAGAATCTGTAACGTGATCAATACTGACTTGGCTGACCGCCTGCAGTCACTCTCTCACCAGTGTGATGTGGCTTCCTTGTGCCTCTTCTATAAATACTTTCATGGCTTCTGCTCTGATGAACTTAGATCACTGGTGCCCCCTAGGTACGAATTTGCACAAGATACTAGATTAGCAACTAGGTCCCACCCTTTTACAGTGAAACCGATAAAATGTAACTGCAATTTCTCCTCCAACAGCTTCTTTTCTCGCACTTCCCGCCTGTGGAATTCCCTTCTGCATACTTGCTTCCACGATGGCTACAAGCCCCAGGAGTTTAAATGTAAGGTCAATAGACACCTCCTAACACACTAACTCGCACCCATTCTCTCAAACACTCTTCCTACGTACCTCCTTACTCATCTATCACCCTCCTTCTGACATTTCCTATATCCAATCACTCTATGTAACCCCCTGCGCTATAGTGGCATTGGAATGCCTTGCTTGGGGTGATATGATTAAAATATATACATATATAAGAAATTAACTTTATTTTGCTTTGAGCAAAGTAAGAACATATCTATAAGAGATTGGGTTTGTATTTTATAAATAATTTTTATTGTAAAATAATTTTGTTTCTGTTTAATGCATTTTATATTGTATCAAAGAATTTACATTAAAAAGGAATCAAGATCGTTGTTCCTAAAAGTAGTCATCAGTATTCAGATGATTATAAAAGTATGTATTTATTAAATATTGCAATAATGATGCTGCTAGCTAATTGCTAAACATTTTATAAGATATATTTTGACTAACTTTTTTGTTCTTTCATTTTTTAGCCTTCTCAAGAATGGACCCATTTTATTATATTTTACAAATAATTTTTATTGGAATCAATCTTTTTATTAATATCTATCTTTATAGATGAATGCCTGAGTATGACTTTTATGGAATTACAAACTAGACTAAATTAAACATTAAAATGACACACTAAATGTACCAATTATTTTATCTTCCTTTTCAATTATTCACTTCTGAATTCATTGTTACTTCCCTAATATTAACATAGAGACTGACCTGCTTTCCAATTTTGTCTAAAGAGTTGTTGATAGCTACAGAGTAAGTGGGAAGAAAAATATCTTTATTATTATTATAGCTTAGCAAGATGACTTGCTGTCATTTGGGACTGTTTCCATGATCTTTATTGATTCTGATATATTATTTATTTATTTTTAATTTTACCTTTTCTTAATAGGTCCAGTCATTGTGTGATGTTTTAGACGTTCCTATGAAAAATGGAGTTCACAGCAAATAACGTGGAAGAGGTAATGTCTGTCTCTTACTTTAAGAAATTATGTAAGAAGTTTTTCATTTTGTATTTTATTTACTTTTTTTAAGCTTTTCACCACAAAAGTATCTCTCACTATTCTGATGCACCTTTGTATTTTTGTGTTACATTTGCCTTTTCCTGTTATATTTTTAATCATTTCACCCCAAGCAAGGCAAGACCACCATTGGTGTGTAGGAGATTACAGTGAGGAAAGACTGGGTTCAGTGGGTATTGAAAGAATAAAAGATGAACGGGATTCAAGAAGATGAAAAATGGCAATTCATGTGGATGGGGTCAGTCAGTCAGTTAAGTGCCATGCGTGATACATGCTTAGGCGATCATGACTGACTGGGCAGAAGATTTTCTCGCAGTAGGTTGCCATTACTTTCTGTGGTAGACTGATTGCCAGCCAAGGCTATAGAACCCAATCTGTTCTGTTATTTAACCCATAACTGGAGGGAAAAGATGGATTAATACCTTTCTCAAGGGTATTTTCACGTAAGTGAATGCAATGAATTCAACTGGAATTCGAACTCAGCTCCCTGATTTCTCATTCCAAGCTGATACCCACTGCACGATGGGGTACCAGTTGAAAAAAGCTCATCAGTGTAGTTCCCATGAAAATATTTGTAGAAAAGACAGAGGAAAGCCAAGTCATGTCAGTGAGAAAGTGACTGAAGTTGAGATGCCAAGTCAGGACCAATTATGTTGCAGATCCTTTTTTGGATTTTGTCGAGCACCTAATGATGAATGGCAAGAGCACCCGACCAGATATAGTAACAGTATTCAATGCATGGCTGAATGGTAGATTTATAAAAATGCAAGATGGATTCCAATGAGAAAAACTTTCTGGCCCAACATTTCAATTTGGGATATTCAGTTTTTGTGATGTAAATTCCGTTGATCAGTCAATTTCATGTTTATTAATTTATATACAATGTTAACAAACTTTCACATTGATTCTATTTTGTTGATTCTCTGCCAAAAAATTTGCACCTTTTTTATCTGGCTTGGGATTATGTTGTAACACTTCAATCTGGTATGTCCTTGTTCATTCTTTTAAATTCCTGAAGCTGGTGTGGTGATCTGCAGGAAGAGACAGACTTCTAAGTTTGTTGTAGAAGTATAATCAGCATTCTTTGAATTATTCAAACTGGCATTCAAAACTTTTGCCCAACATGTTATGTTTGATGAGCAGGCTAGTCCAAATAATCCTCACTATTATAATAAAACCTGTTGTGTATTTTATTTTATTTTTATTTTTGGGTGTGTGTGTGTGTGTGTGTATATATGTATGTGTATATATATATATATATATATATATTTTGATGGCAGGAATAAAGACTCTAGGTCAAAAATGAGAATACGAAATAAGACTGCCCACTTTACAAGCTTTTAATTGTTTCTGGTGTACTGGATATTGGGTTGGAATGAGAAATTTAAATTCTAGTTGAATTTGTTGCATTCACTTATGCACTAATACCTTTAAGAATGGTATGAATCCATGTCTTCCTCCAGCTATGGGCTGAATAGCAGGAAGGATTGGGTTTTACAGCCAGTCTACTGCAAAATAAATGTTAACTTACTGCAGGAAAATCTGCCTTGTCAATCATGACTTGAAAGAGACATCATTGCCCAAGTGTGCATTGTGGATGGCACTTAACTGACTGAATTGTACTGCAAGTAACTTGCATTTTGTCAAAGTTGTTGGGGTAAGTTTCACCCTCCCCTCCCCTCACACACACACCATTCAGCAACTAGCATAATTTTGGCTTTGTTGATCTTCATTTTACATTTTTAAAATAGCAATTATTTTGAACTTGTCTATAGGTGTACATTTATCATGTCTATAATGTCAGATTTTTTACAAGACAAAATATGACTAAAATAAGAAATTGAATTTGATAGAAAGTATTTTTTTCAGATTTAGTCTTAACTCTGAACTTTAATGTTTGATATATCAGGATATATTTCCAATCTATTGAACAATGCTGCCTTTGATAATTCTGAATATATTTCATCAGACAGCAACCAATATAATAATAGTTAATGGCGAACAATAAAGTATGTGAAATGGGATCTTGAAAAGGCAGACACCCACTTGACCAGAAGAGAATGAAACAATAGATAAATGAAAACTTTTGGAGACAAGTAACAACAAACTGGACATTAAAGATTTGCAGAATTATATTTAGTTACAGGACACGTCCCAGTAGATATAGACGTTGGTTAGTTCCTGTGAGTTGATCCAAAGTTGTGAGTTCAATACCAGGCTACAGCAGTGGTGAACAAGTAACTTACAGGGTTAGAGGGAGATAACTCATGACTATCAAAAGAGGAAAGAGGCACTACTACACAAGGAAGAGAGTTCATATACTCTAGTGTTTGTAATAAAGGGTTTGTTTCGAAATTCCTAGCACCTGAAGAAGGCCGGAGCATACAACAGCCAAAACATCATACAAATTGCAACAAAGATGAGGACAATAGTTTGAATACTGTAAATACTACCTGTTCTCATCTTTGTTGCCATATTCACAACATTTCAGCCATTGTCCATTCAGACCTTCTTTAAGTGATGGAAAGTTTGAACTGAACCCTTTATTTTGTTCACTAGTGTAAATTTTTCTCGTTCCATGAGTCTTTCCACATCCAGATGTCTCATCCAATCACCTGAAGATCTGAGCGTACAAAAGCTGAAATGTGAATATGGCAGCAAAGATGAGCACAACAGTCTGAACAATGTAAATAATTACAATACCTCATCTCAGAAATATAGACAAATATAAATATATATAAATTGTTTCCTTTCAGGCTGTGAGCCAATTCTACACCAATTCTGACCATAAACATCATGTTCATACGTGGCTTACCAAAGCACGGGTTGCCAAAGAAGCCTGGGCATTTGTGTGGGAGTTGCTTGAACCTCAGAAGGTAAGTTTGGTTTAGATATAAATTTTATTTTGTCGGTAATTTACTTGTTTTAAGTTGTATAGAATTAGTGTTAGATGATTGATCATTAAAAAAAACAAGATAGTTTGTATGTTATGCATTATTATGTGACGTAAAAATTCTATCTCATAAACTTATTAGATTTTGTCAACTTTTGCATTTGCATTGTTATAAATTTTTACTTTTGTGTTGTTTGATTTTCATTATTGGTCAGTCCTGTTTCGTGTGCATTTGTCTCTTTTAGTATAATTTGTGGCATTCTGAATTTAACGTGAGATGATGCATCCATATGAAGTTCCAAAAAATGGTTTCTCTCATTTGTGTTATCTTTCCTTGAATTCGGAACATCACAAATTATACTAATGTTGGTTTAACAGTCAAATGTGCATGAAAGATGATTAACCAATGGAAATCAAACAACACCAAATTAAAAATACCAGAATGTCTTTTTCTCCATATCTCAGATATATATAATGGTCTCATTACAAATAAGTTCTTTAGAGAGGAAAATTTAAAAAAAAACAGTTACCATTTCTGTGAGTTATGCGTTACCCTTTACCAGTGAATTCTTTCGGTGACTGGCATGTGTATACACCACTTATATATAGCACGCTAAAATTTCCCTTCTCTGATTCCATGTGTCTATGGCTTAGGGGTTAGTGACTCCGACTGACACCAAATCAGTCTAGTTTCGATCCTGGCCGAAACAAGTGGATGTCTAGCCACACTGAGGAGCTGTGATACAGCAAAACAGGCTTGTATGTGGCTGACAAATATATATATATATATATATATATATATATATATATAATGATAATTAAGATAAAAATTTTATTGGTTGAAAATTGAAATTTTTAACAAAAATTTAACATAAGTTTTTCAAATTAGAAATTTATGATTAGTGCTTGTTCCAAATATTTCATTTACAATTTTAATTATGGTCATTATTTTAAGAAGTCGATACAAATGAAAACATTTGGAATTGACAACTTCATTTCACTGAAACAGTCATTAAGCAGTCCTGTCTTTCTTTCTTATATTTTCATATTGAATCCAAGTAACATTTCTGATATGTGTTGTGTTTATCAAAATGGAATAGTCCATTATTTATGTGGTATTGGCAGGAGACATTAGACACTTCTATCTTCCACATTATTTATTATTTTTTTTAAATTTATTTTCTCATTGATACCAAGTAATGTCTTCTTTCCACATGATCCAAACACAGAATGGTCTATTATTTATGAGGTATTGACAGGACGTAAGGGTTGTGCTAACTAAAGAAGGCCGGGGTCAAGCACAATTATAATAGGATAGTTTTATTGAGCATCTGATCCTGAGAAGCAATTTTTGCATGAAACTCTGGAGTTGGTCAATGAGATAAGTTCATTAAATATATATATATATATATATATATATATATATATATAATTATTTACTTATAAGGATTTGTTGATGGTTTATATTGTGGACACTTTGTCTAATTATTTTTCCAATTTTTATTAATTTCAGAATGAACAGGTTCAGTTTTTTGCAGCAAGCTGCTTGTATCAGAAAATAACAAGTCATTCGTGAGTGAATTTTATTTTCCTTCATTTCTGTCTTTTATGAATTCACTTAGCAAATCAGATTAACACACCTGCTTGTCATTATTTGCAAAATATTTAATCATTTTGCATTTTGATTTATATCAAAGTGAAAATCACATACTAATAGATATATCCTTAGAGAAAATATTTTAAATTGAATGGCATTTTGTAGGTGCTATTTTAAAAATCTCTAGCAATTGATCTATTTTATTGCCAGACATTGTAGGTTTTGAACAGCTTTAATTTTTTAAAAATCTGTTAACTCTACTGTGTACCAGTAACAACTCCCATATAGTAAGACATTAGCTAGATGAAGACACCATTGCTACTAATGTCTTCACATTATGCGGGAGGTATTTATGCCACACTTTATATAAAGATCAAAATATTGTTGCAATCTCAACCTTGATGATCTGCATCAATTGAGTGATCATTTCAATTTTAGATGCACAAGAAAATAGAGGCCAATAAAGCGATAAATTAAATATCTGACTTAAAATAAATTTTATACTGGCTTTACATAAGTTGACATTGGACTGTTATTAAACTTGTTGGAGGCCGGAATTGAGTTGATATGTTAAGGCACACATGGAATTGAAATCACAGGTCTCTTTAAAAATCAATAGGAACCATATGTCTGTTTATATTTCTGAGATGACGTATTGCAACTATTTACACTATTTGAACTGTAGTCTTTATCTTTGTCATATTCACATTTCGGTTGCTGCATGCTCAAGCCTTCTTTAGATGATATACATTTGAATTTTTGAACCACGCCCTTTTAGTCCACTGGGGTAGATTGTTCTTGATCTACAGTTAAATCAACTAAATGCAGCTGCCACTTCAGCAGTTTACTTTCTCGCATTTCCCACCTGTGGAACTCTGTTCTTTATACTTGCTTCCCTGACAATCTCCAAGAATTTAAATGCAATGTCAATTCCCATCTCTTGTTCACTTGATTCCAGTTTTTCTCTTGTTCTTTCCCCATCACCTTGTGTATCTTGTTCTTTTCCTTTCTCACTCTACCTTCACAACTGTCTTCACACTGGTATTCCCATTCTTCTCTGACACCCCTGTAACTGGTTCGTTCTTCTCTTCACACTCCTCTTGCTTAAACTTTCTCTCTTCTTTTTGGAGCCCCCTGCACATCAGTGGTGGTACCGCCTTTCTTAGGGTGAAACAAAAAAAAATGCCATACAGGATAGTTTATAGCCACATCATATTGAAACACTAGTTCTCATATGATCACCAAAGTTAAGCAGCATCAAGTCTGGTCAGTATTTAGATGGGTAACCACTTGGGAATAAGAGATGCTGTAAGCTTGGATTTGTTGGTGATGTAATAATGGCTCAGAACTTTTAATCAGAGAGCCAAGTTCCAATTCCCGCTGGGTTTGTTATACTCATGCACACTTGGACAAGGTATGAATCCACCTCTATGTCCAGCTATAGATTAATTAGTAAGACTTGTATCACTAAAACCATTATTATCGCAAGAAAAAATTGTATACAAAATATTTAGATTTCAGCATTAAATAACCCAAAGAGGTTGATATGCCAGTAAACAACAAAAAAGAAATAAGTTTTAGTTATTTCCCTTTAGTAACTCAACTCTCCAAGGTTTCATTCACAACTCCTTGGGGTCAAGTCACTAGATTACTTCAATGAACACTTTTATCTACCAGGCCATGTATCCTGGATGACATCAGTGAATGAATTTGTGGGACTTAAATCTAAAAATCTAAAATGTCTTGGAAAATTCCAATGTATATCACCTGAAGAAGTATGGTGCATACAATGGCTGAAACTTTGTTAATATGCCAATAAAGATGAAAACAACAGTCCAAACATTGTAAATAGTGTAAATAGGAACTATAGGACTTTCACTCGCAAAAACATTTCATATTATACTAGATTTGCTATGAGAGTGAAATATTTCATATGTTCAGAAAAATTCCTTTGGTGTAAATAGTTTTATTACTATCATAAATTTCTTTTTAAGGCTCTTTAAGATCATTTGGGGTAATTATAGCATCATAAAGGTTAGCTCTATGAAAAACTTTTTAACCTAAAATCTTTAAAAAAATTATAGGATTATATTTTTTTCCTTATATATTTTTTCTTAAATTCATGGTGAATGAAAATATTGATTTGATATATTTAAGTTAATTTTAAACTCTAATTTTAAATGTTATTTTTAAAATTGCCATTGTCATTTTGAATTTCTTTGTATTATTGTGCTGATAGAAAGCCAGGCATTTATCTTGTGGTGGTGGTGGTGTTGTTGTTTTTCTCCAGGCATGAAGTTTCTGCTAGTGACTATGAAGTTCTTAAAAAGAAACTCCTGGAAAAGTTTGTGGCATTTTCTGCAGGCCCTAAAATGGTATTTACAAGGTTGTCTGTAGCAGTAAGTATCATCTCCTGTATTTGACATTCATATATGAAGTGTTCATAAATTTCCTTTCTTCTTTCTTTACCTTGTCATTTTTGCTGATGGTTTTAACAACCTAGTTTAAGCTTTTGGTTTTTAAAAAAGCATCAGTCAATTAAGTGCCATACATGACACATGCTTGGGCTATAATGTCTCTTTTGATCTATGACTGATTAGGCATAAAATCACGGTAGGTTGCCATTTCTTTCTGTGGTAAACTGGTTACTAACCAAGGCTGTAGAACCCAATCTGCTCTGCTATTTAATCCATAGCTGGAGGAGGAAGAGATGGATTCATGCCTTTCCCAAGGATATTTGTGCATAAGTGATTGCAATAAATTGAACTTAGCTCTCTGATTTCTCATTCTAAGCTGATATCCACTGCATCACAACGCACATCTACATTGGCATCGTCAACGGAAATTCTGTTCTTCATACTCATAAGACTCTTTAAAACTCTAGAACTTTTTGGAGAATCCTTACAGAATAAATGGTGATAGTTTTCTGGCACTCTACAATCTTTCCCAAAACAGTCATTCAATTTTTTAGCACACACCTTACTACAGGAATTAGTTGTATATTCATGTCCCATAGCTTCTTCAATTCCATAACTAGATCCTGGTATTTTTCAGTCTTGTCATTTTCTTTCTTTGGAGTTGTCTCTTGTATCATATAAAAGAACAAAGTCTGTAATTTGCTACATTTTTTTATCTGTCACAATAATTGATTATTATTATTTTTATTTTTTAAGTTGGCATCAGTAATTCTTCAAACTTTACCTGAAATGTGGCCCCAGTCAATAGCCAATCTCATTGAAACGTTCAATCCAACAAATTTTCCAAATGTCAGTGTAAGTATGCAAGTTCAAACTTTAATTTTTCTAACAGAAATAAACTAAATAAAAACTGTACAGTAACATAAAATTTACTTAAGCTTTATATTATTTGAGCTACAGAAGATCAACATAGATCTAACTTTAAGTACATTTTCTTGTCATAACTTCTGTCTGTACTTCACACATTATATTTGGATAGGCATTTCCACAGATTAATGATACCTAAAGTTTAAAAGGAATTTCAAAAAATGAAAAAATCTTTCTTGGAGCTTTTATTTTAGTTTTAATTTCAAGTTAATAGATTAAATTTAATATTTCCAATAAGTAAAATAAGTCTATTTCAATTTTTAGCCAGCGTTTACTGCAATGTAATTCACTTTACTAAAAAAAATCTTCCAAAAGTAAATTATACTTTTTAAAAACTTTTTGAGAGATTTTAGCTAATTTAAGTATAATTAATCTGATTTGAAACAAATATTATTTACTTTAAGTTTAAAATATCAGAGAATTGCATTTTTTTTAGTATGTTGATAGCTTGATGTTTATCTAATGTTATTCAGGGATGGGAGGGCTTTATCTGTGAAACAATATAGCGTAATCACCTTTTTAGATATAATTTTTAAGTACTCCATAAAAAATTTAGGAAAATATTCTCTGTAATCTAATGTATTATTGAATTGTTATCACACTTATTTTCTGATAATGTCATGTATGAATGTACATATCTACAAAAATTGGCACATTTATGCACATGCAACAAAAAATACAAATTTCTTTTTAAAAATATTAGTGTTTGATGATTGAAAAATTTGAAACACTTCTGCAAAATAATTCTGTTTGATTTTCACATTTCATAAAAATTGATTGATAAGATGTGTTTTCTTTATAATTTTGTTTGGTGTATTTGATTTCTACAGCTTATCAACCCTTAGCAGATTATTTAAAGCCAAATTGTAGTAATTTTTGTAATAGTAATTTTGTGATACAGGTCTGAGTGGGAGATTAATACCTTTCCCAAAGGTATTTGTGCATAAGTGAATACATTGAACCCAACTGGAACTGGAACTTTGATTAACAATTCCATGTAATTATCCATTACACTGCCTGCACACCCAAGCTTACAGTCCAAAGCAGTGTCAGCCATCTAGGTATTGGTCAGGCTCGACATTGCTTAACTTTGGTGATTGTATGGAAACTAGTGTTTCACCATGATGTGGCCATGAGCTGGATTTTGTTATAAGAGTACAAAAATTAGTCTATCTTCTCTTATAATAAAGACTGTTGTGTATTTATTTGTGTGTGTTCAGCAATGAATTGAGTTCTTTGGTGACTGACGTGTGTATACACTGCTTATATATAACATGCTAAAATTTCCCTTCTCTGCTTCCATGCTCCTATGGCTTAAGAGTTAATGACTCCTACTGACACCAAATCAGTTGAGTTTTGATCCCAGCCAGAAGTAAGTGGATGTCTAGCCACACTGATGAGCAAAATAGGCTTGTATGTGGATGACTAATATATATAGATATGTGTGTGTGTGTATATATATATATATATATATATATTTAGTATATCGAGGCAGCAAGTAATTTTCTAGACATATGCTATTAAATATAAGAGACAATGAATGTCTATTATGTTTAATCATGAGCCGTTCTAAACGTCGTATTTTTGCTTTAATTTCAGTTGAAAATAAAGACAAAAATTCTCCAACATTTGGATAATTATTTATTGGTTTTCTTCTAAGCTTTCGGCTCACATGAGCCATCTTCAGAGAGGTAGTTTAAACTGAAATATTATAAAATCCACCATCACCGACGATTTTATTTTGTGTTGACATAAAACTCCGCTTGGCAACGGCAATAGTTACCAAAAATAATAAACGCAGTTCTTAAGTTTGCGATGCGGTTTTATGACGTCACACCGCGGGATAGCGCGAAATGACAACAAAACCATCTAGTCAAAAGCAATGTAATATGTTATTTCCTGTTTTAAAGTTGATTTTATTGAGTGTTGGTTGTTTAGATTTGATGTACATGGCCTCCAATATCTGCAGGTTCCTCTTACTGTGTGTATGAGTAAGGATCACCGTATTGTTGACCAAAATCTGTCTGATATTACCTACATGTTTATGTTTTTCAGAGAAATGTTGTTTAATAGTACTCTGATCAGAAAGATGACATGTAAGTCTACGGGAGAGCGTGGTTGTGGTAAAACCAATATATGTACTAGGTTTTTGAGTAGTATCAGAGATGCAATCTCTGAATGGGCATGTAAATTGGTACACTACATTGGTTTTTTGTAAAGAATTTAGTTTAGTGCCTGTTGGGTTATTATAGACTATGAGGTCAATTGTTTTAAACTTTTTATAATATATAATGAGTTTAATTTGATTATTACTTTCGACTGGTTTAACATTTCTAAGTATTATGTTTTTGAGAGTTTTTTCATCTTGTTTATAATTATTATGTATTTGGTTGCAATAGTATAAGTTAATAGTGATATGTTTATTTTGATGTAAACCATTATTATTAATATTATCATTATTGTTAGAGCTATTGTTAAGTTTGTTGAGATACATTTTAATTTGTTGATCAATAACGGAGTTAGGAAATCCATTATTGACTAGTGTTTGCTTAATGTTGTGTAATTCTTTATAAAATATAGATTTTGAAGAAGATATCATTTGTGTGCGTTGAAGTAAGTTTTTTATAACAGCTAATTTATATCGTTGGGGACATTCACTATTATAATTAAGAAGACACGAATTTATGCTAGTTGGTTTCCTATATAGAGAAGTAGTAAATTTATGTGTGCTAGAATCAATGAATACATCAAGGAATGGGAGTTTGTTATTAATATTAAGTTCTAATGTAAATTTGAGGACGGAGTGACTTTCAAATTTGTTTTTAAGATATTTAATTTGATCGATATTCTTAGCTAAAACAAAGTACATATATTGGTTTTACCACAACCACGCTCTCCCGTAGACTTACATGTCATCTTTCTGATCAGAGTACTATTAAACAACATTTCTCTGAAAAACATAAACATGTAGGTAATATCAGACAGATTTTGGTCAACAATACAGTGATCCTTACTCATACACATAGTAAGAGGAACCTGCAGATATTGGAGGCCATGTACATCAAATCTAAACAACCAACACTCAATAAAATCAACTTTAAAACAGGAAATAACATATTACATTGCATTTGACTAGATGGTTTTGTTGTCATTTCGCGCTATCCCGCGGTGTGACGTCATAAAACCGCATCGCAAACTTAAGAACTGCGTTTATTATTTTTGGTAACTATTGCCGTTGCCAAGCGGAGTTTTATGTCAACACAAAATAAAATCGTCGGTGATGGTGGATTTTATAATATTTCAGTTTAAACTACCTCTCTGAAGATGGCTCATGTGAGCCAAAAGCTTAGAAGAAAACCAATAAATAATTATCCAAATGTTGGAGAATTTTTGTCTTATTTTCAACTGAAATTAAAGCAAAAATACGACGTTTAGAACGGCTCATGATTAAACATAATAGACATTCATTGTCTCTTATATTTAATAGCATATGTCTAGAAAATATATATATATATATATATATATATATATATATACACACACACACACACACACACTTTTCTTCTGTTATGCTCACGGAGATAGGGACAATAGTGAGGTAGCGTCAGCTCAGTTGGTTAGAGAGACAAAAACGAGGCAGTGTTGGTGGCTCAGTTCATTCTCTTTACTACTAATTATTAAACTTTACCACCAGTTATGAAAGTACTTGCTATATATTCACTCTTTAATAGTTTCTTATTTTTTGTAATAATTATGTTGTCGAGTTGTCAAGAATATATGTATGTATGTATGTATGTATGTATATCTGATATCATAAATCATAATTAAGACTTCTGTGTGTGTTATATATATAATTTCCTTCTGTCTCGCTCAGGGGTTTGTATTATTTTTTTTTCTCATGTCTGAATGTAAGATACTCAATAGTAGGTACATCAATATAAATGTTGCTATCATTTTAGCTGGCATATTGATATAAATATTTTGCCATCATTTTTGACATCATAGGCCTATGCGTATATAATAATAATAATATACTCATTTTTGAAGTTTGTTAATTCTATGTTGGACAAATTTTGTGTATTAGGCAGCATAGTTTGCATATTATAGTTTTTAGTTATGGTATATGATGGTGGTGGATAGAAATACTAAAAAGCCTGATTCTAATTATTGGTAGTAATATACAAGTATTGGTGATTGGTAGGTAATATTAATAGTAATGAAATTAAGATAATTTGGTAACTTAGTATGCAGTGTTAATACAATTGAGTTAGCACCTTACCCAAACAATTAAGCATATGCAGAGTGTCTTGATTGGTTGGTGAAGCAGGGTCTATTTAAATTGTCATATTCACTATGTCTTAATGTGCATGATGTTGTGATCATTGTGAGGATTTACTTTCTTTAGAAGTAGATTGTGAACTTAGTGTAAAAACTGAAAACCCATTGAAACCAGTACATATCACTGAATACTCACCTCAGTGCATTTTTATAGAATTTTTATTGACTTGTATTTTGCTTCCCTTTTTGTTTTTCCTTTCATTTAAAAAAAAGTTTTTTTTTTATTTATATCATTTAAAAATACTTTAAAAAGTAAACAAAGTATTTTCAGTTTTCTATAAGATATCCTAAAAAACGGCTGCTTTTTTTTTTATGTAATATTATTTTATAATTTTTCAACAGGAGAGAAATCTATGCAAGGCACTGCTGGAAATTCTTACAGTTATTCCTATTGAGGTAAAGTTTGTACTTTTCATGTAATTTTATTTTTTAACTTGATCTGCTAGCTAGAAATCTACTTTGTAAGAACTTTTATAGAGGCTCTATTTTATGAAAAGTTTTATCAGTAACAAGCAATACTTCCCTTTTTCTTACTAATATTTTAATTCAGAAAAAGATGACTGACTAGTTTAAAATAGACCCTGCCTTAAACACTTAAACATACACACACACACACACATATATATATATATATATATATATATATATAATTAATTTTTAATTGATACTTGTATTTGAGTAGATATTTTGTTTTTAATTAAACAGTATATTTATATATTTATTTCTACCTGCCTGATTATTTCCTATAAATTTTTTTTACGAAAATGTGTGTCACTCGGCAGAATTCAAACCTGCCACCCCTATCAACATAGGGAAAGCCACCAATTGATCTTGTACATCTTAGACTGCTTGACTATAAATGATTCCACAGTCTAATTGAAGTCAAATCGAGCCTTATATAATTCAATTTCTTGTTCTACATAAATAACCATCTTTGCTCTGAAATGTATCATAATGTCAATAAATGTAAACCTACAATGTTATGGAAAATCTCAAAGATTAACAAAATGGTTTTAACAATTGACATATTTAATTTATTTCTTTGAACATTATTTTTAATCAATACTCGTATTTGAGTAGATATTCTGTTTTTAATCAAACAGTATATTTACATATAAATATACAGTTTTTTTTTTTTTTTTCTTTCAATTTCCACACATGGTTATACCAAACTAGCTAACCATGTGTAGAAATTGAAAGAAAAAGTGACAAAGACCTTGATATAACATGGAACATATTTTAAAAAACCCCAAAAAAGCCAGGTCTTAAAATGGCAGGGATGTATGCAGATTGTGCCAATAAGAAAAGTTATGTATAATATTATCTCCAGAACAAGAAAAGTTACTAAATGAAATATCCAAAGTAATGTCTGGACGTAAACACATCAGAAAATATATTTTAGGATCATACAAACCTGGATGAAAGTGTTTAAAATTCTTGAAAAACTTCTCCCTTATTTTGAAAAAACTTCCAGTTGTGTGTTCTGTTATAAATTTGAAAAAAAAAAAATGTTGGACAAACAGTTGAAAACGCCTGAAGATACTGAAAGGTTGAAACCAAGGTTGCGTAATTAACTAACTTCCAAATGAAAATATTTAAAAGCTCTATATTATATATGTATTAAGCACTTTTTAATAAAACTGTATACTGGTCTAATTTAATTCTGACCAATAACTGGTTAATAATTATATATATATATAAATTAAAAAAGGATTAATTCAATGATGTTGGATGATCATTTCGATATGAAAATCCGCACGGGGGATAACACATCACCTCAGCAACAGAAAAATCCTTTCAGAAACTGGAGAAAAATCAGTCTAATTTTCCTTTTTAAATAGATTTGCAAAGAAATTAAAAAAGAAAAAGATAAAACAAAATAAAATCAAATAAACAAATTGACATCGTCTGGGTTCGCAAAAAAAGGAAAGAGAATTGTAACTTAAAGTTAACGGACGGTGTGTTGAATTGATGTAAGGTTAAGCAACATGGAAAAAAGGTGGGAGATAAGAGAGATAAAGGAAGGAAGTGTGTGTGTATATATATATATATATATATATATATATATATATATATATATACACTCACACTGAGCATTTACTTAAAAAACAAAACACCTTTTTTTATATTGGTTCTTTTTTGTTCTTTCTTGCCTTGAAGTTAGAAAACTATTTCCACTTGGCTGTATGCCTTTTACTACTGTTGCATTACTTTGCCTACTTTTTTGATTTGCATTCTATATTTATATTGTTGGCTTAGTTTTATTTTACCCTGTTCTTTTTCTTCCCCTTATTGCTTATTGAGAACTTTGTCTATTCTGCTTGTTGAGAACACGAAACCATGGCCAATTATTCCACTTCGGCTTAATTGATATGCCACTTTCATGGTTATAGCATCCCTATAAAAATCTTTGAGGAATAAACCACTAACTTTATCAATTCAATCTTAGTTTTTCAGTGTTTCCTTTATCCAGTATCGAAGAGGTGTGGTTAAGAATACCCTCAACACAGGACTTAAGGATGGTGAGTTTTTTTGTTTTTTTTTAATGTGTGTCTCACTGCCTGTCTGATTTATGACTTTAATTAACACGACTTCGTTCAACATGAAATAATTATTTACTTAGACATTCTTCAGTTAATCTTCAGTTCTTTACTCCAATAATCTAGAATTAATCTTTTTATTTTTTTAGGTGATAATTTTCTTTCTTTTTTGGGATTATTGTTACCATGAATTAGAAATATATGGCAGGTAACAAAACCTTTAATTTTAAAGAAAATTATGCTTCATATTGTATGGCCTGCGTTGATGTCAATGTGCTAAAAACTTATTTTTCATTTTAATGGAAAAGAAAACAAAGATAGAACTCTATGCCCTACTTTTTTTCTTTTCCATGGTTTAGCTCCTTTCTATAACTAATGTTGAATTTTATTTTGAATTGTTTTATTTCATTATTAATCATTCCTCTATCACCCAGACTTGTAGCGGACAGTTAACCCTCTGTGCCATATTATATATATATATATATATATATATATATATATAAGATTCTTAGTAGTACAGAATTTAATAATAGTGAAGAATAACCGAAATTTGGATGACATTTTTTATACTAAAAACTAAAATCAACGACCGGTTTCATTCCAGATCTTTTTCAAGTTTATTTCTGGGAAATTTATATAAGCATTATAAAATAAAAGATGATAATGAGATTGTGGGTAGGAGGATTCAAGATGTGTGTGTGTGTGTGTATATATATATATATATATATATATACATACACACACACAGGGAGGGTCAAAATAATGGAAACATATAATATCATCTAAACTTATTCATAAATGGAACTTTGTATGTGTGTGTGTCCGTTACCTATAGACTCCAAAATGGCTGAACTGATTTTCTTGAAAATTTACACAGTTGTACTATAAGCATCTGCGAGTGTTCTTAGCTAGGTTTTGTGTCGAGGTACTCCCGATAAATATTGAAAATCGATAATCAAAAAGATTGAATTATAGAAGGAGTGGTCTGATTTTAATCAAATTTGATGCATTCATAGACAAAGACATAAGAAACTATATTCAGAAGTTTCAAGGTTGCAGTTTTTACAATAGTGTAGAAAATCAATTATATATATAAAAGGCAAGATGTTTGTGTGTGTGTCTGTTTATCTGCCTGTATGTCTATTTTTTTTTCAGCCCTTTTATTTTAGTTTTTGCTTCGGGTTTGGCTCTAAGTAGGTATAATTGTAGTTCTTAGTCTAAGTCATTTACTCAGAGGACTTATTTAGCCTTCAAAATTCAGTTTACGACGAAAAAACTTATTTGGATATCAATACCAGGAAATCAAAATTTGACTTACATTCATTCATTTTTCTTTCAGTCTACGGTTTCGCTTTAATTGGAAACAACTATTGCTTTTTAATCTTTTGTGCCAACGTCCAAAGAGTCTGAGCTCCAGGACCATGGATTAGTTTTAAAGCTTTCATTACATCCAAGCAATGCCGGGCTATACTGCTAGTCAGATTAATAAATAAGGCTTTTGGTATTTGGTGACTATTTTCTTTGTGCTTTTTTTTGTCCAGATTTTTCTTTCTACTCTTGTAATAAATCAGACATGAAAGATGACTAGTATTGAAGTCAGTGAAAGCAATGATTATCCTGGAGCGATTGATGAGATATTCTCTAAATGTTTTGTTAAACATTGAAATTGATAGCATAGAGGAACTTTGGGTTGGAAAGTGATATTTGTTTTCACTTCAAGAAAAAAAAATCCTACTTTGTTGCAAAATAGATGTTTTAAATTTGGTGCAAAAAAGACATCTCAAATAGATTTAATCAAGATATGCTATCAAGTCAGTTAAGTTCCATACATTATACATGCTTGGGTGATCATGTCTCTTTTCATTCATGTTTGACGAGGCAGAAGATTTCCCCACAGTAGGTTGCCATTTCTTTCTGCAGTAGACTTGTTGCCAACCAAGGCTAGAGAACCCAATCTGTCTTGCTGTTTAACTCATAGCTGGAGGGAGAAGAGATAGATTAATACCATTCCCAAGGGTATTTGCGTGTAAGTGAAGGACAAGAAATGTGGCTTATCAACAGAAAAACATTTTGAAATTTTGCTTGAGAAAAAGCAAATGAGTATAAATTTTATTTTTTATAAACAAACCCCAAAATCCTGAATATCTAGATGCAATCGGTTCCTATATAAAAATTGCTGAGAAATGCAAGAGATATTGTAAATATAGCTGCTGTTGCTGTTAAAGTCCAAGATATCTTGAGAAATTTGGCAGACATTATCTGGTGGTCGCATTTATTGTTGTGTTGGCTAGGGCTCAAGTTGAGCAAGCACGGATTTCAACACTACTGTTCTCTGCTTAACAAAATTGATATTGGAGTTCTTCTTGCTTTTTTTTAGTAATTTGGAATCACCTGGGCACTTAGTGTACCTGATACTATGGAAATACATTAGTGGGTACATTAATGAGTAGTTTTTTTGTTTTGTTTTGTTTTTTTCTCCTTGGGTTTTTTCATATTTTCCTTTTTTTTTCTTCTGGATTGCACCTGATAAAGGTTGAAGAATGGCTTGTCTAACAAAACATTAACAGCAACAATGCATAAAAGAAAAAAGAAATTTTTATATTAACTTTTCAAGCTATAAATGGGAACAAGTGGTGTTATATAATGAAGAAAGAACCTTTTTTTTTTTTCTTTTCAGTAATTGCACTCTTACAGCGCCTAATCTCAGCATCACCCACAGATGTACAGCTGGAGGTTCTGACATGCATGAACTCCTGGGTGGAATTTGGTATCCCATTAAATGAATCAGAACAGCTCATTATTCAAACATTTGACTTGTTACACAAACCTGAACTTTATGAATCAAGTGCTGATGTCTTGTGTGTAGTGTTCAGTCATCCAGACTCACATAGGTAAGAGCTTTGAAAAAAGAAGAGATTAGTTCATTTTTTATTGTCAGTCAGTTAATTGCCATATGCAATACATGTTTTTGGGCTATCATGTCTCAAAAGAGACATGACTGACTGGGCAGAAAATTATCCTACAGTAGGTTGCCATTGCTTTCTGCAGTAGACTGGTTTCCAGCCAAGGCTATAGAACCCAATCTGTTTTATTATTTAACCCATAACTGGAGGGAAGAGATGGATTAATACCTTTCCCAAGGGTATTTGTGTGCAGATGAATGCAAGGAATTCAATTGGAATTAGAACTCTGCTCCCCGATTTGTCATTTCGAGTCAATATCCACTGTACCACAACACACATCCTGATCACAATGCACATGTACCAGTTTTTTGTTTTTATTGTAAATGCATTTTAAAAATTTTTAATATTTTCTGATAGAAGCAGGTTACATAAAATCAGTTACATTTTTCTTGTGGTGAGTTGTCTTGACGTTCATTTGGCAGTGTTGGATTTTCCCTTCCCATTCCAGACTGAATCTGTAAATTAAAGTAACTTGTGGCAATATTATGAGAGTGGATTTTAGAAATTTGCAATGATTCAGTAAAGTACTGAATAAATTTTTTTTTATAGTGAAAGGAAGTTGAAAAATGATTCTTTAGACATTGGATAAAATCATTTTATTGATACTTAAAATGAAAACGTGAAAGACGGAACCATGAGGGTAGGATTGGGTTACTAAAAGAAGATATTGAAGAGATGACAAAAACAAAGCCAGGCATTGTTTTGATGAAAATGTGAACTGTTGAAGAAAATGACTTTAGATCAGATCAGAGTAACAAGTAAATATAAAGGAAATATTTTTGAGGATTGAAATCCTGGAATAATTGCATGTGTTCAAATATAAATTTTTGGTTATGTAATTAGAGAAAGGAATTTAGCAGGAGTTATTGACTTAATGTGAACGAACCTTTCTTTAGTTGCTTTGCCAAGGATACATACAGTTTTGAATTCAGTTTTCCTTCTTAAACTGGATGCCATCCATTGCTACAAAACCCAGTCTGTTCTTGTTGGGACGCCCGCGCCTATTCGACTATAATGGACTATTCCATTACTATGTAAAGTAATGGTGGCATCTATGTAGGAGAGTGTGCCGAGGAGCCGATCGACAAGTCAGTCGTAGACTTCCGGTGACGACCCGGAAGTACCCATTGCTCATACTACGTCTTATGGCGGTTGAAACGATTAACCCTTATTCTTGCATTGGATACTAATAACCTTTGTAAATACTATTTTCACGGAATACAACAATTAACCTATTCCTGTTGTTGAGTTATTTATTCTTACTCACGACATAACAGTTCTACTATTTATCCATAGCTTGGAGAGAAGAGTTGGATTCATACCCTCCAAAGCTATTAGCATGTAAGTAAATGTAATGATTTCAACTGGAAAAATTAACATTTTTTTAAAAAAAAGCAGCAAGAAGAAAAAAAAATGACTCACCATAAATGGCAATTTGAAAAAAAAAATTATATAATAAGAAAGGAACAGGGAGAAATTAAGAAAAAACTGTCCAATTCTTCTTCTCCAGGTGTCAGATCTCTATTGACGAAAAATAAAATATCTGTGCACTATAACTAAAGTTGGGTGAGGATATAAAATACATGTTTTAGCTTTTTGTAACTTTTTTTTTCACTGTCCTGTATTAATGTTTTCTTTTCCAAATTGTATTTTTCTTTCTTTCTCTGTGTCCATATTTTCATCTCTTTAATGAATTTGAGGTTGGAGTTAAGTCTGAAAATATTTAATAATGCCTGTCTTTATAGCATTACTTAAATTTTGTACTCTCAAGAGGAGCTTTAGAGTAAACTTTAATAGAAATGTCTATGGATCCATTTATATTTCTTTTGAATTCTTTTTCAGATTTCCATATACAATACAAAAGCTGTCACCTCACATCTTAGAATTACAACCTGTACTTAAATCATTAATAGAAGAAAGAAAACTGGTAAGTGTTTTCATTATGTTCGTATAGATCTTTTGGGGAAAGTTACTGAGGAAAACACTGGTTTATGAATAAGAACCAAAATAGATATATGTTGTAACCCTAAAAGGTTGCTGTGTGAGTAATTACCAAAACATAGATTGGGAATAATAATATATCAACAAACACAAGACTCACACACTGCGTGAAGAAGATATACTAGTGAACTGCTAGTCAGTATAATTGCTCTACAATTTACTACTACAATAGTGTCTACGTATTTAAGAGGATAGGAACATTCCATTCCTGTATACAATACAGGTAGGTATATATACAATATATATCTATTATAAAAATGTAAACGTTTATAAAGTTGTCTCTATGTGATCTGTGGCTATTCTTTTGATGATAGGGTATCCAATGCTGATCTTCTTGCAAAAAGGCAACATTGGTGGAATTGAGACTTTACTGATGTAGTCACAACTTCACTGGTCATGTTGCAAAGATGAGTGATGGCAGAATACCTAAAGTCCTCATGTATAGCCAGCTTAAATGGCTGTCACTCAGGTATAAAGACAAGCTAAAGAGTAACCTCTTGGCTGTCACTGTGCCTCATACTAACTTTGAGCGAGTTGCCCTGGATAGAAATAACTGGTGATATTTGTGCCAGGGTGGTATCAGAAATTTTTGAAATTAGTCGTTTTGACTGGCTAATAGATGAAAGGCACAGCAAACATCTGGCATCTCAACTGAAGACATTTTCACACCACATTAATGTGGTTTCTCTCGGTCTTTTCTATAAATATTTTCATGGCATTTGTTCTAACAAGCTTTTCTCCTTGGTATCATGACCACATGAATTTAATCATACTACTAGATTGGCAACTAAGTCTCATTGTTTTACTGTTGAAATAACTAGATGCAACCATAAGTTCTATTCTAATCTCATCCCTTGTTCCCTGTTTAGGATGTGGTTTCTGGCTTTTTTCTTTTCCAATCTTATCACTTTAATTTCTTTTTCTTTTTTTTTTCAATTGGAGTAGATAGATCTATCTATTGCCCGGTTCACACTCCGCCCGCGTCTATTGAACAGGTTAAGAGGCTCATCCCTTGTTCCCTGTTTAGGATGTGGTTTCTGGCTTTCTCTTTTCCAATCTTCCCACTTTGGTTTCTTTTTTTTCAATTGGAGTAGATTGATCTATCTATCGCCCGGTTCACACTCCGCCCGCGTCTATTGAACAGGTTAAGAGGCTCATCTCTTGTTCCCTGTTTAGGATGTGGTTTCCGGCATTCTCTTTTCCAATCTTCCCACTTTGGTTTCTTTTTTTTTCAATTGGAGTAGATTGATCTATCGCCCGGTTCATACTCCACCCGCGTCTATTGAACAGGTTAAGAGGCTCATCACTTGTTCCCTGTTTAGGATGTGGTTTCCGGCTTTCTCTTTTCCAATCTTCTCACTTTGGTTTTTTTTTTTCAATTGGAGTAGATAGATCTATCGCCCGGTTCACACTCCACCCACATCTATTGAACAGGTTAAGAGGCTCATCACTTGTTCCCTGTTTAGGATGTGGTTTCCGGCTTTCTCTTTTCCAATCTTTTCGCTATTATGTAGCCCTCTGCACATCAGTGGCATTACCGCCTTGCTTGGGGTGATATGATTAAAAAAAAAAAATTGTTTCATTTCTCGGTTTGTTATTAATACAAATAGATTTTTAGTATCTCTACTTGGTTACATTTATCTGTTTAACATGACTGAACTCTTAATAAATGCTTTTCACTTTCTGGGGAAAAAATGATAGAATTTTTTTTAGAACAAGTAACAATTGACTGACATTATTTTGGGTATCCATGCATACAGAATAGAGATATGACAAATTCAGAAATAGATTGAGGTCCTGGCAACATCATTTGTGATCAGATTAAAAAAAAATTTGTTTCCATAAAGTAGACAAGATTAGGATCTTATTATTATTATAATAATAATTAAAAAATGAAAAAATGTCAACTGTAGTTGGGATCATTGACTCAGTGTGGATGATCCTTTCCTTAGCCACATAGTATGTCCTTCATCAGAGTTACATACAGTTTTGAATTGAGTTTTCTTTTTCCTAGACCGGTTACCACCCAGGGTTATCGAACCTAGTATGTCCTATTTACCCATAACTGAGGGAGAAGAGTTAGATTTATACCCTTTCCCAAGGGGATCTTGTAAGAGATAAAAGATATTAAGCACCTTGGAAAGAACTTTATAAATTGAAGCTGTGCAGGGAGGTATAAAAAATGTATGAGGAATAGTGATGAATATTAAGCTGACAGAATTTTTTAAATTAATTTATTTTTTAACCAACTTTATTTAAAACTAAATTTTTTTGCTTTTTCATATATATTATCTTGGCTCTAACTGCTTCCCCAAATTATTTCTAATTCTTACACAACTCCAGGATCCTGGTATTTACAAATATTTGCTTGAAATCCCATAGTTCAATAAATCTTTAGTTTCTTTTTGTTAGTGTATATCTGTTTGGGAGTCTTTTGTTTAAATATGTGCATTATATATTTTCTTTTTGGGAATACCACCTGCTGTACGCTTGGATATTCTTACAATTCAAAAATATTCTCTGGTTTTCAATGACCTGCTAAGTTGATAAGCCATAAAAAAACAAATCAATCAATACCCATCTCCTCACCCCACACGTACGTTCAGTTCTTTCCTCATCTTGTTTCCTATTTGAGGAGAATAGCAGATAATAATGTTAGGACCCCCATAAAGATCACAATACCTAAGGTTTAAAATGAATTTTTAAAAATGACTTAGGTCACAATAAATTAAGTCTTCCAGCAACTTCAGTAATTCATATTTAACTGAAATGACAAACCTTGACAATTGAGAGTCAGTGACCATTATTAAGATTTTGCACTGACTAAAGAAAAATATTTTCACTAAGAGCTCAGTATGGAAGTAATAAATTGTTATAATTGTCATTTGAAATTGTTTTTTGTATCTGTAAGACTTTATTTGTATTACAGGAGGAATGTGCCCCTATATGTCAACTTGTTATGGCAATAGCTGAAACTCACTCTAAGTTAATCCTTAATTCTTTCATTTCCTCTGATGAGGCACAACAGCAGA
Organism: Ascarosepion bandense; assembly: GCA_037127315.1. Lineage (NCBI taxonomy): Eukaryota > Metazoa > Mollusca > Cephalopoda > Sepiida > Sepiidae > Ascarosepion > Ascarosepion bandense. The sequence goes on from JBBBDQ010000283.1 coordinate 820,803, forward strand.
ATTCTTTGAATCTCATCTATATGGTGATGGTAAGTTAATACTATTATAATTCTGAAAAGTACTTCATTTTGAACTGATACCAGTTTAAAACTAAACATTGACTGTCATCAAATAAAGAAAAAAAAAACACCATAAATTTTTACTTGCATTATGGCAATAGATTAAAGCACTGGTTCCTAAAAGGTGTGGTACACATCATAGATGTGATGGAAGAGGATATCAGGTGAGATGGAATGATTGAAAGACAAAGATTTAGAAATGGTTACAAAAATTTCATATGCCAAAAATAACTATGATCTCAAAATGTAAAATATTATGGATTACTTGTAATTGCATGTACGAGTCCCAGTATAAATAGTTATAAATAATTATTGACCAATGTTATCATTGTGATATTTTTGCATTATGTCAAGTATTAAGAATATAGTAGTTTTGCAAATTGAAGGAAAGGGTTATCAATGATAATGTTCTGACTTCAAATCTATGGTTATCTTTCTTTAACCCTATCTCTGATATTGATTTTTTTTTTTTTTTTTAAATAAAAATTTGTTTTGTACTTTTAATCTCAAAATTTGAGTAAATTTTAATTGCGAAAATGCGGCCCAGAGAAAAAAGTTTGGGAACCACTGAATAAATAACAGTCATAAATAATTTTTTTATTTTTTATTTTAAAATTCTTAGTTTGCAGCTACAAAAAAGTGAAAATACATTGAGAATATTTAAAAGGTCATCTTCTATCCTAATTATTTCATGTATAATGCCAAATGAAAAGTGTCCCTAATCAACAAAACATTTCTGATTTTATTATCAATTGATCTTTTCAGAACTACTCAATATATGTCATATCCTTTAATAAATGTTGCAACCTTGAGACAAAGATACATTAGCTATTTTGAATTTTAAACTTTATCTGGAAATAAGGCTTCTGATCGGGAGGTTTTGAGGAGGCTCTTAATTGCTCTTGTTCCCAAGTCCACCCTGAGCCGGGGTGATATCACCTGTCAGGGTCCCTCTTATCTATGAGCAAATAGTAAACCTCCGAACAAAAATAAAGCATTGCAAAAGTATACCACAATACCTATTTATAGTAACATTACCAACAATATCTATTTATAGTATATATTTAGTTGAAGCCATAAAATTGTTCAAAATATTTAGATTTCATCATAAATAACCTATAAAGGTTGATATGCTGCTAAACAAAATCAAACAACCAATATGAAAGAACTTTTTCATTACATTAATCTATATAATATTCTACAATTTCTTAAATCAAACCCTGTTCCAAAATACAACTTCAACAAAACTATAACATAAAACAAATGTATCACCCCCACCCCTCTAGTAATTATGTTCATACAAATGTATATGCACAAAAGCTGAGTATTATCTACCATGTATTTCATTGTGAAAGCAGAATAACATGTGTATTATTTCAAAGCACCCAAGAAAATTAAATTTTGACATTTAAATGACCCATAAGGTGATATACCAAATATAAATAAAAATTAAAAAAAAAAAAAAAATTGAATTTTCATTTAGCAGGCTAATTTCTGTGAAATTAGTTCGAATAAGAAAAATATCTTGCAAATTAATTATTTCTCTTTGCATTGTGTATAACTTTTTACTCTTCAAAATCTAATTGTGTTAATTTCTTTGAAGATGTATTTTAAATTTAAAAAAATTTTTTTTTCTTTCTCTTAATTTAGACATGCACAGGTTTGCCTGGTTATTTCCCGGTTGATGAGACTTCCAGTCAATTAACTTTCAACTTTTGGTATTCCATCCAGGTACCTGTTTATTTATTTGTATTTTTTGTTTAAAATTGCTGTTTATTATTTAAAATTGCAGTACTAAGCATGTCTGTATTCATTAGATACTTCTTAAATCTCTATTTCTGTTAATCAGTGTTTATCTTTTTTTAGGATGAATTAGTTGATGTTGGGGTTAATGTCAACTCACATTTGATGCCGATATTTCATGAAATCTACAGTAAATTAGCAGAAATACTCTTGAGAAAAGTTCAGTACCCACCAGAGTCAGAATACAGATTATGGTCGGCAGGTAAATTTTTAATTTTGATGCACATTTACAATTAATAAATGCTGTTCCATTGTTATTTTAAAAAAAAAAATTGTGTGTGTGTGTTTACACGTGTATATTTGAGCAGCATGTCTTCATTCAAACATGTTTCGGTGAATAATATAGACATATTGTTTCTACTTATTTTCATACTGATCCTTTTCAGTTTTCTAATTCACATCTTGAAATTAATTAAGGAAAGTGCCATAGAATTTTTTAACCTGACTACTTTCAACCTTTTCTAAGATCATCGTCAGAGGTAAATTACAAAGACAAACTTTTTGTATCTGCAGTAAAATCTGCATTCCGTTGTGATACACATTTTTAAAAACGTGCCCTGTTATAGTTATTTATCTGTTGTAGTTATCGAATTTTATGCAAATGAATATAATATAAGGAAGCTGAACAGAAAATGGTAGAAATGTAAAATGGCATTAAATGTTATATGAACTTTAATATGTTGTTGCTATATTCATAATAAATTTTGTTGAGTGTTGACTGATTTTGATTTTCCTTTTGAGGAATTTGGTGTGTAAGTGTGAAATTGTTGATTAATGGTATTATCTGTTGGAATGTATGTTTTATCTTTTTATCGGTTGGGTATATCTTTTGGTTAGGATTTCTAAGAGGGCGCTGTTGAGTGGTCATTTTTCTGGTCGGCTATCATTTAATTGGTTGATGTCTAATTCATGTATTTACTTTGACCCTGTGTCTAGGTTTTCATAGACGTGATAGGGGTGGGGTGTTTTTTCTTTCCAATTTAGATTTTTTCGGTAAAAAAAAAATATATATATATATATATATATATACGCACACACACACACACACACATATACCCCTCTTCTCCTCTTTCTTCCTTCTTTTTCTTTCTCTTCTCCTTCTTTTCCCCTTTCTCTTTTTTTTTCTTCTTTTTCCTTTTATTCAAGTTTGGAGTATAATTGTATTTAGGCAAAGTTATTTCAAGAAATCTAAATTTGTATTTTTTGGGAAGTAAATGTGAATTAGCATTTTATCAGTTTTTTGTATAAAGTTGTATGTTTAATCTTAATTTTAAGTTTAGAGGGTCGGTTTTTTTCTTTTAATTTTTTTTTTTTTTAAACAGAGAATGATTCCAAACCCCAAATATAAACAGAGAATGATTCCAAACCTTTATTTCCCCTGAGGAAGTGTTTAAATCCAAACACTGAAACAAACATATGATTGTAGGGAAGAGGACATATATAGAAGAAATTATGTACATGTTCTAAAACATAATTTATAATAAATATTCACTGCTCTATACACCATATATCGAGCACTGTTTTAAATTAATGTTTTGGACGGAAAAAATTTTTCTTTTTTTCTCTCCTCATTCTATACTCACTCGGATATATATATATATATATATATATATATATATATATATATATATATTGTGTGTGCGTGTGCAACCTTTCTTTCAAACATTTTTCATTGAATACAGCCAACAAGATTTAATTAAGTTTTTATAGCATTCTAACATTTTTTTTTTTTGTTTTATCGAGATAAGGAATATAAAATTTATTGTCCAAAATGCTTTTGGCCATTTCTATAGCCATTTTTAAGGGTGTTTATGTCTCTGCTGCTGTTATTTTTCCTCATGTTTCAATTGTTTTGTAGTAATTTTTGTAGTAATTTATTTTTTTGTTTCGTTTTTTGAAAAAGGAGTGTTCATTCCTTTTCATTCATAGTGTTTGTGCATCCATGCACTTTTCATTTTCTAACTATGAAGTTCAATAAATTAAGATCTCCTTTCTTCTCGTTTCTTTCTTTCAAAATAAAACCCATTATGTCATTTAACATTGTTCATAAATATTACATTGGGCAATTGATTATTGACCACTTTTTAAAATTTAGTTTATAAAATCAATAGCAGAAATTCACATGGCTGTATCATCTCTGATGAAAAAGAAATGTAGACCAAGAGTGGTCACCCTTGCTTAATGTAAGAGCCACATACAATAGAATTCAGAGCCACAAGACCTGTATAAATATTTCTTACGTAAGAGCCACATATGGTAAAGTTCAGAGCCGCAAGACATGAACAAAAGCATAATTATTTCTTTTGAAAATGTAAACAGGGGATGGCCAAACTTGCTTAATGTAAAAGCCACATACAATATAGTTCAGAGCTGCAAGACATGAGAAAATTTATGCATGCATTTTTGTTATATACACATTTTAATCTAATGGGGGGGGGGTCTCAATTCAATCTCAATAAATAATTATAAAGCTTAGATTTTTTCTTATTTACTTTTTTATATTAACTGTGAAGAAAAAGGAGCTCAGCCAACATATTTTCATGAGCTGCATATTAAAAGATCAAAAAGCCGCACGTGGCTCGCAAACCACGGTTTGGCCACTTCTGATGTAGGTTTAAAATATAGCCACAGATATTAGTAAATATAAATTTCGTTATTGCTTTAAAAATGCATATTTTAAAAATTATGCAAGTATATTGCTGTCTTTCCTGCCAAAAATACTCTGGCCTGTAACTACCTATGATTTCACTTTCTCCACGGTAGAACTAATGAAACGAAGCATAACATCACGACTATGTAGGTGGTTAGGTTTGCCAAGATCTCTATGCAGCACAGCGTTATACGGGAAAACAAACGCACTGAAACTCCTACACGAAGAATTTAAAGTAGCTAAAGTGAGAGCCACAATCCAGTATGAGTACTCGGAAGATCTCAAAGTAGCTGGTGCGGGAATATCAGTATATACAGGTAAAAAATGGAACGCCTCGAAAGAACTGAATACAGCAAAAGAAAGAATCCGAGAAAAGGCAATACTAGGGACCGTAGCTACTGGACGCACGGGCCTCGGGTTTTTTCCATCAGAAAAATATGACAAACTGCAAGGAAAAAAGAAAAGTCATCTTTTGCAGGAAGAAATCAGAAACGGTGAAGAAGAGAAACGAATAGCAATCCAAGTCGGGATGAGACAGCAAGGGGCATGGACCAAATGGAGCTCTATGTTGAAACGCCAAATCAAATGGTCCGAAATATGGCTCGGTGACTCCAGATTAAAATTTCTGATTCGGGCAGTATACGAGATCCTGCCAAGCCCCACAAACTTACAATTATGGTATAAAACCCAGTCGCCAGATTGTCATTTTTGTGGGCGCAAAGGTATCCTGAGTAGCTGTAAATCTGCACTAGCTGATGGGCGTTATAGGTGGCGCCATGACAAAATTCTAAAAGAGATTGTGAAAATGTTCAAATTGCTATCAAAGAGAATGTTTACAACCCAGACACAAGGTAGATAAAATTTATTAAAGCGGGTGCGAAAATCCCACGAAATAGAAAGATAAATCCAAACCTGCTATCTCCTGCAACAGACTGGGTACTAAGGGCTGATATAGGCTCAAGATTGAAATTCTCAGAGCAAATTGCCATCACAAAACTTCGCCCAGATATAGTTTTCTTCTCACATAATTTGAAGAAGATAGTCTTGTGGGAACTGACTGGGAAGAAAATGCAGAAGAAGCCCATGAAAGCAAGAAGTTAAAATACGACGAACTGCTGGAGAGTTGCAGGGTTAAAGGCTGGAGGGCTAGCTGCACTCCTATAGAAGTGGGGACTAGAGGATTTGCAGCAAAGTTCTTATGCAAAGCCTTAACAGATATTGGGATAGTGGGAGTAAAAAAAAAAGGAAAGCGCTCAAGTCCATAACCGAAACAGTGGAAAGAACAGCTAATTGGTTATGGAACAAAAGAGCGAGTTCCTGGATTTCAAAACAAATTGTTAGCTAAAATTCCCCGAAATTCTGCATTTCTGATTTCTCTTCATTTTATTAGTACTCGTAAATAAGATAAAATGCATAAATAAGTTTAAATTAATGTATCGTGATTAATTTGTAGTGGAGTTTTTTTCCTCTTTTTTTTTTTTTTCTTTTTTTTTTTTTAATAGCCGTACAATAGGTAAATTGTTTCACATTTTCGGATGAGCTCATGTACGGTTCACCTCTAAATGGAAAGTGGCTCTGACTCTCGCCGATCAGAATCACTTGCAAGGTTTCGTACCGGGCCCAAATGTAATTTTCCCAGTGTCTGAAAGCGCTTATCGAGGGTGGACCAGAAACTGATCATCTCTGGTTGGGTCGGCGCGGTGAGGGGTGTATGATGTTGAAAGACCCAAAACCCCCTAGTGATCTTCGTGATGACACCACTGACGACACCCTCTAGTGCCCCTACTACGGTGCGTATGTTGGAAATTATATATATATATATATATATATATATATATAATTTTGAAATATGTTTTTAAAGCCCATTTTAAAATTTGGTACCTCTCCCACCAGATTATGTAAATATAGTTTTTATTTATTTATTTATTTTTTCCTTGAAGCTTTAGTGCTTTGTTCTTTTCTTAGATAAATGTAATGATCTTGTTAGCGGTACAAAATTTAATTGTACTATAAAGAACAGAAATAAAAGGGAAAAACAACTACAGTAGTTTGATACAAAAGAAAGAAAATTAATAATAAAAAAAAATAACCAAATGAGTTAACCGGTTATCACTCTTAGCTTGTCAGAACTTGATTGAGGAATATAAAATACAGGAAACCTTTAAAAGAACATATTATCCATATAAATAATATATTGAAATGAATATATTTTTCTATCAGAAAATCACTTTCAGTCCTAACAATCGTTCTTTCCCTTTACATGAGGAAGCCTGTCTTAATTTTATGAACATAGTGTTAAGGATGATGATTTGAATGCGACCTGCATCTTGGACACACACGCACCAAAACACATTCTTACCACCCTAATCCCTCAAAGTTTACCTAACTAGTTCTCATATGTACAATTTGCTTGTGGGGAATAAAAATAACAACTTTTAAAAATGACATCAATGAATAGTTATATGATTACAATTTTATATACATAGAAGAAAGTCCATGAGAACAATATTGTTTTATTGTTGCCATATTTATGATGTTTCATGTTGTATGTTCTCTCCTTCTATGGGTTATTGGAATTTTGAACTGACCCCTTTATTTTGTTCACCAGTGTAGGTTCTCGTTCGATAAGTCATGCTTGTTCCAGATGTCTCAGTATCAGTTATCTCCCTTTAACTCAAACACTGAGTTTTTTTTTTGTAGCCAGGTATTGAATTCTTATATCTTTGGGTCAAGTCAATCGATTTAACCAGCTGGGCCATGTGTCCTTGAATACATCAGTGTCTGAATTTTTGGGGCTTATAAACTCAGTGACCTCTTTTTTTTTTTTTTTTTTTTAATACCAAAACTCATATTACAATTTTGTTGTTTGTAACTGTTTTTCTCTCGCACTTTGTATTACTGGTTCCCATATTGTATTCATTTCTATGCTTGGCCAACTTGAAACAGTTACCATGATGGTATTTATAGAAAAAGCAAAGCTACATTACGGTGGTGGGAAAATGATTGCAGCAAAGATGTCAAGTCAGGACCAGTAACATTGCAGATTCTTCTTTGGGCTTTATCAAGAATCTCTAAATACATAATTTACAAATCAAATGCTAATTTTGCTGTTTCCATTCTATATTATTTTAATTTCATATTTTTTTTTTTTTGTACAAGTTTCCTGATGGTTACTTCCTTTCTTTATGAGAATAAATCTAATTATTTATGTCTTTATTAGTAGCATTTTATGACATTAAAAATATTGGTTAAATTTTACCTTTTTACCGATGCGTACTTATGTTCGTATCATGTTGAAACCCCAGTCCTCGTCTCATCACCAAAATTAAGCAGTGGTGAAATGGGTGACCATTCAGCAATATCAAGTGCTGTAAGCTTTGATGTATGGGTGGTGTTTGAATTCCAGTCAGGTTTGTTATATTCACTTAAGTGCAAATACCCTTGAGAAAGATATGAATCCACTTCTCCTCCTCTCAGCTATTGGTTAAATAGTAAGACTTGTATCAAAAAATCGTTTAAAATGTTAAATTTGCACACTTTGAAAAGAGAATGAAGGTGGATACTGATAGCGAATTAATTATGCAAAGCAGAACTAAAATTACATCTAATTTTTAAAAAAGTGCTAAAATAAAACTTTATTTTTTTCCTAGATCAAAAAGAACAGTTCAGGTGTTATCGGCATGACATTGGTGATACAATGGTAAGTTGAGCTCCTTCTCTCTCTGTCTCTCTCTCTCTCTCGACATCTTCAGTACAGCCTTGTGCAAATTAATTGAAACAAAACGAATGTCTTTCTAGGATCTTTCACACTTTCCCTGATTATGTCTATGTTGTCTCTTGGCATTGTTTTTCTTTTCCAACCACATTTTCTTTTTCGTTTTGGACCGATGGATCCAGTTTTTTTTTTTCTTTGCCATGATGACACAACTGACAGTTCACAGGCTGACACTAACAATATCCACAATCTCTCTGTAAGGCTTGCCAGTGTGTTTGTGCATCTCTACAATTTTCATATGCTTCCTTGGTGTAATGTCCATTGCAAACAATGGCCCAATGGCTATATCTTTAAACATCTTTATCACGTTTTGGGCATTGGGTCCTTCAGCTTTTCTCAGGGTTAATAATTGACAGTTGAGACAATAGTGTCTGTGTGCAATTAAAATTTGATGCAATATTTTTCAAGGCCAAACAAATTTCATCATACACCCTGAAAATAGATTCATATTACTGCACACCACTGCAAATGTCATAATCTGAGAAAAAAAAATAGAAATCAATTACACCCTGTCATTCCAGTGAGTCTGACTGTTTGAAAGAAGGAAACTAAAGAAGTTATTTCATTTAATTTGCTCAAGGGTGTATAATAGTATTCAGTGTATTAAAACATCCCTCTTTCCCTTCATATTTTATATACTTTTGATTTAGTTTTTTTTTATAGTTATTAAATTTCAATTACTTACAGAACCTACTATACTGTATAAGTATGCATCTTAATCTTGTACGCTATTTAAACATAAATATTTTCTCTGCTGTGCTTCATGCATATAACTGTTCTTGAGATGTAGTCTAACAGATATGCACATTTGTTTTTTCTTTAACCAGTTGACATGTTTAAAAACAAAAGTATGAACAGAAAAAAATTATTTACATTGCTAGGACTTTTGTCCTCATCTTTGACATATTCACAATGTTTCAACCATTGTATGCTCTGGCCTTCTTCAGGTGACTGGAATTGTGAGTGTTTGGTTCAAAATTCTAGTCAACTGAAGAAGGTCTGAGGGTACAACAGCCAAAATGTCATGAATATGAAAATAAAGATGAGGACAACAGTCGAAACAATGTAACCATATCTCGGAAATATAAACAAATAAAAAAAATTTTGCTAACTTATTTGTTTTCTTCAAAATTTCAATTAAAATAATATTTATTTTAATTATGTCATGATATATAAATTTTTTATATATTAAGAACAATTTTAGGAGATAGAAGTGGGAAAAAGTAGAAAAAAGATTTTGTGTGATACATTTTGACCTTTATGACTTCATCAAACTTAGTTTCTATAGATGTGACTACATATGCATACAGATAAAATAGACACCGAGAAGTTATCAATCCAAGAGATACTTGAACTATTAAACTATGATTACATTTTTTTATATATATATACACACACACACACTGGTTAAAATTGCTAGTCTATTATACTACCTGAGTTTGTAATGGTTGAAACTTGGGTAGTATAGCGGAATAGTAATTTTTGCCTATTGTATTTATTTTGCTCTGCATTTTCTTCTTTGATTTCTATATTGAGCACATTTTTTGTTGCTACCTATATATATATATATATATAGGATAATAGTACATAAATATATCAAGTACAATTTTAGGAGAAAGAAATATGACAAAGTGGAAGAAATGTTCATGTGACATGTCTTATATTTTAAGACCTCATCGGACTATGTTTACGTCAATGCAACTACATATGCAATTAATAAAAACAAAATAATAAACTAAAACTTGAAGAAGGTATTTACTCAATAGCCTGTAACAATTGTTGCCAGGAATTTACTAGAGAGACCTGAAGAAATTAAATAAGAGATTACATGAACACAAAACAGAGCTTTTACAAAACAAGACATTAAATACATTAGTTGCTCATAATAATGAACTTGACTCTAATTTTGATTTAATAAAAAAATTCTACTCTGATTAAGAGAAAATAATTTGCTAAGATGAAAATGTATAGAAAGTACTTTAATCACTAGATCATCCATAGTAAATTTATGTTTAGGTTTTTATAACATTTCACTTTTCGCTGGATCTATTTTCGCAATGTGGGATATTCAATAAGGAAAGTAATGGAAACAAAGAAAAAGAATCTACATAAAATTGGTTAGATTATATGCCCAAGACATATTTAAAAAAAAAAATTTAGTTTAATATTCTCAGCATCTCTCTTTTGTTCATGCACATGTATAGTTTGCATTGATGCAGACATAAACACTTAGTCTGATGAAGTCCTAAAGGAAAAAATGTGTCACATGAAAACTTTTTCTACTTTGTCGTGTATATATATATATATATATATATATATAATTGATTCACCCCTAAGCAAGGCATTACTACCACTGGTGTGAAGGGGGTTACATAAGAGGGAAGTGAAGAAAAAGAGGAACAGGTCACAGGAGGTGTCATAAAATGGTTAATGGAAACACTGGTGGGAGAGAAGAACAAGATATGGTGGGTGTCAGGGAAAGTACTGGGTTTTATATATATATATATATATATATATATAATTAATGTGGAGAAGCTTGTCACTTAATGTACTAAAGGCAATCAAAAGCAATTAATCATCTGTAGAACCACTCATACAAAAATATTAAATTACATCAAGCTCTGTACAAATAAGAATGATGAGAAACAACAGCAGATTGGGGAGAAAAAGCACTGAGGAGTGAGGGCATCATAGTGGTGCCTTCATGAAATGTTGAAGTCGGCACTCTGCTCAGCTAAGTGACAAACCTCTCCACATTAATCTTATTAATGCTCTATCTCTATATCAAGCATTTAACAACAAAAAAAAACTTACTAAAGTAAACCACTGAAAACACAACAATCTTGGTACTATGCATTATAACTCCGCACATTGTGTGTGTGTGTGTGTGTGATTCACAATATTTATATTTGGACAATTGTTCTCATCTTTGTTGTTATCACATTTTGGGCATTAGGCCTTCCAGCCTTCTCAAGGTGTATATTGATCTGGGTAGCTTATAGGGAATTCTGAACTGAACCCCTTCATTTAATCTACAGGGGTAGACTGTTAACATTCCACTGCTTATGTCTAGGGATATCATCTAGTTCTTAGTTTTATTTAGTACTGCTCTGTTATTGCTTATCCATTTCCACTGAGTGCAAGTACACACTCACAACCACAAAAGACACAATGGCCAAAATGTTTTGATAACAACAAAGATGAGGATAATATTCTGAATACAAATAGTATAAATAACTCCTCATCTCAGAAATTCAGACTATTAGTATAGCCCGACATTGTTCGGGTGTAATGAAAGCTTTAAAACTAATCCATGGTCAGACTATTTGGATGTTGGCACGAAAGACTAAAAAGTAATAGTTATTTTCAGTTAAAGCGAAACTGTAGACTGAAAGAAAAATGAATGGATGTAAGTCAAATTTTGATTTCCTGGTATCGATATCAAATAAGTTTTTTTCGTCGTAAACTGAATTTTGAAGGTTAAATAAGTCCTCTGAGTAAATGGTATCATGGCTGAGACTAAGAACAACAATTATACCTACTTAGAGCCAAACCCGAAGCAAAAACTAAAATAAAAGGGCTGAAAAAAATACAGACATACAGGCAGATAAACTGACACACACAAACAATTTGCTTTTTATATATATATATATATATATATATATATATATATATATATATTGTGTGTATTTTGGCAGCATTTTTTCATTAATGCAGGTTTCATTGAATAGTATAGACAAGTTTTGTCTATTAATTTTGTGTAGGATCCGTTCATACCGTCTGATATACTTGATGGTGATGTCGTTGAAAGACAACAAAAAAATCACAGTATTTGTTTAATTTTTTATTGGGTCTAAGCTTTCGGCTCATATAAGCCATTATCAAAGAGTAAATATTAACACACAGTAAACAGAACATTTAAGCTATTAACAATAAAGATAATTGAATTGAAAATATAAGTCTATCCCTACCGTGGCGGATGGCCGAAGACAGTGACAAAATAGTGGTGTTATGGTCCCTGGTCTGATTACAGACATTTGAGTACGTTGTTGGAAATATCGAAATTGATTGTATTCAAACCAGGTTTAAATTGTTTAATGTAGAGTGCTTCGAGGATTTTTAGTTTCTGCTTATTATTTTCTTGTTTGATTATGTACGTGTTATCAACAAGCGTTTTTCTCAGAAGTGTGCGTTGATAACCGTGTTGTTCTAAATGATGGAATATATTTGAATTTTTATTTAAGTGCAACGTCAGACGCCGTGGGAGCAAATTTGTGGTGTGGCCAATGTAGATATTAATGAGGTTGTTAGAGATACATTCTCTAAATGGACATATGAATTTATATACTACATTGGTTTTTTGCAAATCACTCACGGTGGGGGAAGAGTCGTTGCGGACAAATGAATTAGATGTAGTGGATTTAGTGTAATATATAATGAACTTAATTCTTTTGTTAGAGTCTGTTGGAGAAATATTAGTATTTATGAGTTTTTTTAGGATGTTTTCATCTAGTTGGTAGTTGGAGTGCATCTGGCTATGGTATAAGAGAGTGATATGTTTAGGATTGGTTGGGTTAGTATCATGTGTTGTTTTTTCCATGTTAAGCTTTTTAAGAAAATATATTCCGTCATTTAGAACAACACGGTTATCAACGCACACTTCTGAGAAAAACGCTTGTTGATAACACGTACATACTCAAACAAGAAAATAATAAGCAGAAACTAAAAATCCTCGAAGCACTCTACATTAAACAATTTAAACCTGGTTTGAATACAATCAATTTCGATATTTCCAACAACGTACTCAAATGTCTGTAATCAGACCAGGGACCATAACACCACTATTTTGTCACTGTCTTCGGCTATCCGCCACGGTAGGGATAGACTTATATTTTCAATTCAATTATCTTTATTGTTAATAGCTTAAATGTTCTATGTTTACTGTGTGTTAATATTTACTCTTTGATAATGGCTTATGTGAGCCGAAAGCTTAGACCCGATAAAAAATTCAACAAATACTGTGATTTTTTTGTTGTCTTTCAACGACATCACCATCAAGTATATCAGACGGTATGAACGGATCCTACACAAAATTAATAGACAAAACTTGTCTATACTATTCAATGAAACCTGCATTAATATATATATATATATATATATATATATATATATATATATATATATATATAATTGATTTTCTGCACTATTGTAAGAACTGCAACCTTGAAACATCTGAATATCATTTCTTATGTCTTTGTCTATGAGTATATAAAATTTGATTAAAATTGGACCACTCCTTATATAACTTGATTTTTTTTCGATTATCGATTTTTGATATTTATCGGGGGTACCTCGACACAAAACCTAGCTAAGAAAACTCGCTGTAAATTTTCAAGAAAATTGGTTCAGCCGTTTCGGAGTCTATAGGTAACGGAGACACACACACAGACAAAGTTCCAGTTATAAATAAGTTTAGATTTATATATATATATATATATATATATATATATATATATATATATATATATATAAATAATAGGGTACGATGGATAAATTGTCCAAATTATGTGAAAAATTAAGAATAACACTGACATCTCATTTTAATAGATATATTTATCAAAATGACACAAAAAGAGCTTGAAATACTAAAGAGTAAATTTATTCAATAAAATTACCATTGGCTTTGATCATGACCTCCAGAATCTCCTGCACCACCTCTTGTGGCCAGTCTTCTTGTTTAAGTTGGTGAATGCTACCATAATCCTTGCCTTCAGTTTATCTTTGGTATTACAAGGAGTTTAGTTGGTCTCTCAGTCAACTGCACCCAACACAAGGAAGTTGTAGTCTGTGGAGGTAGGTGGCCAGATGTAAGGAGTAATGAGTTCCAGAGATTATTAAACAGCCATGACCGGGTTCTCCTACTTGTGTGGCATGGTGCAGAGTCCTGTTGGCAGACACGATCTTTCAGCAACTACCATCTTGATTCAGGGCAGCACTACCTCCTCAAAGCACTTGATGTGAGCCTCCATGTTGAGTCTTTGGCCATGTAGGAAGATGAATGGAAGCATAATGTCGCCATCACTAATGATCATTCTAAACACCTTTGCAATCACCATTAGACTCATCTGCACTGTTTTTCGATTGACACCCAAATGCTCTGAAATGTTCGTACCAGAGCTTTTGGAATGAATTCCAAGCCATACAGCATGGCGTTTCCAAATTTCTGGTGGAGTGAATTGCATCATGGTGCTCTTTTCTCACAGACAGTGCTCAATTGACCCTACTAAACAGTGCAGTTCACAAAAACAAACAGCATACACGCATGAAATTAAAAATCTAGAATGCCGACAATTTACCCCTCACACACTCTGTGTGTGTGTGTGTGTGTATATATATATATATATATATATATACACTGGGTTTTGATCCTGGGTTAGGAAGCGAATGGAGTCTAAGCTGTACTGATGAGCTGTAATACAGCAAAACAGATCTGTCTGCGGATGACTATATATATAGTTTTTGTTAACTCATTATTTTCACACCTTCACGTTCATTCAAATTTTGACTTTAGTGAATGTGAAGTAATCACAGCTCTCAACATGACTGCTAGGTTTTTACAGAATGCAGTTTCTAGCATTATGCCCAATCAATTTTTAATTCATAGTTGTCTTTCTCCTACACTTATTAACATCCATGGCTAAAGTATCTAGCCTGTCTTACTATTTAACCTATAACTGGGAGGAGAAGAGATGAATTCTTATCTTTCCCAACAGTTTGAAATGAACTCGACTGAAATTTGAACTTGGCTTTCCAGTTTCTCATTTTAATCTGCTATTCATTACGCTGTCTATCCATTTTACTATTATACTGAGTGATAAACTACAAATGAAATATTTCTCTATCTTTCTAGCATATGACTCATGAATATTCACAATGTCTGTAATAGTATAGTATTACATACCATCATAGTATAATACTTAATATTAATTTTGACTGATAATGTTACTTTGTGTTTTTGTTATACTGAAGTGATGTCTATTGTATAATTTACCTATGCATAATGTTTCCATAACCCATGTCATCTGAATCTAAATCTAAACTTATTTATAAATGAAACTTTGTGTGTGTGTCTGTTACCTATAGACTCCGAAATGGCTGAACCGATTTTCTTAAATTTACACAGTTGTACTATAAGCATCTGCGAGTGTTCTTAGCTAGGTTTTGTGTCAAGGTACCCCGATAAATATCGATAATCGAAAAAATTGGGTTATAGAAGGAGTGGTCTGATTTTAATCAAATTCGATACACTCATAGACAAAGACATAAGAAATGATATTCAGAAGTTTCAATATTGCAGTTCTTACAATAGTGCAGAAAATCAATTATATATAAAAGGCAAGATGTTTGTGTGTGTCAGTTTATCTGCCTGTATGTCTGTTTTTTTTGTTTTTTTTTTCAGCCTTTTATTTTAGTTTTTCTTTGGGTTGACTCTAAGTAGGTAAAATTATAGTTCTTAATCTCAGTCATGATACCATTTACTCAGAGGACGTATTTAGCCTTCAAAATTCAGTTTACGATGAAAAAAAAACGTATTTGATATCAATACCAGGAAATCAAAATTTGACTTACATCCATTCATTTTTCTTTTAGTCTATGTTTTCGTTTTAACTGGAAACAACTATTGCTTTTTAGTCTTTCGTGCCAACGTCCAAAGAGTCTGAGCTCCAGGACCATGGATTAGTTTTAAAGCTTTCATTATACCCAAGCAACGTTGGGCTATACTGTTAGTCAGATTAATAAATAAGGCTTTTAGGTATTTGGTGACTATTTTCTTTGTGCTTTTTAAGTTGATTTAGAGTCTTCATGATCTGCCTTGTGGTGGAGATAATGTTTTGTACTTCCTAATGGTACCAGTGGCAAATGTTCAATTCCAGGTTAAAAGTGATGACTTTTTTAATACTGATTTTAAAAGCAATTACAGTCTTTTCTAAATTACCTGTTCAGTGTGTTTATGCTCATTTTTCAGATGTATTCTTTTACAATCCTGCAAGATTTTCTCTTACCCTATTTATGGACAGTGATCAACACTTCAGTACAGAATGGAGAACAGTGGCAGGTGAGTTGTCAGAATTAATCTTTTTATAAACTTGGTCAACATTTTTTCTCGCTTTTTCTATTATAT
Source organism: Ascarosepion bandense (assembly GCA_037127315.1). Lineage (NCBI taxonomy): Eukaryota > Metazoa > Mollusca > Cephalopoda > Sepiida > Sepiidae > Ascarosepion > Ascarosepion bandense. The sequence goes on from JBBBDQ010000283.1 coordinate 837,272, forward strand.
TTTAAGTTTTAGTATATGTACATAGTTAAACTAAAAATGAAAGTGTTATGTCGTGAGTAAGAATAAATAACTCAACAACAGGAATAGGTTAATTGTTGTATTCCGTGAAAATAGTATTTACAAAGGTTATTAGTATCCAATACAAGAATAAAGGTTAATCGTCTCAACCGTCGTAAGACGTAGTATGAGCAATGGGTACTTCTGGGTCGTCACTGGAAGTCTACGACTGACTTGTCGATCGGCTGCTCGGCACACTCTCCTACGTAGATGCCACCATTACTTTACATAGTAATGGAATAGTCCATTATAGCCAAATAGGCGCGGGCATCCCAACAGAAAGCATTAAGTTTCTGAAATTTTATTTCATTCAGTCTGAAATTATTCTTTTGTGCTTTATTTGAATCCTTTTCAGTTTTCATTCTAGTATTTGGATCTAAAACGAAAACCATGTGCAACACGGTTATATTAGACAAAATAGAAACAATGTAACTCGACAATGTGATTATAATGTCATTTATATCAGAACAGTAGACGCTATTCAGTGTTTGTTTTTTCTGTATTTATATTTTGTGAGGCTATAGAATATATGGGTCAAACTTTGTGAGGCTATAGAATACATGGGTCAAACTTTGTGAGGCTATAGAATACATGGGTCAAACTTTGTGAGGCTATAGAATACATGGGTCAAACTTTGTGAGGCTATAGAATACATGGGTCAAACTTTGTGAGGCTATAGAATACATGGGTCAAACTTTGTGAGGCTATAGAATACATGGGTCAAACTTTGTGAGGCTATAGAATATATGGGTCAAACTTTGTGCTAAAACAACAAAGATGAGAATGCTAATGTAAGAAAATATCATAATTTAATAAAATTATTATGGTTTTTAAATTCTTTAAAATATAAGTGTAATGGGAAAGTGCAAGAGAAGAATGACTTATTTTCTCCATTTAAATTTCCTTTATTACGGGCATTATTATAATTGTGAAGTTATAACAAAATACTTCAAAGACAGAAAGGAATAGCTGAAAAGAAAAAGAATGATAAACATACATTGTTCTCAAGGAGACTTTTATATTACAAAGGTACACAAAACTATGTACACATGTCCCACTTGGAGAATAATATATCACATATATCAACACGACAAAGTAGTGTAAGGAGAAATGAAAAAGATGGGTCTTACATATAAATGATGATATTCCTGTGTCCGGAGAAGCCATGTTTAGAACTCCCAATTCAAATGGGCTGAATTAATCTATGTCCCAGGTGGGAAACAGCAAATATTGGGTCTTCTTAAATTGAGGAGTGTGAGCTGGAGTTTCATTCTATGTCTGGGAAAGATATATTACCAAACAGAAATGGCACAACTTATAAGCTGTGGTGGGGGTAGTTGAAGGCAGATTTAGCATCTCTCAGGTCAGGAGTGGTTGGGGGGGGGGGGGCAAGCTAAAGAAAAACAATCTTAACTGCTGTAAATGAACTGGCTTTACTGCTGCTTTCATCACTGTATGGAGTGACATCACTAAGCAGCCATCATGTGACCCATGTGACTTATCTCCACCAAAGGAAGGTAATTGCCTTTCTTATCCCTACATAAGAATATAAATTAAGATAGTTGAATTGGCAGGTTGTATATTTTTCTCTTAAGTATTGTTTCATTGTCTTTCCATGCAGAAGAGGATCACAACCATAGATATTTTGCAGCAGCTGTTTTTTTTTTGTTTTTTTTGTAAATTTTATTTATTGAAATTCAACAAATCTTATAAAATATTGAATTATTCTGTTTTTAGTACTTAAATTTATTTTTTGTGTATTTTATATTCACTTATTTTATTTGGTTAATTAGTAATGTTTCTAAAGCATTTTTTAATATACTTTGTTTTAGAGAACAAATATATAAATTTATAAGACATTGTTCAACTTGGTAAAGTGTGAATTGAAAATTTGAAAACAGAAGTGTATAAAAATTCAAAAACTGTACTTTAATTAAATGATATAACCCAGATATAAGAGAACCTTTATCTGGTCCCTACAACTCTCTTATATCAGGGTTACACCGTATTACTGTGCAAATCAATTTATTCCTCTTCATTGCTGAAAAGAATATAAGTCTGAAGAAAGAAAACCTGCATATTATGATTATGTATAGGAAGTGCTTAAAATATTTTAATTTATTGTCAATTTGTCATATGTGACTATTTTTTTTCCAAACAGGTGTTTGAGGGTATTTTCTTCTTGTACACAGCAATTGCTGAAAGAGTAGAACTGACTGAAGAGACATACCTGCCAGCCCTCTTAAACTTTCTTCCCCAGGTTCCCATTACCCATCCTATTCTTATTGCCACAACACTTGGAATGATTGGTAAGTTTTATTACTTATCAACCAGGTTTATCTTTATTTGCAAAAATTAGACAAATTTTTAAAGTCGACATATCAAAGAAATGTCTCTTGGCAACTATGAATCCTGTGTTGACAAGAGTGCATCACAAGAATTAAAAAAAAAATTGACTTATTTCTGATTACTCTTTGAAAAGCAATTTCCTTATTTAGGAGTCAAAGGATTAAATACTTAAAAAAAAAAAAAATTGTTAGTATGATGCAGAATATATAAGCAGAAGTAGTCCAGGGTTGATCAGGGCATACCAGTTAAGATTTGTAGAAGTCAGGGTAGAGTAAGTATCTGTTGTTAATTGTAAATAGAACTGTCCAACAAAAAGAATTAACAATATTTTTAAAATGAACAAGAGAGTATTTGTCTATACTTCTCAGATGAGGTAGTGTCTACATTATTTACACTGTTCAAACTGTTGTCCTCATCTTTATTGCCATGTGTATGACATTTTGGCCATTATACACTCTGGCCTTCTTCAGATGCTAGGAATTTTGAACTGAACTTTTTACTTTGATCACTCAAGAACAATATCGATATCAGTGGATATAGATGTTGGTTAGTTTCAGTGACTTGACCCAAAGAGTTGTTAGTTCAATATCTGGTTACAGCAGTGGTGAACAAATAATTTAGAGAGTTGAGGTAAAGGAATATGACTATGTGGCAGTGCACATTGAAGGAGAATGATATACCCCAGTGATCGAAATAAAAGGTTTCATTTAAAATTCCTAGCACCTGAAGAAGGTTGGAGTGTACAACAGCTGAAACGTTGTAAACATGAGTACAACAGTCGGAACAGTGTAAATAATGTAATAACCAAAGAACTGGGCTCAAAATAATATGGAGCAAGCAAACAATATATGCAAATCAATTGTAACTATTTATATGTAGCTTGTTTGTATTTATTTGCCCCATAGAAAGCGGTGATAGGAGAAGGAAAATGCATGCACCCATCCATTAGATTGAGTTGGGTGGGGGTTCAGTCGTCTTTAGGAATGATTGCAAAATAATTCCTCCTCTCCTATTTATCAGTAAAACCACACAAATGCATGCTGGATTTTCTTCCTAGCCAATAAGATAAATCATGGATTGGTCTCCTCTCAGTCTGTCCTGGTCTGTCTTGTCTTGAAGTGTTAATCCAAGTCTGCTCTTGTGTTTCAACGCCAATTTTGTAATAAGCAAGGCACGAAAAAAAAAAAAAGAAAAAAAAAAAAGAACAGGGCAAAAAATAATATTTAGCAAGCAAACAATATATGCAAGAGAAAGCAAAACCAGGCAACAGTAATATGGCATACAATTCACAAAGTGGGAATTGGTGTTCATACATGAGTGGATTCAGATAAACAAGCATAACATTCTGACTTTAAGGTAAGACAGAACAGGACTATCTTATTGGCTAGGAAGAAATCCCAGCATGCTTCTTAGGGGTTTTGCCTATAAATTTGGGAATGGGGGATTATTTTGCAATCATTCCTAAAGATGATTGAAACCAACAGGCATTATGACAATGTGCATATGCTTGTCAATGCATCTAGGACTGCAATTGCAGAATATTTTATAAGTAATCCAATTTTTGCCTCCTATTTTGCCATAGATTATTAGTCATCAGCAGAGCATTCAGATTTTAATTTGAAAATATCTGTACCCTTTTTTTTTTTTTTTTTTTTTTTAACAGCCCTCTAAATAGCCCTCTATTTGGAACCTTGGGAGGATGTTAGATGTTTATTTTTGTCTCTGGTAAATTGTTTTCTACCAATTTTTGTTGTGCATAAATTTATAATTATTTTTTCTCATCTTTGATTGAGCTCTGAAGAGTGAGGAGCAATAACTGGTTAGCTTCTTTGTCGTGTGTTGTTTTTATGATTTTTCATTTTACCATTTTTTAGCTTGTTCTTTTTTCCTTGCTTTATTAATAAATAATAAGTCTTTACTCCTCCATAAATTATTTAAATAAATAAAAATATAAAACACCTGGATGGTAAAGTTTGAATTTTTATTAAATCCACTCGTAACCTCTTTGATTTTCAAATCATTTATTTGTTTTATATATAATCAGTAGCTTTATACCAGCTCCTTGTTGTGGGATCAAGTGGCAGCACTTTCTTTAGTAAATTCTTTCAGTAATTCTGGCATATGTATTGATCCAGATTTTTCTCTTATCTTCAATTACTCTTAACTTCTTTGCAAGTGCAACCATTCCAAGTGCTCCTCTGATTATGGACACCACCAAAATTTTTTTTTGTTTATAGTTCTTATACAAGGTACGGATAATGTTTCTGATAGTCATATATGACTTGTTTGTAAAGCAACTGTACTCAAATTTGAACATTTCTTGAGCAAATCGGTAAATGATGTCAGTGTGGCTTAAGCAGCTCAAAAAAAACAAGTAAAATACAAGAATGACAAACTATTTAAACACAAAATATTTTATGCTGTATTCAAGAATTAGCAACTTGTGTAGTAATTCTTACAAAGAAATTAAACAACTCTGGTTCTGATCAAAATCCTCCATTGTTTCTAAAAGACAAAAGTGTTTTTTTGTTTTTTTTAATCAATTCATACCAATCAAGCCAATAAGGTCACTAAGACACAAGGAGTTACTTGGAGTGAAAGAGAATGAAAAGACTTTTGAAGGAACTGAAAACCCAATCCTAAACAGAGAATAAGTGATATGCCTCTACTCTTGTTCAAAAGACTGAAAAGAAGTGTGAACTGAACGATAAGTGAACCTATCTACTCTTATTGAGGAAAGAAAAAAAAATGTAAATAGTAAATAAAATTTAAGATTTTTAGGTGGAGATGTTAGAAGAATAGTTGAATTAAACTTTAGAAGGTACATTTATATTAGGTTTGGGTAACATTTTAATACAAGACTGAAAAAGATCCAGTCTATATATTTGCTGTTAATATTTTTATTCATTTTGTAATTTTTGTAAGATTTATATCAATTGATCTTCAGTGTTTGAGATATCTATCTATCTATCTATCTATATATATTTTTTTTTATTATTTACATTTTTTTAGGTTCCTATGCAGAGTGGTTAAACTGGAATCCTAATATACTTCAGTCTGTGATCCCAATGCTCCTACAGGCACTTCAGAATACAGAAGTTGTCACTCCTGCATCTTTAGCCCTTAAAGATATTACAAGAGAAACCCATGATCATATTCACCCATTTGCTGATCAAATACTAACCGCATGTTCGGTAAGTGAACATCTATACCTGTACAAAAGGAGAAAGGATGCTAATGCAAGGACTTTTGGCATAATTGGCACAATTCATTCTCTAATACCATAAATATGTTATGCCCATTGATTGCTTTTAATTGGATTGTTTTTTTAGTTTAAAGTTCTGTGGCATGTTCTTTCAGACAACACTTGTTTTGTCACAAATTTTTTGTCTTTGAGGTTTTAGATATTAGCCAACCAAGAAAAAAGTAATGTGTTTTTCTCATTTCTGTCTGATTCATGATGCTCTATATTACAGGCCCATTCCACCACATGGTGTATTTATATTCAGTGTCAGATGGTTTTGACAACTCCAATCTTTGGATCTGGTAGTGACGAACCAATTCCAACAAGAAAAAACAATAACTTATTTCACAGGATATATCACAGTAATCAATAGATAATCCATATCAGTCAAACAATGGACACCTGATGATAACCAGACTATAATAACATCTATATCAACCAAGATGAGAAAATAGTTTGAAATAATACCAAGATAGAAAAACTGTCTCATTTGAAATTGTCTTATCCATGTTTGCCAAAACATTTAGAAATCTTGGCCTTTTTAAAGTTAATTTAATATTCTTTGACATTTTTTTTATTCATAAAAGAAAATACACTAATGATAAACTTAATTTTTTTGTTTTTTTTCCACATAATTTGTATTTGTTTCTAAAAGGTAAAAAAAGGTGTTGAATTTTTAGTTCAGTTCTTATAGCATAAGTTAACATTTTTTACACCATAAAATTAAAGAAAAAACTTTAAAGATATAGACAAGGCAGTATGCTCTAACCAACTAATGCATGATTTTACTTGAGTTAAAGAAATAATTTATTAACCCAATTGTTCTATTCTTTTTTATGACAAAAAAGTTAATTTCAATAAGGTTTTTCTTCTGAAAACTTTTTCCTCTATTCTGTTTTTACCCTGAAAAATGTATTTAAAAATCCCATTGTCACATAAATTTAATATTTTTTTCTTATTTTGTTATTCATAAATATAATAATTTATTTTTATGACTAATTTGTGTTTCTCTTCTTAAATAGTATGTTGAATTTTATAAACTAATTTACCATTAAAGAAAACATAAAATAGAAGTAAATGTAATATTTTTCTACTATAAAATTGATGAAAGTCATTTTTTAAGAATATTTAATTTTTTTCCTAACATTTTTTAAATAAACCTCCAATTGTGACATTTAGTTGCACCATGAGTAGGCCTGTAGTATACCATGCTTGGATCTGTCTATCTTTCAATATTCACCAAGGATAAAAACCAAGTCTCAATTCCTTCTGTTCTTTTTTTATATTTTACATCATGCATTTGTCATCACTGCATTAATGACACAGTATCATTTTGCCAATCCTATTTTGTACCTTGTTAATTTGAAGTTGGCTCCATAACTTGTCAGTGAAAAATCTTTCTAATTCCTATTGAATTGAGTGCAAATCAAAATTTATGCATCGACTTTTATGAATTTTTTGATGCTTACTTAATTCAATAAGAAAAATTATTATATTTACATGTGTTAGCTTGGAAGAAAATAAATTTTTATATACCAGAACAATGTCAGGAAAATTAAAGACAAAGTGGAAATTTAAAAACAACATTTTTCTGGCGTGTTTCATCTTTTAAGACATTGTCAGTTAAGTGTCCATTAGTCTGTTCTAAAAGACAAAACATGTCACGCAAAAAAATTTCTCTGCTTTATCATTAATTTTTTTAACGTGGTGTTAGCTTAAAATGAAGTGAAATTTTAAATTTGGGAAAAGGTAACAAAATAAGATTGATTATATTAACTTTATTTTGGGAAAGATAAAAATTACATTTGTACATGTTTTATGCATTCATTAAATTCTAATTTTTTTTTCCCTTTTCAGACTATGTTGGAGAAAAATTTAAAGGTTTGTATAGAAATACAAGTTTGAAATTTTTGCTGGAAAAATATCTCATTAATTTGCATAACTTCATTTGTTGATTTATGCCTTAAATAAATTATTCACTGTTGCTGCGAGTGGGTGAATTGGGTTAAGAATTCTCGTACATATGCAATAAATGGGGGTTGGGGGCCTTAATAAAAATAGTGTTGGAAAATCATTTAAAGGGTCAAAAAGTACAAAATTAATAGATCAAGTCATCTAAATAAGCTGAGAGAAAATTGGGTTTTGAATTTTCTTCAGTATGCAATGAATAGAGGAGCCTTAATAAAAGTAGGGTTAAAGAGTAAAACAGTGCAAAATTAATAAGGGTTGTTGTCTTAAGTTCATGCTGGGGAGAATGTGGTTTGGAATGTTCCTTAATATGCAATAAATGGGGACATGGGACCATAGAAATTGAGTTGGAAAGAGTCAAAAAGTGCAAAATTAATAAATCATGTGGTGTGGAAAAATTTTTAAAAAAGAAACATTCCTCCCCATTTTCTTTAATTTCGCAATTAGACCTGATGGTGAAAATTACCTATACAAAGTCACATTTATAGAGCATCAAGTGAGGAACAAACCTGCCTTTAATAAGTACTATGCATACACTTAGTATGTATTTTGTAGGTCCAGGAGGAGATGAGTATTGCTTAGTTGTAAAATTGGTATTCTTTTTAAATTTTATTTGACTTTGTATATTGTTGTTGCTTAAATTTATTTAAATTTATTTTATTTTTTCCTATTACCTCCAGTCCAAAGATGCTGTAAGAATGATGGCTATCGCAGGGCATGTACTCAGCACCCTCAATTTCTCTGATATCATGCAGTACTTGGACAAGTTACTCGCTCCACAAATGTGGGCGCTTTCACAGCTAGCAAAAGAAGAAGTGAGTTAGTTTCTTTTTTTTCCTCGTTATATATAATAATGAACATTGAATTTTTTCTGCATGTTTCTTTGTCTAACACATCAATGTCCTGGGCCTTACATATAGATGGCACCACTAATAAAAAATCCATATGATTACTAACCTTCAAATGGCATGTGACAAAATTGGGCCCAATTGGATTATTAGTTTACAAATTACAGTTAAGTGAAGCTACAGTTGCAAATTTTCAAAACAACAAAAAAATTTGAATTTCTTGTGTTGATGGGGAAAAATACTGTTCAAGCAAAGCAATGGCTTGATAAGTGTTATTTGGACTCTGCTCCATCGGAAACAACAGTTAAGGAGTAGTATGCCGACTTTAAACATAGTCGTACAGATACAAATGATGCTGAATGCTCAGGTCACTCAAAATCAGCAGTTGTCTCAGAAAACACCAAAAAAATCCACAAACTCGTTTACGTCAAATGTAAATTTAAGTTGTGTAAAATAACAGAGGATTTGTACATATGTGAAGGCAGTATGTTCACCATTTTGCAAGAACATTTGTCAATAAGAAAACTGTTCAAAGTGGGTGTCGCGTTTTCTCACCGTCAATCAAAAACAACAATGCGTTGATGATTCAGAGCATTGTTTGCAATGGTTTCAATGCAACAAGAAGTTTTGTGTAAATATGTGACAATGGATGAAACATGGATCCCTCACTTCACTCTGGACTCAAACCAGCAGTCAGCTGAGTGAACAACAGCAGGTGAAAGCTGCCCAAAGCAACCAAAGATGCAAACATCAGCAGGCAAAGTGTTGGCCTCCATATTTTGTGATGCTCAAGGTATTTTGTTCATCAATTACCTTGAGAAAGGAAGAAGCTTCAATAGTGAATATTATATAGCATTATTCATGCATTTGAAGGAGGAAACCGCAAAAAACGGCAACAAATGAAGAAGAAAAAAGTGATCTTTCACCAAGACAACACACTGTGTCACAAGTTTATTGCAACGACAGCAAAACTACATGAATTGCACTTTGAATTGCTTCCGCATCCACCCTATTCCCAGATCTGGTCCCCAGCAACTACTGGCTGTTTGCAAACCTCAAAAGAATGATCCAGGGAAAGAGATTTGGCTCCAATGAAGAAGTGATATTGGAAAATGAGGCATATTTTGAGGCTTAAGACAAATCGTTCTACAAAAAAGGCATCAAATTGTTAGAGAAGCATTGGAATCAGTGTATGACCCTGAAAGAAGACTGTTGATGAATAGTCACATTTTGCCTAAAAGTTGTTTTATTAGCTATGCCTGGGATTTATTGATTCATGTGTTATAATTTCTGTCATGTTAAAACAGATATATAAAAATGAACATGTGAATCCTGCCTTGATTTGATCATCCAACCTAGAGATAAGTAGTTGTTACATATCCACTATGCCAACAATACAGTAAAATTACAAAAAAAAAAAAATGTCAGTGCACAGATATTACATTAATCCTAATTAGAAGCTTAGAACTGATATGTTGGCCTTAGTCTGAGTGCACAGTTGCTTCAGTCTTAGACAGAAGTGATAATTCATATTAATAACCCAATATTTTTGATAGATATTTAGTTTGCTTATTTTATTTTTTTTAATTATTTCAGTCCAAGCAAGGCAATAAAGCCGCTAAGATGGCAGTTACTGAAGGTGAAAGAATATGTGAAAAAGAATTATTATCAAGGAGAGAAAATAAACAAAAAAAATAGGAATTAAGAAGGCAGAAGAGAACGATTTTAATTCAATTTAAACTTTTGAAAGCTTCCTGTATGATCTCTAGTCTTGGGTATAACGATAAACTACATCCGGCAGCAAGGCTTCTTTGATCAAGAGATTGGAGGCTTAGAGAAGTGTGAAACTATCTGGTCCACTCTGACCTTGTTAGGGTACCAGCTACAGACAAATATGGACCCCCGCCCCCCCAAAAAAGCACTATAAAAGTATAAATACATTTTTATATAAAAAAATTTACCAACAATACATTTTATCTGTAGTTGAATGCATACAATTGTGTTCAAAATATATTTAGTTGAAGCCATAAAATTGTGGTCAAAATGTTTAGAATTTGGCATTAAATAACCTGTATGATCACAAGTTAAACAATGTCGAACCTGGTCAGTACCTAGATCGGTGACCACTTGGAAATGCCAGGTGCTGTTAGCTTAGATTTACCAGTGATGTAAAGGCTAACAACTCAGAATTGCTAATTGGAGAGCTGACTTTCAATTCCAATTGGGTTTGTTATATTCACTTACCTGCAAATTCTCTTGGGACAGGTAGGAATCCATTTCTTCATCCCCCCAGTTATGAGTTAAATAGTGATCACTAAATTATTATTATCTTCAAAAAAATTCTTAGAATCTAAAATTATTTTCTGGCTTTAAATAATTTGTAATGGGTTGATAAGCTGTAAAAAACAAATCAGTCAAAAAAAGAAAAAACTCTTGAAAGATGAAAGTCAACTGGAAAACAAGAAGCTGAAATATTTCCACAAGTGATAAGTGTGAGAGAAGAAACTGTTAGCATAAAACTTATGGTTATATCTAGCAATTTCTACTGTAAAATGAGACCTACCTACCAATCTAGTCAGTTAATTGCTATACGTGATACACGCTTGGGCGATCATGTCTCTTTCGAGACATGACTGACTGGGCAGTAAGTTGCCATTGCTTTCTACGGTAGACTGGTTGCTGACCAAGGCTATAGAACCCAATCTGTCCTATTTAACCTATAACTGGAAGGAATAGACGGATTAATACCTTTCCCAATGGTATTTGCGCGTAAGTGAATGCAAGGAATTCAACTGGAATTCAAACTCGGCTCTCTGATTTCTCGCTCCGAGTCGATATCCACTGCGCCACAATGCACATCCACCAATCTAGTACTGCGAATAAATTCATTAAGTTGAGGTGCCAATTAGAAAATTATAAAAAATGATTTCTATTACAATCAGACGTTTGATTAATCTATGGTACAAATAAAATCCAAGCACTATTAAAACTCAAAATGATTAATTCTGGTCTTTGAATTTGTCCATTTGTATTTTAAGCTGTTTTTTTAGTCAGTATGTGGATATTGTTATAGTTATTGGCAATGAAAATGTAATCAAGCAGCCATGTTCAAATCCTGGCCTATTATGTTGTGTTTATTTATGCATTAATATTCTTGAAAAGGTATGAATCCATCTTTTCTCATCTTCAGCTATGAATCGAATGGCTGGGTAGATTAAGTTCTTTAGCTTTGGATAGCAAAATGTCTAAGAGAAAGAACTGTGAATTCCAAATCATAAAAAAGACAACAGGGAAACTACTCCTATCTTTCTGAAGAAAGCATGACACTTCGCAGATAATGAAGGAGAGATATTTGCAAAGAGCCATGATCACCTACATCCTAAATGGGATTAGCATTTAAAAAAATATGTAATAGAACTGTTTTTCCTAATTTTTTTTTTTTTTTTTTCAATTATTGCTTTTCTGTAATTTTTGTATTGTTTGTTTCAGCCAAATAGCACAGTGCAAGATGCCATTGTACAGAAGCTCGAAATGCTTAGTTGGCTTATCTCAACCATCACTTCTGAACGAGGAGAAACTGAAGAAATAGTTCAAGAGAACCATCTTCAGAATTCTAGTCAGTCTAACCCCAATCCTGTAAGTCTATTTTAACTTTACTATGCATGCACTTTAAAAAACAAATGTTACTTCAATATAATAATAATTAAAAAGAAAATGCTGTCAGTTTACCTCTAGATTCTATTGGACTCTAAAGTGCATTGAAATATATTTGTTGGTTAGTACTGTTTTAATTTAAATTTCTGTTTAAAACAAAATTCTAATGGCTAAAAAAACGCAATGTCTAAGGTTGAAAATGAATTTTTATAAATGAAAAATCTTAAAGCTTTTATTTTATTTTTTTTTATTTCAAACAAATGCATCAAATCTAATATTTCTAGTAAGCAAAATACTTTGCTGTATTTCAAAAAAAATTTTAAGTTGACTGGAAAGAATTTTTTTTTTTTTTTTTTTGTGGTAAAATAGCTGATTAAGGTTCTTTTTTGGCCATTTTTAATCACAATATTAAAAAAAAAACTCCAAAAATGAAGTACAATTTTCTAAAATTTTATTTAAGGAATATTAGTGGTTTTAAAGTATAATTTGATTTGAAACAAATATTATTTATTGTAAGTTTAAAATATCCCATAAATTTTTTAAGTAAACAGTAGTTTACATGTTTGACTGATTGTTGTTCTACAGAGACTTTATCTGTAAGACATAATTTAAGAAAATTTCATGAGCATCTTTTTGATATAATTTTTAAATTTGGGAAAATATTCTCAGTGATCTAATTTTATGAATGTTGACATAAAATTTACTATTGTCATCACTATTATTTTCTGATAATATTGTGTATGGTCGACCATATTTTCAAAAATGGGCACGTTTATACACATTAAAAAAAATCTTTTAAAAATGGTGTTTGAAGTATTAGTATTTAAAATCTTTTAAAAATGGTGTTTGAAGTATTAGTATTTATAATATAATCTAAAAAGCTAATATTAATACAGGATTTTAAGATTTAAAACTTTATAAATTATTATAATTCAAATTTTAAAAAAGTGAATACAATTATTGTAAAAATTCATTATTCATCAAAAAAATATTTTTCTTAAGACAATAGTGCCCTTATTTACAAAAGCAATTAATAGCTTATTTTGTGTCTGTTGTGACCAAGTGAAATATGTGTTATAGAAATATTGTATATTTAACAGTAAATACAACAGAAGTGTATTATACGACTAGTTGGTCTATGTTGGTTGTCCAGCATGCAATCAATTAAACTGTATATTTATTTTTGTATATAAAGTTACAAAATAATGTGGCACAAGGCCAAAAAGGAGAGGGTAGAAGTAGGTCTTCATTTACTATCCTATACCTATGCACATTCACAACCCAATCACTCTTAAGTTTCTCCATTTACCATAAGAACTCATCCATCATCTTGTAATCCTACAAGCACTGTAATACCAAATATTCGCAGGGGGACATAAAAAAGGGGTACAAATCCCATGGGATAAATAATACAAAAATATATTTGAAAATTTAATGACATGAAAATTAAAAATGGGGAGAGGATGAAATGCCCAAAACAAACTAAAATATAATAAAATATTCAAACTAAAATAAAAAAAATGTTAATAAGACCTGTCCATTGCACAAAATCAAGAGTGGCTGCTGTATTCCACCAAAAGGTGAAATCAAGTAGCACGCTCACTAAGGGAGAGGGGAAGGATAAAATAAAAAATAGAATGGGAAAATCAAAGACTGACCCATTCAAGATGAAAAATGGAGCCAAAAACAAACTGAAGAGGTTGGGAATCTCAACTTGGATCATAACAAGAGAAAGCAGGGAATAGGCTAGGAACAACATTCTTTCACATTAACTAGGTACACAAAAGAAAACTAACTTAACCAGGGAAGAGTTTGCAGAAAACTACCCTATTGTGCCATCAGAGACTTAAAAAAGAAAATCAAGACTGGCCCCATTCACACCAACCAGACTTGCTACAGTTACCCACCTTTTGCTGAAATCTGTCAATATCAAATGCCTTCTATCAGATCTAATCTTCATCTTGAGCTGATGCTCAAAGAATCTAATCAGATGCTGATAAGAATAACGTTCATATCACAAGATTCCTTCATTCCACATCGTCCGGATCACTATTCGAGCTATGGCCAGCAACGTGAGAAACACCATCCGTTTCACCTTAGAATATGGGCGTGACACATTATCACATGCATATGCAAAATCAATGGACATGAGCTGATTGGGAGCAATATGAGTGGTCAACTCCCTGACATAGTTCCAGAAAGGGCACATCTGAGGATAACAGCTGTTTCTTCTAAACCAAAGTCACACTGATGATAGTTGGGCAAATCTGCCCCACCCCATTTGAAGGCCACATCATTGAGAGATAGCCTGTTCCGAAAAATCAGGGTTGCTGAGGTAATATGCCACCTGGTACGCAAGACCAAAAGGAGCACGACTCGGTTGCTCACAAGCCAAACCGATTACGTAGAGGGTCCTTCATTGTGATCCCCTCTACTAATACTCAATACAAATGCCTCTGAGGCTGAGAAAGGTCAGTGGACCAAGGAATGACCTTCAAGGCCATGTGGCTCTTGAATAAGAATTTTGATTGATTTCAGAGCTTACATCAGTGCTCAGCCCTCAAAATGGGAGAAATGATAATAAGGCTAGGGAAAGCGTCCCTAACACTCTCCACCAAAATTGAATTTTCCGTCAACATGCGGCATAGGAAAGCCAACCTTGAGGTGTGTCAATGACTCACCACGTGTGGCATTCCAAGTTCACCTTGACACAAATGTTTGCAACACACATCTGATGCTTGCGACCACCCCACAAGAGGGTGGACAACAAACGCTCGATTGTCATAACAGAGCAGTAGTACCGACAACCGGTAAAGGATGAGAGGAAAGACCTATGTAACACATGCCTCAGCCCTTCCCTTCACAGACTACTGCTGTTGAAGCCAAGTCATGACCAATGCTCTGACCTTTGCCAGTACCTTCGACCAATTCTTCTCCAGCTGAAGATCCAGCCTAAACCACACTCTAAAAATGCAGACAGGTACGTCACTCCAACTGAAGAGTCTTAGAAGAGCAACACCCTTCCAGGCACCTAACCGCAAACTGGAAGACTTGTTGCATTTAATTTTGGGCTTCTGTCATCTTCTCATACCGCTCAAGCCTTCTGTACCACCATAGTGTCACCCGAGAATGACACAAAGATGGTTACATCATCGGCGTACACAGAACCTCTGGCTCAAACTCCACCATAGACAGCGATTCTACACAAGTTCGAACTGCATGTCCTGTCCCTTAGCCTGCAAAGGAGGGGCTTCAATGCCAAAGCGTAAAGTAGGAGCAACAGCTGGCAATCCTAATGAACTGACCGAGACAGCACAAAAGCGCCTGATTGCTTTTTTTTTTTTTTTTACCTGTATCACAGCACTGGGGGAGCAATACAGCAGGCTGATTAACTTACAGAAGTTGGCTTTGAATCTGGTGGCCTGCAGAACAGCTGCCAGATACTGATGACCAACTGTATCAAATGCCTTGGACTGATCTAAATTGATCAGCACGGCTTGCTCATCATCTTTTACACCCTCTAGGATCATGCAGATCAGATGCCAGTTGCTCTGAATTGTTAAGCCCCTCACAGAACAAGTCTGATCGGGTCCTAACAGAATCTCAGCAACTGACTGCGAATGCTCTGTCAGAATCTTGGCCAAAATCATTAACTCTGTATTTAGCAGAATTATGGAACTGTAACCATCTAAGTCCCTCTCAACATTCTTGACCTTTTTCAACAGTGTGATCACACCTCTGGAAATCCGGTCGGGGACAGACCCTTGCCAGAACTAGTTGTTGAACACCACTGTCAAAATCAATACAAAGATGTGGGACAGCCTCAAGTCCAATTCATAGGGTAGTCCATCAAGTCCCGGAGACTTACCACTGCTGACCCTCTTTAATGCCAAGTGAACTTTGCCCTCCATGATCTCACCCTCACAGCTAGCTGCTTCAGTTAACCCAAGCCGAGGAAATTCAGCCAAATAGCTGCAAAACTCCTCATCCCAGAAACCAGGCTCTTTGGTAAAGCGGCTCGCAAAATACCGCCAAAATACTTCGCACATATTGTTGGTTGACCTCAATGCACACCTCTCCAAGGTCTTGACCCCTTGAATAAGTCAATCACCACCTCGACGGAACTCTTCCTTGTGCAATTCAGCGCCCATACTTGTGGCTTCATTAGCCATTTTGTTTAACATATGATTAATTATCTGGTGCTGGTACCGCTTGCTAGCCAAACGGTCTAAGACGCCCTGTTGGCGGGGCTTCAGAATGTGTCAGCTGCACCTCTGCAAAGAGTAAAAGTCCCTCAATGGGGCCACCTGTTGGCCGTGGGTGGCGACCCGTGATGTCTGGGGATGGGATCCTGGTGGTTGAGCAGGTCATGACCCGGATGCAGAGAGGCCATATTCCTGCAACACATCACTTTGGCCCGTACCTGGGCTAGACAGGCAGTCGGAGAGGCCCGATAAAATCAATCGGCTAGTCACGTCAAGCCCTAATACTTACTTGCATAAAATCAGCTAACTAAAACAACATAACTCAATAGATGTGTCATTAAAATGGACTGATTCCCAGCTACAAGTAAGAGATAGACCACGTGTAAGTATTAGAAGGCGGTGGCAAGGGTCAATCTACTAGTAAGGAAAAGCTGTTACACAGAAGGTCTTCAATTTGAATTTTTCATCAAAAATGGGTCTGGAAAACAAAGAGAAACCCGAAATGCTAACTGCCTCTTACTAATGTGAGTATACATTTCTTGTATCCCTGGGATAATAGGGCGAATGGGTTTCCCCCTAATATCTCCTGCTGTTGGGCTCCGAGGAGGGTGGGGAGCAAGGAAGGTGAAATTTAAAAAAATAAAACTCATGGCAACAAATAAAAATAAGCTGGAAGGAAGAGACGGATTATTACCTTTCCCAAGGGTATTTGCGCGTAAGTGAATGCAATGAATTCAACTGGAATTTGAACTCGGCTCTCCGATTTCTTGTTCCGAGCCGATATCCACTGGACCACCATGCACATCCCTAGGGCGTGTAGGTGTTTTAAAAGGGCTGGGTGGAGGCTGAGGAGCGAGATGATACAGCTTCCTTAAGTTTTCCTTTCAGTAGTTTAATCTTTTCTGTTTTTTCATGGCCCAGATCGTGTTTTTTCGAGAGCTCCTCAAGTGTAGTACATTTCCAGACCGGGGCATCACCCTCTGCGCTGGTAGAGGGAGTGGGGCTGTCTGTGTCTTTTGTCTTTAGGGCTTCAGGGGACTGAGGTCCTACTGACTGGTGCTTCCCCCTGACCTTACCAACAACCAGCCATTCCCCCTTTCCCTCCTATGAAACTGCACCAGCAGCTGGCGAAGGCTTTCTGGGAAATGTGGCCTATTGTTTTAACCCAACCGGGAGTATTCCACTACAGGCAAGGCAGATTTTGAAGATGTGACCGGGGATGGATTTTGGTTGCCAGGGGCCTGATTACTGGAGACATTGTTCTCTGGACAGAAGGAGGAGAGGTGACCAGTCTCTCCACACCTCCAGCACTTTGGTTTATGCCTGGACATTATTGCGGAAGTTTCAGGCCCCCTACATCCAGGCAGTTTGGGATGGTCAAGAAGGCGCATTGGTCAATCATTATCTCAAAAGATCATCTCCCCAGTCAGGCTATTGCAGGATGCATCAAGAATTTGTCTGTACTGAGAGAAGTATGCAGCCAGATGCTCCCCGATAACCTGAGGAGGAAACCTCAAATACAGGCACTTTGGTCCTTATGACGGCCATTATACTCTGTTCTTAAGACTCTCTTTCGTTATTATGTCTCTGCTGGCCATTGCTACACGCTCTTCTGGCGTGGGCAGCAGTACGTCTCACATGAAAAAGTTCACTTCCTTGACTATTCTGAGGGGTTTTAACCACTGTGTCTTTAGTAGAGAGACAAATTTTGCACATACGCTTGTCTATTACAAAGACTGACAATTCGTTTTTCAATCTTCAATTCTTGGGGGTGCTCCAAAAGTCCACCTTCTTCACAAGGTGAGTGTAACTCAAGGCTCGCTCCAAGAACTCTGCTATATTGATTACACATTTCGGGGGGCGGGGAGGACTTCCAGCTAGAGGGCGACTCCCCAGCCTACATATTCTCTTCATTTTTTTCCAGGTTTTGAGAATTATCCACTGCATCTTTATACAAATTAGCTGCAAGAGGGACATCTTCCAGAATGTTGTCGTCAAAGTCTTTAAAAATTACACACTCCTGAGAAGGGTCTTGTGTCATACACTTACCAGATGAGGGTCATTGGGTTTAGCAGCCTTAATAGGAGAGGTCTTTGGTGTTGAAGCTTTATTGGGGGGGGGGGGGGGTCTTTAGTCCCGAATAAATTTTTCCAACTTTTGTCCGCCATCTTTTAAATAGATTGTGCCACCAATATTTTTTTCCTTTATCAAATAAAATAAAATATGGGGGAGGGGAAGGTAAAAGAAAATATGCAAACAATCAAAACAAATTTCTTATATAATGTTCTTTCAAAGAAAAATGTCAACCCTGAAAGGTTGAGGAAAAAATAAGTTAAAGAAAAGAAAATACAGTAAACGAAAAAAGTAAATTAAATGTAAATCAGCCTAAATATGGCAGAAAGATTACTCTTGAAAAAAGGTTAACGTAAATAAAAGTAACAAAAAGAATTAGCCTAAACCAGCAAGAAAAAGATAAAGAAAAATTAGCCTTTAAGGCAAAAAATTAACTTTGTAAAATTGGTAAGCTTAAATAATACAAAACAAAAAGTAAAAAGCCTAAAATGGCAAGAAGAAAGACGAGAAAAGTTAAAAGAAAAATTAGCCTTTAACAGCAAAAGTAGCCCTGTAAGAGTTTTAAATAATTAAATTAAACTTTAAATAAACATTTCAAAATAAAAATAAAACAAAGAAGAATTGACAACAATAAGCACATAAAACTTAAAAGAAAAGTTACAATAAAAGAAATTAAGTAAACTTAATGAGAAACAAAAGCTTGCAAGAGTAAACAGAAAGATGAAGAGTCATCTAAATGGCTACTTTTTTGTAAAATAAAGAAATGGGGGAAGAGGCTGAGAAGAAAAATTAAGAAGGAAAAAATTCAAATAAAAATAAATTTCGGTCACTGAAAACAAAATAGAAAGGCACTAGTGAAAAAGAATTAAACAAAAACAAATATGGTTCCCAAAACCAAGCAGATACTGAAATAAAAACAAAAGCAATAAAAATGAAAGGTACTAGTTAAAAAGATTTAAACAAAACAAATATGGCAGTTCAAGCCAAGCAGAAACTGAAATAAAAAATACGAAAATAAGAAAGAAATGGACAAAAACAAGAAAATAAAAAGTAAATAAACAGAAAACTTACTATAGGAGTTAAAAAATGTCTTTTTCAAAGCAAACGGTAAAGTCTAAAAACACTAACAAATATTGGTCTGGGAAACATCAAAAAACAAGTCAGACACTAGACCAATCAATTCGACTGTTCCCCCAAGGCCTCTTCTCCTACTAATCTTATAGTAGGCAGAAGAGTCCAACATCAACTCTTTAGAGGGAGGATACTACAACACCCCCACCTTTTCAGCCCAACTCAATATAGTCTTTTTTGTTTTTTATAATTACCACACAATACACAGTATACAGGAATTATATTCACTAATTTTTTCTTTAGTTTTACGACAAACATTTTGTGTGTTAACAAAAATTGGATAAGTTTAATGGTAGATGTTAATAATTTCCAATTTTGGTATTGTGCGTTTCTGATAATTTCAATTTCATAAGTGAGGAGACTCATTCTTTTCCTTTTTCTGTAGAAATGAAATGAAAGATGTTCAATATCTTTTCCTTTTCTGGTAAATTTCTAAAGGTTCCATAAATTTCCTTTTTCTTTTGGGTCTTCTGAGCTCTGGCACTGATTGTGGTATTGGAACCACAAATGTGTCAAAGATGATGTCTATAGTGTCATCTTCTATGGGATCCCTATCAACTACGCTTTTATACCATTTTCTAATTTGGTCTACATGACGTTTTTTAAGTTTTGTTTTTTCTGATATATGTTTTACATTGTGTTAATCAGAGAAGAGGTTATCTTATTCTCAGCAAAAAGGGACGAATTTTTGCAAGCACCCTTGCTTAGCTGGTTAGAAATAAATATTTTTTTTATTGTAATTGAATCTGATTTGCATTTTTTCTTTCTTTTTCATTATTACTTCAGGCAATAGTGAAAATACTCTTGCAGCAGGTTTTATTTTCTGAAAGAAAACAAAATTTCTAAAATGTTTCTATCTCCCAGTGCACTTTATTATTCCCAAATACATGAAAAACAAACCCTTTTCACCAATCTTTTTAAGCACTTTATTCCTATTTGCTGCTTTTGTTTCACTCAGAAGGAATTTGTCAAATGCCAATTATATTTTCCTGGCAAACATGACCTCTGCTGGTGTCTCGGCAGATGGAGCACTACTATTAGAGGTTACATGATAGACCTGCAAAACCTGCTGTATAGCCGTATCGGTGGGAGTACCTCTTGTTTTTCTGAGTGCTCTCTTGAAAGTATCCACAAAATTGTTCTTGGATGATATGGCTCTTTGGTAATATGTTCGATCAAGAATGACTGACAAAATTCCTTAAATTCACAGGATGTGAACTTTGTGGTATTATCTGTTATGATACAGTCAACAACTCCGAAATAGGGGGAAAATACATTGTGCAAAAACTTTACAAGGTAGTAAAAACCATCAAGTGGACCAGCAAAATCAATGTGTATCTGCGACTACAGTTTTAGGCCAGGGAATGAATTTTATTGGGGGTGATTTAGCAGCCAATGCACACCCTTTACACGATCTTAGTGTGTTTTGAATATCTTTGTCCATGTTGGTCCAATAGACGTAGCTCCTCATCAGACACATCATTCTTGAAGTTCCTGTATGGCCAACATGAAATTCCTTTAATGTTCTTTACTGTAGTGTAAATGGAATTACTGCTCTGTCTCCGTACATTAGAATGTCGTTACAGAGTGAGTAAACTTCTGAGATATTCTGGTCTTTACTATTTAGTTTGTTCTTTACTTCCTTTATGAACTCATCATTGGACGCTTTGTCTATTATCTCGTCAGTTGTTATTGGAAGTTTGCTGACAGTATTGCACAAGGTACTTGTTATTTTGACTTCTGTTTTTTCTTTCTAACCACTGAATTGAACTTGTAGAAATCCTATTATTTTGAAAATTTTTTATTTTTAATTTTTTTAATTTTATTTATTTATTCTTTTTTTGCTGTTATAATATGCCCCTACCCAGGTCAGTCACTGTTGATTTTGATCCAGATAGCTGGTCGTAGATTGATTCTGTTCACGGTGATCTCACTTGTCACACGTTGATTGATCACAAGGTAGTCACGTGAGTTTTCCACTAGCTGTCTCTCTGCCGAACTAAACCAAACAGAGAAGCATACACACAATTGAATAATAAAAGAAAGAAATATAGCACCAAGAAAAATAAGTGGACCGACGTCTGAAGTGTTATAAAATAACGTCTTTATATACAGAAAATAATTCACACAATAGTCTTTCGGATAATTCCCAATCCCTGCTCCTATCAAGCTGGTAAATTGAATTATCCTCTTAAGTAATAAACAAGAAATCTGGCCAGCCACAGCGTGCTGCTCTGAATGGAGTTCTAAGTTCATCGTAAGTCTAGTCAACTTGATTCTTGTTCTCCGGAATGTTGCGGAAATTGCTGAAGTGCTGGGCTATGGGTTGGTTGGCGTGGTTCGTCTTCAGAATCGAGGTGGATTTCTTGTTCTGGGCTCGATAACTCTGGTTGATTGATTGGCGACAGGCTTCTCTTCAAAAAAAAGAAAACGGGCCAATGAGCATATATCCCCTAGCTAAGTTAACTTGTAAAAATAAAAAAATAAACACACTTTACACTATTCTACTGGGGTGGGGCTGCTGTTATTCCCACCAGCACACCCAATATCCTGATGCCTAACTGGCATCAAACAGCCACTCTAGGTCAGCACCTTTCACTCGACAGATTCACACAAGACTCACTCACCTTTTGCTAAATTCCGATGGAGGAGGAAGTTGTTTCCTTTTTGTCCTAATCTTGACTTTAAGTTTATGCCTAAAGTACAAGATCAGTTGGGAAGAAGTAAACTTCTCATCCCCATTGAATTCCTTCTGTCGCGTCGTCCAATCATGACTCATAACACCTGATAAGCAAAAGAGCACATAGTGCTCAGTCTTTATTAATGGAGGTGCAACATTGCTACAGACAGAACTGGCCTCCAGGACAAAGAACTTTCTGTTCAACATACGAACTAAAGGGACAACAATGCTACAGTGAAAGAAGGCATGTTCGACGATTTCCATTGACAGCCTACAAAGCACAAACATTGAAACTCTTTGTAGGCCTGCTGTGTAAAGTTTCTTACCTACTTAGAGAGCCTTACGAATCATTAGCCAGGTGAGTGATGCCTCATTGTTAGTGAGACATTTCAACTCAGGTGCCCAAGGCCATATAGAGCAAGCCTCCTGCTTCATCAGACCAAGATTGCCTATCAGTTCATCCTGTACGGTCCTCCCTAACTAATACTTGATATAACGCCTTAAGAGACAATGGCTGGGTGTTGGAGAAGCTTTCCATTGCCTGAAAGAAGAACTTGAAGGTCAACCAACATTCGTGATAGGAGCACTCTCCCCAAGGTTCATGGAGAGCCTCTTCCTCAGATGAGTGTACACTTCTCAAGAATTAAAATTTTTTATAGAC
Source organism: Ascarosepion bandense (assembly GCA_037127315.1). Classification (NCBI taxonomy): domain Eukaryota; kingdom Metazoa; phylum Mollusca; class Cephalopoda; order Sepiida; family Sepiidae; genus Ascarosepion; species Ascarosepion bandense. The sequence continues at coordinate 860,142 of JBBBDQ010000283.1, forward strand.
ATCTTCCTTCCAGAAGGTGTCGTTCTCATCCGGTTGCATACACATCTGGTCTAGGAACTTGATGCAAAGCATGTGTTGACAAATCTCAACACTTGGCATGCCCAGACCATCCTCAGAAGGGTGGAGGGTAACAGATCTCGCGATGTACCTTGGGAGCCTTGCCTATTCCCCACAGGAAGAAGGACAAGAGCTGTACTAATCCCAATTGAATTGCACATGTTAGTGGAAGCACGGTCGGTAAAGGAGAATCGGGTAGATGTGCGAAGCACATACTTCCACCCTCACTTTCAAGGAATGTTTCCTGGGAGTCAACAGACAAACTGCAACCGCTACCTTCTCTTGAACATCTGACCAATTCCTTTCCAACTGGAGTTCAGGATCAAACCAGATACCAAGAATCTTGACCAGCCTATTCGTCCAGAGGAAAGGTCCAGGAAGAGAAACTTCCTTCTATGCACCCAATTGCAAGCCAATGAACTTATCGCTGTGGATCTTGGCCCCTGTCACTGTCCTATACCACCTGATCTCTGTCAATTTCATTAATCTTGGCTTTACTTGACACAAGAATCGAAACATCATCAGTATAGGCAGAGTACCTGGCCAAGGTGATAACACCAGGTAGGGAAATTCTGTACAGGACCGGATGCACCTTTACCTTGTAAAGGAAGGGCTCCAGTGCAAGAATATAAAGCAAAGGTGAAAGCAAACAACCTTGGCGAATAGAGTGAGATAATATGAAAGACTTCGATCTTACCCCATTCATTTCTACCAGTGCACCGCGGGACGCATACAGTAGTTGTATCTAAGAGCAAAAGTATGGCCCGAAACTGGCAGCAGAAAGGACAGACTTCAAAAACCTTGGACTGATCTAAATTAATCAGCACAGCTTCACTGTTGACTTTCTTGATGATCAGGCATACCATATGAAGGTTGTCCTAGATAGTCCTTGGCTCAAATCTTTGTCAATGTTCAACATTGTCAAAGGCCGATAATTATTTACGCTACTTCCCCACCACACCATTTTTGCTTTTGCGAAGTAACTTGATCACACCTCTGGTGAATCATTGAGGTATAGACCCCTAGTTCATCTAATTGTTGTAAATCAGCACAAGCAAGGGACCAAAAACGAGCGACTGCCTCAAGTACATTTTGTAAGGAAGATCATCATTGCCTCAGATTACATTCTTTTTAACCTAGCCCTACCAGAGCCTGGTTCTTCTTGATAAGCAAGGAGGCGAGCTTTGCCCTAACTAGGGCTATGTCCCCACTATCACTGGATTAACCTGATTAACTTTTGTTCAACTCGTTTGTGGTTCTAAATTAGCTATATTGAGCCAATGACTATAGTCAGCAGCAGATGACCTGAATTTGAATTTCAAGGAGCCCCACCACAGTTCTTGCTATAATGTTAGTAATAGCTGGTCCTGAAAATCTGGTTCATCAGACAATGGTGTATTCAATTTCCAGTAGCCAATTTAACCTTAGGCTTATCTAAGTTTACATGACAAGCCTTTGATTCATATAAACTACTAAATAGAAACTTGGACAAGCTAAGAACCCTACATTGACTTTCTTAACTAGATCTCAGTCGATGTAGCTAGCATGTACCACTGAAGCCGACCTGCTCATATTAGTCCAAGTACACTACCTTCCAAGGGTGCTCATTCCGATACTTATCAGCAAGATCATTCCTATCAATAAAGTCCTGAAATGCTTTCACATCCTAGTTGTTTGTACCCGATCTTTCCCCTATGTAATCTTTCTTGGAGTCAAGAACGGCATTTCAATCCCTCGCTAAGACTACCTGTCGAGATGTCACTAAGAACAACTCAATCTACCGAAACAAAGCAGTATGCTCCATATGAATATTGGGAACATAAACTTCAGTGATACAAAAAGCCTTATCCTTTATGGTAATATCCAGCACTCAAAGCCTGCCTGCTGGATCTGCAAACATGTTGCTTTCAAAGACTTTCTTACTAGCCAGGAAACACCTCTGGAGCATCCATCAAAACGTGCTAAATAGATGTCAAACCCTCTAGACAATGCCTTCATTGTCGCCAGTTGAAAGACAATAAACGTCCTCACCGAGGCACTGGAGATCATGAGTGAGCCTCACCCTTCAAGACTCCCACCTTGGCCCCAGGCTATTCAAAGTTGCCAACCAGAGAGCCATTATGAGACCTAATTTGGGAGTCTGAATGGAACATGGATGGGGAAAAATACTGACTGCCTCTCCCATCGATCCTTGGCCTCTCTCAGTCTTGATGTTGCCAGGAAGAGGCTTGCAATATCCCATGGGAAGGTGAGATTTAGTGCCCTGTAGAAGGAAGGGTGAACCAAAACTAGGGCCTGTCCTGAACAAACATTGTTAACATTATTCAACTTTTCCAGTTCGATAATTGCAATTAGTGGGTTCATTTTAATGGATTTGATGGGTTCCTCAACTATCCCCCATATCTGCTGCACCCCTAACCCAGTGCAAATGACTGTTAGAATCCTTTGGGCTTTAGGAAAATTCAAGAGGTTTCTCTGCACTTCATAGAAAGAAGGTATTTAAGTAGCTTGATCTGGTTTCTGTAGTTCTTGGCCCTTTTTGCCTGGGTCGAAGAAATAAGGTAGACGCCCCCACCCCTGTTTATATGGCAGTTTCGTCACTTTCTTTTGTGCCTCCAATTCTTCTGGAGCTGGAGTTTGTCTTTTTGTAGGGAGAGGCATTTGTTTTCTTGGGGAGGGACAAGTATGAGTTTTAAAAGGGCTGGATCTCTGCTGAAGGGGTTTGCTTTTGGGGAGGGGACTGGGTGAAAAGGATTTTCTTCTGTTGGAAAGTTTTTTTGGGGAAAATGGGGTGGAGGTAGAGGAGCAAGATGATTCTGTTTTCTTTATCTTCTCACTTAATAGTTTTATTTTTTCTGTTCCCTCATATCCAGGATAATATTTTTTAAAAGTTCCTCAAAAGAAGTATTCTTCCAGGCTGGGGCCTCACCCGTTGCACTGGTAAAAGGAGTGGGGATGTCCATGCCTTTCATTTTTGGGGATTCAGGGGACTGAGGCCTCACTGCCTGGCGCTTTCCCCTTACCTTACCAATAACTAGCCATTCCTCTTTTTCCTCCAAAACTGCACTGGTAGCTGGCGAAGGCTTTCCGGGAAATGTGGGCTGTTTCGACACAACTGGGGGTATAACCACATTGATCCCAATTATTGGCATTCCTACTACACACAGCAGATTTTGAAGACTTGGCAAGGGGGGATTTTGATCGCCAGCATCCAGATTTCCAGAGGCCTTCTTATCTGGACAGGAGGAAGAGAGGTGACCAGTCTCTCCACATCTCCAGACACTATTACTGGAAGTTTCGGGCCACCTACATCAAAGCAGTTGGAAATGGTCAAGAAGGTGTAACTGTCTATCACAGAATGCATCCAAAATTTGTTTCTATTATGAGAAATAGGTGGCCAGATCCTCTCTGATAACCTGAGGAGGAACCTCAAAAACTGCTACCTTAGTCCTGCGATGGACAACATATTCACTTCTGATATCTTTTGTAATATCTTTAATGGTCATCGCAATGTGCTCTTCTGGCGTGGGAAGCAGCACATCCCACATGTAAAAGCTCGCTCCCTTGACTATTCTTAGGGGCTTAAACCTTGTGAATTACAGTGTTTTAACCACTGTGTTTTTTGTGGACCGACAAATTTTGCACAAATGCTTGTCCATCACAAAGATTGGCACAATTTGTTTCACATTTTTCTTCAATCCTTGGAGTTCCCCAAAAGTTCACCTTCTTTCACAAGGTGAGTGTAACTCTTGACTCGCTTCAAGAACTCTGCTATATTGATTACACATTTCAGAGGGACTTCCAGCAAAAGGGCAACTCTCTGGCCTTGGCATTGTCTTGATTCTTTTTTTTTTTTTTTTTTTTTGTAGTGTCTTCTGTGTTTTGGGAATTATCCACTGCATCCATATAAGTGTTAGTTGCATGAGGGACATCTCCAACAATACTCTCTTCTAGGTCATTAACAATGACACCCTCCTGGGAAGGGTCTTGTGTCCTACTCTCACCCATTTGAATTTTTCAGTATTGCATCCTTATGAGAAGAGATTTGTCAGAGGAGGGTCAATAATTTTATCAGTCTCCTCGTTGAGGTTTATAAGGGGAGGATCATTGGGTTTAGCAGCCTTAATAAGAGTGGTCTTTGGAGTGGAAACTTTATCAAGGGGTCTTTAGTCCCAAACAAATTTTTCTGACTTCTGTCGGCCTTTTTTTCTTTTTTTTTTTATTAATTAGATTTTTTTTCTTTTTCAAATAAAATTAAATATGGGGGAGAGGTGGATAAAAGAAAATGTACAAACAATCAAAACAAAAATTTCTTTATTACATTTTCCTTTAAAAAATATAAACTCCAAAAGGTCCCAAAAAAAGAGCAAGTAACTGTCTGAAAAAAAGTCAGATTAAGTCAGGTGCTCAAGTCAACTGTTTTATTTATTTTTGTGATTACAAAAAATGTGGCACAAAAAGTAGGATGAGGAAAGGCTGGTATGCATCTGTCTTACATTAACTTAGCTAGCGTCACTCACCGACCTAAGCAGACTATACAATATCCCTTTCACCAAAACATACTATTCTTACTACAAATACCATAATGCCTCAAAGACTCTGTGAAAATCTAACTAAACCAATATGTACAATTTGTTGGGGGGAGGGGTAACAAATTTAGAATTGAGAACCCTGAGGAGTATTTATACAATGAATGAGATTATATATAAAAACTAAACGAAATTATTGTAAGTAATAAAAACCCCTCACAATCCTCAGTTGTGACAGAAACATTTGGTAGCTGAGCAAAATTTTAGCAGGTCTCTAGAAATCAAGCAGTTATACACACAATCAATCCCACACTCATCCAAACACAAATACAAAAATAAACACACTCAAAAATGAAAATTGCTCCACTTCCAGCAGGGAACTAACATCTCTAGTCATTTAATGGAGGATGGATTGAGGAATTAAACTAAAGTGAGGACACAAAAAAAAAAAGAAAAGTGGGGCCAATGACCATACATACACTAGATAAGTTTAATCATGGTGGAAACAAAAAAAAAAGAAAAGGAAAACCTAAAGTATCCTACTTTTGGGTGTGGTTGAATACGTTTATTACAGGATCCCCAATATCCTGATGCCTAACCGTCATCAAAATGCCACTCCAAGTTAGCTCCTTCCACTTGACTGATTCACACAAGATTTACCCACCTTTTGCCAAATTCTGATGGAAGGATTTGTCGCCTTTCCATCCTGATCTTGACTTTAAGCTGATGCCTGAAGAAGTTGGGAAGAGAAAAACCTCGTCCTCATAGAATTTCTTCTATTGCATCATCCAAATCACTACTCTCATAACCCCTAGTAAGCATACGAACACATTATGCTCAGCCTTAGTCAATGACAGCACCACATTGCCACAAACAAAATTCCACACAACATGTAAACCATGAAATCTTCAAGCCACTTACATGATGGTACCATGACCTTGCAGTGAAAGAAGGCATGAGACAGTCTCAACCACCGACTCACTGCAGCAGACGCAGTTGGGTGAACTACCCAAACCCGGCAAGTAAGCTTCTTGCCGACCCAGAGAGCCTTTTGCATCACCAGCCAGGTGAATGATGCCTCATTATTAGTGAGGCATTTCATCCCGGGTGCCCAAGACCATACAGAGTGAGCCTCTTGCTTCATCAAACCGAGCTTGTTGATCAGATCATCTTAAATGAACCCCCCTCACTAGCACCTGATATAATGCCTGAAGAGACAACACCTGCATGCCAGAGAGGCCATCTGTTGCCCGTTAGAAATACTTGAGTGCTACCCAATATTCATGATAGGTAAAGGGCTGGCCTCCTTCTCTCACAAATGCACACTTCTTATGGATGGGAAGCATTTGCAGGTGTTTTCCTTCCAGAATTCGCCATTCTCATCCACTTGCAAGCACATTCGATCTAGAAAGGCAATGTGAAGCATATATTCATGAATCCCACTGCTAGGCATTCCCAGACTGCCCTCAGAAGGAGGGAGGTAACAGATCTTGTGACACACCTTAAGAGCCTTGCCTTTATCCCCAGAGGAAGGAGAACAAAACCCTGACTAATGTCATTAATATGATATACAGGAGTGGAAGCACACAGTCAGTAAAGGAGAATCAGGTAGATGTGTGAAATAGTTACTTCCACCCTCCCCTTTAAGAAAAGATTCTTACTAGACCATAGTTGAACTGCAGCATTGCCCTTTTCTCATACCTCTGACCAATTCATTTCCAATTTGAGATCAAGACTGAAACCAAGTGCCAAGAATCTTGACCGGCCTGTCCATCCAGTGGAAGGGCCCAGAACTCCCTTCCACACACCCAACCGCAAGCCAACAGATTTATTGCAGACTTCATCAATCTTGGCTTTGCTCGACACAAGAGACGTAACATTGTCAGCATAGGCAGAATACCTAGCTGAGGTGGTAGCACCAGGTAAGAAAATCCTGTGAAGAACCGGATTCACCTTCAACTTGTAAAGGAATGGCTCTAATGCTTGAACGTAAAGCAAAGGCGAAAGTGGACAACTTTGATGAATAGAGCGAGTCAACAGGAAAGGTTCCAATCGTACTTCATTCACCTCCACCAGCACACCGGGGAATGCATATAGAAGTTGGATCCAGGTGTGAAAGTACGGCCCAAAACCAGACACCAAAAGGACTCCAGAAAATGATGGTCAACCCTATCGAATGTCTTGGACTGATCTAAATTGGTCAGTGTGGCTTCAGTGTCAACTTTCTCGATGATCAAGCGTACCAAATGAAGGTTGTTCTGAATAGTCTTACCCTTCACAGCACAAGTCTGCTCAGGGCCAATCACATTAGGGAGGACAGCCTGCAAACTGTGACAGAGAGAGAGAGTCAAACACATACACACGTTTAAAGAGTTTGAAATTCCTGGCACCTGAAGAAGGTCGAAATGTACAATGGCTGAAACGTCATGTCATTAGTTTCGTTTTTTTTTTTAAATTTTATTAAAAAAATTTTTAAACAGATTTTCTACTTCCAGTAAACATGGCAATATTAATTTTATTTTTGATTACAATTAGAGTAAATTTAACAGTGAAAATTAGACCAGCACATTTGTTTACCGGTGGTGAAATCTAATCTAGGCATAAGTGGTGCCCATTGAATTTGGGTCATCAGAAGACAATGAAAATGAATAAAATAATTTTTATCAACGGGAAATTGAAATAATCTTCGTAAGCAAGAAGAACTTTGGAGTTCATATGATTTTTGACTGTGATAACTGTGTGATGACCTGGCTTATAACCCTCAGGGTTTTCTATAAAAGCACGTAGTAATGCTGAAGAGTGAGTGAGTCGGACGACAACCGTAGAAGCATACAGTTATGTGAGATCGTTTCCTCCACCCCTGCTGAAGTAAGGTTTTTGAAAATTCAGACCGATCAACCTCCTAACTGAAGATGTGTTTGTATGAAAAAGGAGAGTAAAATATATTTTATATTTTCTTGCATTTGGTCCTGTTGTTTCAGATGGAGGCTATGTTGCAGATTATATGTGTTGTTGCTGGTGGTGGTGACAGAAGGACACAGAAGAGGAAGAAGGTTACAAAATGATTATGTGAAAATGATGTTTTGTGAAGAAGTCGGATTTTTGAAATTTAATAATCCCAGAAGGACTATGAGAAGTATCGTCCTAGTAGCGGTCGCAGTGAAAAACCACTCAGTGTATGAATGAGGAGTATCTTGCATCACCAGTCATTTGTACCAGCACCTTTGAAAGCACTGTGGTCCCAGCGTTTTATTTGATAAGAATTGACTCTGGAGAACATTTTTGAGAAGAGCTATGTATCTTCTGAAACAATTTAACAAGTTTACCATACATACTCTCTGTCTAGAATCCAGTGTGTGAGTTGTTATGCTAAAAGCTTTTTTTACTTTCTGTAACTCTTTTCTTTTTATATATATATATATATATATATATATATATATTTATATAAATGGCATTAACAGTGCAACCATTGAACAGTTGTTTTTCCGGCTTTCTATGGATATTTTTTTTCCATTTTTTTTTTTGCTGTATTCTAAAATGTTTAACACAGGCTCCCCAGCTGTGTCTACATCTTCAGTCGACCCAGAACAAACAACACTTCTGCTTTCTGGATCAAATAATCACAACATGGACAGGAAGCAGATTTAAACCAGTGGGCTGGTCGACTAACCTATGGATGCTCAGGGACCTATGGCCAACCCCTTGAGTTAAGACTGAGTGGACACCTCAACTCAGAAAAAGACACCTGAGGTTGAGGGGCCAGGGTGGAAGAGTTAGATCTAGTGCATGACCAGAATAGGCCTGTGGAAGTGTAAAATATATGGTCCCGTGACCAGGATAACCCCCGCTGGGGGTAAAAAAAAAACATGGTTAAAAAATGTCTGGCTAGGATCTTGGCTAAAATCTTCAACTCTGTATTTAACATCATCAAAGGCCTGAAGTTATCTACTCTATCCCCACCGCAGCAACTTGATCACACTCCTGGTGAAACGTTGGGGTATAGACCCGTGCCTCATCCAGTTGTTGAAAATCAGTGCCAGCAAAGGAACAAGAACAGACAACTGCCTTAAGTACAGTTTGTAAAGAAGACTATCTAATTTCGGAGTTTTGTCCCGACCAACCAGCTTCAGCGCATCCCAGATCTCAGACTCTGTTACAGGACCCTCACACATCTAGCCATCTCTGCCGCCTCAAGACGGAGAACTCAGCCAAATAGGTGTTGAACTGAGCAGTTTTCAGACCAGGTTCCCTGGTGAACAGTTCCTGAAAATAGTCATGAAAAGCCTCAACTATATTTACATTTGTAGTCATGGTTCTTCCATCCTGCAATGTGATGCACCTAATATTGGTAGCATTTCTCAATTCCTCTACATGCGATATAGTGGCCGTATTCATTGCCTCAGAAGACATTCTCTTTAATCTAGCCCTAACTACAAGAGCTTGATCGTTCTAGATAAGCAAGGAGGCCTGCTCCGCCCTAGCTATGGCTACGTCTCCAGGAACATGGGATTTGATTGCCTGACCAACTTTCGCTTCTACTGCCGTTTGTGCTGCTAACCTAGATAGATTGAGTCAATGGCTATATTCAGCAGCAAACAACCTAATCTTAGATTTTAAAGAACCCCACCACTTATTTCCAACCACAGCCCTCATCAATTCTTGCTGTAGAGCATTAGTTTCAACTGGTCCTGGAAATCTTGCTCTTCAAACAATGAACAGTTCAATTTCCAGTAGCCAGCCAATTTTACCTTAGGGTTATCTAAGTTTACACAAACCCAGACAAGCCTATGATCCGAGTAAACTATAAAATGAAAACTTGGACAACTTAAGAGCCCAACATTGACTCTCTTAACTAAAACTCAGTTGATGTAGCTAGCATGCACCACCGTAGCCAAGCTGCCTCTATTAGTCCAAGTCCATACTATGTCCTGGGGGTGTTCATTTCAATACTTATCGACAAAATTGAACTTGTTGATAAAGTTCCTAAATGGTTTTACATCTGGGTTGTTAATACCCGATCCTTTCCCTATGCATTCTCTATTGGGGTCAAGGACAGCATTCCAATCACCCACTAAAATTACCTGATTAGATGTCATCCAAAACTGCTTGATTTGCCGAAACAAAGCTGGCTGCTCTGCATGGTCATTGGGCGTATAAACCCCAATGAGACGAAGAGACTTATCTTTTATAGTAACATCCAGCATGCAAAGTCTGCCTACCAGATCTGCGAAGACAAGGGAACACGCCGCATTCAAAGATTTGCTCACTAGCCAGGAGACGCCTTTCAAGCATCCATCAAAACTTGCTGAATAGAGGGCAAACATACTAGACAGTATATATTCATGATTGCGAGTTGAAAAACGGGTCTCCTGCAAACAACATACATCCACACCGAGACACTGAAGATCGCATCTGAGACACACTTTGCGAGTTTCCAATCTCAGGCTCCAGCCATTTATACTTGGGAAACTGCACCAAACATCTCAGTGGATAGGACACTGATGACCTGTCTCATTGAACTTTTGGCCTATCTCAGTCTTGATAGTACCATCAAAAGACAGGCCACTAATGCCCCAAGGGAATGTTAGTTTGACTTCTCTATACAGTGATGGGTGAACAAAAATTGGTAGTCTTCCCAAACTACTGCAACAATTTTCTTGATAAATCTTCTTGCATAAAGGATAATGGTGAATCCGAGGGAAAGCTTTTATTTACCTTGGCTAGCATTTCCCATGCTTTCTGCAATCCAGGTCCTGATCTCATGACTATGAGGTTTAGGCTCTTCTACAGTTTGACCATGCATTCTTTTAAAGTTCAGAAGTGTTTTGAATTCTTTTTCTTTTTTTTTTTATAACACTATCGCCCTTTCCGCTTGCTCCACTCCTCTGTTAAATAAAGCCTTAGGCTTTTTAGTGGATTTTCTTCATCAAGGAAAGGACTTCCCTGTCTTTTCTCTAGCTTCTTTGGTGTCTGCTTGAGAGTATGAGATGGAGTGTGAGATGGAGTATGAGATGGAGTGTGATTGGAATTGGAGATAGGGCTAGAATTGGGTGTATTTTTGGACAGGGACTTATTTTTCTTTTTGTGTAGGGTCATAATCTTGCAAGGAGTAGAGGTCAATGATCTAGTTATTAGGGGTGACGCCATTACATTTTTGGATAAAGGGCTGGAGGAGGCAGATACCGAGGACCCTGGAACTACTGACAGTTTGCTAGTTTTTTATGAGGTTTTTCTTTCAAATCATCTCTGTTTTTTTTAGTTGAATTATTTTTTCCCAGCTGGGCTCATTCATTTTTTTGAACCTCTGATGCTATTTGAGCATAAGACGCCAAGTCGTCACCCTTAGAACTGGTCAAGGGAATGGGGATGTAAGTGCCTTTATCCCTGGGAGCTTCATGGAACTAAGGCCTTGCTGTTTAAGCAGAAGGAAGAGACAATTACCCACCACTCTCCTTCTTCTTTCTCCTGACTCGCATTTGCGGGAGGCGATGGATTTTGGGTAAGTGGAGGACTAGCCCCAACCGAGTTTTTGACCCCACCGATCTGTGTCGCTGGCAGGCTCATTATAGGTGCCACGGAACTATTAGTATCAGGCCAAGGGGTAACTTGGTCAGCAGTGGCTGGAAGTCCAGAGGCCTTTTTATATGGGCAGGATTTGGCAAGGTGATCAGTCTCACCATACTTCTGACAGGTAGGTTTACTGCCGGCCACGATGACCAGCATTTTCTGGCCACAAATGTCCAAACAGTTGGTGACAAACTATCAAGCATAATATCAAAGCTCCATCCTCCATTCAAGTTGTCAGATGTGGCACTGACAATTTGTCCATACTTACTCAGAAAAGTAGCTAGATGTTCTCCAGCAACTTGAGGAGGGACCTCATAGACGGGTCTCGCTGGCTCTCATAATCCGTACACAGAATGTCATTTGTGATAAAGTCTCAACGAACCATTTTATGGCAATCCTTTGTAGTGGGTAGCAGAATGTACTACATGAAAAACACTGTTCCTTTAATAACTCTCTAAGGTTTCACCCCCAGGGACATCAGTGTTAGAATCACTGTCTTTTGTGGAGCGACAAATTTTGTGTGACTGTCTGTCCACCACAAAAACTGACACCATCGCTTTTCAAACCTCTGTAATTCTTGTGGGTTTTCCAAAAGGCATCTTCTTTCAAAAGATGTTCAAAATCTTTTGCCTTTTCCAAGAACTCTGAGGTTAATAATTAAAATTCAGAGGGGACTTCCTGCAGGAGAGCGACTCCTCGGTTGTCTTCTTTTCAGTTTCATCTTTTTTTCCTTTGTTCTCTATTCATGGTACTCTTATCATTTTTGGGGTTTTGGGTGATGAGGATTCCATCCCTTTCTTCTTTTTGTCAGGTGGATGCTTCTTTAAGGAGGATCCAAATAGGTCTCTCAGTCATCTTTAAATTAGAGGAAACTTGTCTTTTTTTCTTTTTTTTTTTTTTTTTTTTTGTGAATTAATTATGTGGAAGGAGAGGGGAATTACGTCACAAAGGTGGAGGGGAGTGGGGATAACCTAAACAATTCCAGGGGCAGGAGGAAAATATATAAATTGGGGACAAAAAAAAATTTTCAGTAAAATAAACAAAATTATATATTAGCAAAGAAAAAGTACAATAGACCCACCTATAAAAGAGGAGGGTTTAAAGATACAGACAGTTAAAAAATTCCAATAAATCCACTAACAGAAGGGGGTTTAAGAGAGCAGTCAAAAAATCAATAAACAGCAAAACAAATGACTGCAATATGCAAGGATTTTAAAATTAAAAGCAAAATATTAACTTTTTTTTGAAAGATTAAAGAAAAATAAACTCAAAATAAATAGGGGTACAAGTATCAACTAAACTTTTTAAAAAAAAAGAAATTAGCCTAAAAAGACAAAAACAAAAGTTACAATAATCCCACCTATGAAAGAGGAGGGGTTAAAATACAGAAATGTTTAACCTAGAAAAGCTAAAAATTAAAATAAATTTATTAGATGCAAAAAAAAATAAGCTTTCCATGGAAAAAGGAATTAGCCTAAGACAGCAGGAACAAAAAAATTCAATAATTCCACCTATGAAAGAGGAGGGTTTAAAATACAGAAGCAATTAGCCTAGAAAGGCAAAAAAAAAAAAACTTATTAGAGAAAAAAAAAACTTTCAAAAGAAAAAAAAAATTAACCATAAAGTGGTAGAAATAAAAAAAAAATACAAAAGAGGAGCGGTTTAAAAATATAAAGAGAATAAGCTTGACTAAACTATCGCCCGTTTCACACTCCACCCACATCTATTGAACAGGTGAAGAGGCTCATCCCTTGTTTCCTGTTTAGGATGCGGTTTTCGGTTTTCTCTTTTCCAATCTTTTCACTCTTTTCCTTTATTATTTTTTTTTTCAATTGGAGTAGATAGACTAAACTATCGCCCGGTTCACACTCCACCCACATCTATTGAACAGGTGAAGAGGCTCATCCCTTGTTTCCTGTTTAGGATGTGGTTTCTGGCTTTCTCTTTTCCATTCTTTTTACCCTTACGTAGCCCCCTGCGCATCAGTGGCGTTACCGCCTTGCTTGGGGTGATATGATTAAAAAAAAAAAAAAGCTTAGAACAGCAAAATATAAGCTTAAGTGAGGTTAAATAAAACTTTTCAAAAAGAAAATAGAAAGAAGTAGAAGAAACAACTAAACTTTAAATAATAATTAAAATGGGGAAAAAAGAATTACCCTAAAATGGCAGGAATAAAACACTGAAAAGAAAAAATATAAAACAAAAGTTTGTAAAATAAAATTAACAAAATATGAAAGTAGCCTAAAAGATTACTTTCAGGAAATGAAAGAAATGGGCTGGGAGGGTCTGAAATAAAAGAATTCACAAGAAATAAAATTAAAAAATAACCAAGATTTGGCCACTGATAGAAAAAAAAAAGAAAATTAAGAAAACAAAAAAAAAGATGAATTTCTCTTGTCAAATGTGAATAAATATGGCGGTCGAAGTCAGGTTGAAACTGAAAAATAAAAATTCAATAAAAAGGAAAATTAAAATAAATATGAACAAAAATTAAAATGCAGCCAAAAAAGAAAACTTAGCTAAACAGCTCAAAAAGTCTTTTTTGTAAAAACAATAAGGTGCAAAGGAAATCAAATGATATCAACACAGGTCAGATGGTAGTCAAATGATACAATCAAGTGGACTATTGTATTTATTGTACAAAAGGTACAAATGTGGGATGGGGAAGGCTGGTCATCATCTGTCCTAGACTTTAACTTATTTATTTACAATTGTTGACCCAAACACTATAATTATCCTTACACCAAAATACCACATTCTAACTTACCTTTCTTACTACATCCACCATAAATACTTCAGATACTCTATGAAATCCTATCTCCCATATGTTCAATTTTGTGTGGAGGGTAAGGGCAGAAAATAATTTTTAAAATTTCCCCATTGATTATATATAATGTCAATTAAGAATATTTAGATGAAACTAAACAAAATCATGTTAGTATTAAAGCCACCCCACAATCGCTTAAATTTGAAAGGAACATCAGTTAACTGAACAAAATTAATGCGTGACTTTAAAATATAAATACACTCATGCGATCCAAACACTAACACAGTCAATCACACATCTGAACACGGCAACAAAAACGATAAAACATGCTCGAAAAATTAAAAATCGCCACGCATCCACCACAGAACTGACTCTCCTGGTCACATAACTGGAATGGGGATTAAACTAAAAGAAACATGGGGACAACAAAAAAAGAAATTCATCACCCAGCTAAGTTAAGTTAATGAAAAAAAAAATTCTAAAATTAACCTAATAGGGGAGGGGCTGCCAATGTTCCCTCCAGCACACCCAATATCAAACAGCCACTTTAAGTCAGCCCCTTTCACTCGACATATTTGCACTAGACTCATCCATGTTTCACCAAGTTCTGATGGAGGGAGTTGTTTCCTTTACTTCCTAATTTTGACTTTAAGCTGATGCTTAAAGAACAAAATCAGTTTGGAAGGGGTAAGCTTTTCATCCCCATAGAATTCTTTCTGCCGCGTCATCCAAATCACGATTTGCATCACACCTAGTAAGCAAAAGAGCACATAGTACTTCAGTTTTAGTTAGCGGTGGTATGACATTGCTACAAACAGAACTGGCCTCAAGGACAAAGAATTTTTCACACAACATACGAACCCTGATGTCTTCAAAAAATTTGCAGAATATGACAACACTGCAGTGGAAGAAGGCTTGTTCAACAGTCTCAGTTGACAGCCCACAACGCATGCAGATTGAAACTATTGTAGGCCTCGCTGCATAAAGTTTCTTACCTACCCAGAGGGCCTTCCATATCATCAGCCAGGTGAGTGATGCCTCATTGTTAGTGAGATGTTTCAACCCTGTCTTCCAAGACCATATAGAGCGAGCCTCCTGCTTTGATGCCTCATTGTTAGTGAGACGTTTCAACCCTGTCTTCCAAGACCATATAGAGCGAGCCTCCTGCTTTGTCAGCCCGAGCTTCCCTATCAGTTCATTCTGTACAGCCTCCCTAACTAACACTCTATATAATGCCTTATGAGACAATGCTTAAATGTTAGAGAGGTTTTCCGTCTCCCACAAGAGGAACTTCAAAGCCACCCGACATTAGATATAGAAGTAGCACTCACCATGAGTAGTACAGCGTGCCTCTTCTGAGGGATGGAAAGTTTTTATGGACGCCTTCTTTAACGATGGCCCCGTTCTTATCTGCTTGCATATGCATCTGATCTAGGAACCTAATGTGAAGCATGTGTTGACAAATCTCAAAGCTCAGAACACCTTCAGAAGGATGGAAGTAACAGATCTCCCAATGCATCTTGGGAACCTTGCCTTCTTCCCACAAGAAGTAGAAAAAAACTGTATCAAGCCCAATTGAATGGTACACAAAAGTGGAAGTACAGAGTTGGTAAAGAAGAATTGGGTAGATGTGCAAAGCACATACTTCCACTCTCCCCTTTAAGGAAAGCCTCCTCCAAGTCCACAGGCGCACTGCAACCTCTACCTCAACCTCAGACTTCTCTCGGGCCTCTGACCAATTCATTTCCAACTGGAAATCGGGACCGAACCAGATGCTGAGAATCTTGATTGGCCCGTCCATCCCAAGGAGGGTATAGGAAGAGAAACTCCCTTCCACGTACCCAACCGCAAACCCACAGACTTATCACAGTTAATCTTGGCCCCTGTCACTATCTTATACTCTCTGATCTCTTTGCTAACTTCGTCAATCTCGGCTTTGCTTGACAAAAAACTGAAATGTCATCAGCATAGGTAGAGTACCTGGTCAAGGTGGTAGCACCTGGTAGCGAAATTCTGTGCAGGACCAGATTTACCTTTAACTTGTGAAGGAAGGACTCCAATGCAAGAACATAAAGCTATTGCAAATGTGGACAACTTTGACGAATGGAGTGAGATAATATGAAAGACTTTGATCTCACCCCATTCACTTCCACCAGTGCACTAGGGGACACATACAGCAGTTGGGTCCAGAAACAAAAGTACGGCCTGAAACCTTTTTAACCTAGGCCTAACTACCAAAGCCTGATCCTTCTTGATAAACAAGGAGGCCAGCTCAGCCCTAGCCATGGTTACATCCCCACTAACACAGGATTTAATTGCCTGATCAACCTTATGCTCTATTGCCGTTTGTGCTGCTAAATTAGCTATATTGAGCTGATGACTATAGTCAGCAACAAACAACGTAAGTTTGGATTTCAAAGAGGCCTACCACTTATTCCCAACCACAGCCCTCAACAATTCCCACTTTAGAGTTAGTAACAGCTGGTCCCGGAAATCTTGGCTATCAAGTAATGACGCATTCAATTTCCAGTAGCCAGTCAACTTAACCTTAGGCTTATCTAAGTTTACACGAACCTGGGCGAGCCTATGATCCATGTAAACTATTGAATGGAAACTTGGATAGCCTAAGAGTCCCATGTTGACTCTCATAACTAGGACTCTGTCGATGTAGCTAGCACGCACCACCGAAGCCAAGCCGCCTCTATTAGTCTGAGTCCATGCTACCTTCCAAGAGTGTTCACTTTGATACTTATCGACAAGACCATTCTTGTCAAAATCCCGAAATGACTTCACATCCAGGTTGTTAGTATTCAATCTTTCTCCTATGTGATCTTTCTCAGGGTCAAGGCTGGCATTCCAATCCCCGTGCTAAGATTACCCAATGAGATGTCCCTAAGAACAACTCAAGCTACTGAACCAAACAGAATGCTCTGCATAGTCATTAGGCGCATAAACCTCAATGAGATGAAAAGCCTTATCCTTTATGGTAAAATCCAGCACGCAAATCCTTCCCACCAGATCTGCGAAGACAAGCGCACACGCTGCTCTCAGAGACTTGCTCACTTGCCAGGAAACACCTCTAGAACGACTATCAAAACATACTGAATAGAGATTGAAACCCCTAGAAAGAATGCCCTCATAATCGCCAGATAAAAACCAAGTTTCCTGTAAACAACAAACATCCACAAAAAGGCGCTGGAGATTGTGTTTGAGTCTCACCCTTTGAGACTTCCACCTCAGCCCCTGGGCATTCAAACTTGCTAACCAGAGAGTCATTATGATACCTAATTAGGGTTGGGAGTCTGGACAGAACATAGTCGAGGAAAGGATACCAACAGCCTTCTCATTGACCCTTGGTCCATTTCAGTCTTAATAGTGCTGTCAGAGGAGAGGCTGCCAACACTCAAGGAAAGGTTAGTTTAAGCCCTCTATAAAGGGAGGGGTGAACCAAAACTGGGACCTGTCCTACACAAAATTCTTTTAGTTTATCTAACGTTTCACTTTCCAGGATGGTGATTGGTGGGGACATTTTGATTGCTTTTCCAGCCTCTTGAAGCATATCCCAAGCCTTTTGAGCTCCGGACCCAGTCCTGAGAACCGTGAGCATATATTGAGCTTTTAGGAAGTTTGTGGAGACTTCAATATTTTTGTTGCCATGCTTTTTCATGGCTAACAGAAATTTCAGTTCTTTTATTCTGTTACCAAAGTTTTGGACGCTTTCAGCCTGGGATGTCAAAATACTACGAACATCCTTCCCCATCATGTAAGGAGGTTTCGTAGCTTTCTTGCAGGATTCTCTGTCTTCAGAGGTAGGGCTCCTTTGCCTCTTGGATAGTGGTGGTATTTGTTTCTTGCGGGAAGGACTGGGAGTTGGCCAAGTGGGTATCCAGAAAGTGCTGGGATCTCTACTAAGATGGTTGATTTCTTAGTTCGTTGTTAAACTTTTTAATTTTTTCATAGCCTGGATCGTATTTCTTAAGTAGATCCTTAAACAAAGCTGTTAGCCAGGCTGGGGTATCACTCTTCCTGCTGGTAGAGGGAGTAGGGCTGTTTGTGCCTTTAGTCCTGGAAGCTTCAGAGGACCGAAGTCCCGCTGCTTGATGCTTCCCTTTGGTCCTACCAACAACCAGCCATTTCCCCTTCTCCTTGTTCTTGACTACACTTGTAGCTGGCAAAGGTCTTTTTGGGAAATGAGGCAAGTTCTTTCGTCCCAACTGGGGGGTACTACCACTCCGGTTCTGGCTGCTGGCATGCCCACTACAGGTGAGACGAATTTTAAAGAAGTGGCCAGAGGGGTATTTTGGTTGACCAGGGCCTAGCTTCCAGAGGCCTTCTTCTCTGGGCAGGAGTGGGAGAGGTTATCAGTCTCTCCACACTTCCAATATTTTGGCTTGTGGCTGGACATGATTACCGGCAAGCTCAGACCCCCTACGTCAAGACAGTTGGGGATAGTCAAGACTTCACAGTCTATCATAATTTTGAAAGACCATCCCCCAGTAAGGTCATCGCAGGAGGAATTCACAATCTGGCTGAACTAAGAGCAATAAGCAGCTAGATGCTCCCCGATAACCTGAGGAGAACCCTCATAAACTGCTACATTGGGCCTACTCCTGCTGTTGTACTCAGTTCTTATTATAAACTCCTTTATTATAAGGTCTTTTGTTGTCATTTCTATAAGTCTTCCGAAACCCACACCTTTTATTATTCTTAAGGGCTTGACTCCATGGACTGCATTGTTTTTTTTAACACTGTGTCTTTCATGGATCAATAAATTTTGCTCATACGCTTGTCCACCATGAAGACTGACACTATTTTTTTCAAATTTTTTTAATTCTTGAGGATTCTCAAAGTGTGCGTAACTCTTGGCTTTCTCCAAGAACTCCACCATATTGATTTTGCATTTTGGTGGGGAATTCCAGCCACAGGGTGGTCTCCCGGCCTCAGCATCTTTAGAATTCTTGTCTTTGTTGTCTTGGTCTTTGCTATTATCGTCTTCCATATTTAGGTCACTTGTCTTACTATTCTGGTCATTTTCGGCCACCATACTTTTGGTCTTTTTTTTTTTTTTTTGAGTGGTCGTTTCAGGTTGATCCGCCTCTTTAATTGTTAAAAATAACTATCATCATTCTTGTCTGGAGGGCCCTCTCCTTCCAAGGAGGGTCAAATGTCAGTTTCTTCTTAACTGACTGACTTGTGTCAGCCATTTTCCTTGAATTATTTAAATGTGAGGGGTGGGGAAAATGGGGAATAAACAAAGAAAAACACAAAATGAATTAAAAGAAAAAGAAAATACACAAATTAACCTCAAAAAGTTAAAATTAAAATGAAGACAAAGAAACCAGTTTTACAAATGCAAAATTGAAGTTTCAGAAAAAATGCAACTTCGAAAGGTTTAAGAAAATTACAGAAAAATAAATTTAATGTGATTTAAATTAAAAAGTAACGACAAAAATTAGGCCAAAACAGCAGTAAAAAATTACAGAAAAATTAGCTGAAAACAGCAAAAATAAGATACAAAAAAAATAAAAGAAAAGAAAAAATTAACCTTTAACAGCAAAAATTCAACCTTGAAATAAAAAAATTAAATAAGTGAAATAAACTTTAAATAAATGTTATAATAAAAGAAAATAAAACAAAAAGGAACTTGCAAAAAATTGTATGAAATATAAACTTAATTAAAAAAAATTAAATAAAATATAGAATTTAAGTAACCTTGTTGAAAACACAGGCAAATCTGGTAGCCAAAACCAAGCAGATACTGAAATAAAAAATACAAAAAAGAAACAGTAAAAAGAAAAACCAAACAAAACAGAAAAATGAAAAGTAAATAAAAAGTAAACTTAAGTCTTTTTGAAAGAAAATGGTAAAGTCAAAAAAAAGAGAGCAAATATTTGTCCAGTAAAAATTAGAAAGAAGTCAGACACTGGACAAATCGAGTCAACTGCACTCCCACGGCCTCCTCTGTTACTAATCTTATAGTAGGCAGAAGAGTCCAAAATATCCTTGTTAGAAAGGGGATACCCCAACATTGTCTTATTTACAAAAGCAATTAAATGCTTTCCTAATTAAATAATTTCATAGTTTTATTGCATTTTTATTTTATGATTTAGAGCACTAAGATTTTTTAAAAGAAAAAAATTTTAAATAATTCTGTTTGTGAATAAGTCCTGAAAATTCCTTAAAATCTGACAATTATGTGATTTTTGCAAGAATTTCCAAAACAGTGATTTTTTTTTTTTTTTACTGCAAAAAAGGAAAAAAAAAGACACTAAAATTTCCATAGTAATCTTTGGCCCAATGCTGATGCAAAAAAGAAAAATGATTTTTTAATCAAAATTTCAAATGTGATGCAAAGAATTAAAAAAATGTAATAAAATAATAAAAAAAATACTTTTGGGCCTTTTTTATCATGCTATGCTGTTTTTGTTTTTTTACTGAAAGATTGAAGGTTAATATAAATATGCTGGTAAAGACTAAAGGTCATATGTTTGTATTTTTAATGCAATCAAACAATACAATAAATCGTATAACTAATTATAATTGAGAAGCTAATTTTATTTAATTCATATTCTGAATGTAAGAACTTATAAATGAGTTCAACAGACACAAAATGAATGCTGAAAACCAATTTCCAAAAGTCAGTATTTCAGTGATTTAACATTAGACTACTTAAGTGGGTTTTGTTAGAGAACTTTTCAGTTCTCTAGCATAAATATGACCAATGCTGAAAAAATTTAAAAGAAGCCTGCCATTTTGTTTTGTTTTCTAATAATTACAGGTGTTAGTGATAATGCAAAGAGTTGCTCCAATTCTTCAGGATTTGATGATCAAATGGACAACAAATGCAGTTGTTGTACAGGTGGGTTAAATTTGAACTTTTTTCTTTTTGTTTTGTTTTCATCTCATCTCATCTCATGCACTTTAACATTGTCATATATATTTTTTTATCAACCTTCTCTCTTATTCACTCTGACTCAGTGACAGATTCTGTGCTTGAAATTTCAATCAGGAAAAAGAAATTTTCTCAATTACTTGCCGCATATACTAGTATGTAAGGGTGTGTTGACTGCATGAATCACAAGTGACTTGACCCAAAGAGTTGTGAGTTCAATACCAGGCTACAGCAGTGGTGAACAAGTAACTTACAGGGTTATAGGGAGATATACTCATGACTATCAGAAGAGGCTTTATGCAAGGAATAGAGATAATATACCCAGTGATTGTAATAAAGGATCTGGTTCGAAATTCCTAGCACTTGAAGAAAACTGGAAAAACAATGGCCGAAATGTCATACAAATGGCAACAAAGATAAGGACAATAGTCCGAATAATGTAAATATTACTTCATCTCAGAAATATAGTCAAATACTAAAGGATCCTTATGACTTTTTCACTCTATTCTTCATGGTGATCTGTTGAAATTGATAGGTTTTCAGGTTGGCATCCTGTGTCATTTATATACAAATGAGGAGGCATGGTGGAGTAATGAATAGTGGCTTAGGTTGAGAAATTGGAGAGCCGAGTTTGAATTCCAGTTGAATTCATTACATTCACATACCTGCTAATACCATTGGGAAAGGTCTGAATCCATCTAGCAGGATAGACTGGGTTCTATGCCTTGAGTGGCAACTGGTCTAGGAGAAGGAAAACCAGCCTGGAGAGGGTTAGGCCCTGTCAGGCTGTCATGCCCAAAGAAACACCACTTCTAGTGCGGCTGCAGGACATGTGTTGTCCCTATGATGACTGACAGGGGTGAAAAAAAATGATGATAATGGTAGTGGGGAAAATATTCTGCCTAGTCAAAATAGATATGATTGACCAAGTGTGTATCATGTATTGCATTTAACTGGCTGAATAGGCCAATTGGTCATGTTGTTTCCCTGCTTTGTTTTTTGCTATGTACAAATTATGGTACTTGTCAAACTTAATAGTTAATTAACTACAGTATGGTAAATAGGCTGACTGGTCATGTCATTTCCCTGCTTTAGCCTTATTTTTACCTCTCCCATGTATCAACAAAATACTTTGTATTTTTAGTTTATTCCCTAGTTTTTGAAGATTTATGGCCATTGAAGCACTGGTTCTTGTACAATCACTGAAGTTAAGCAATGTTGAATCTGGATGGCTGACCACTTGGGAATACCAGATTCTTTAAGCTTGGATGTGTGGGTAGTATAATGGATAATTTAATTGGAAATCGGAAAGAAGAGTTCCAATCCCATTCACTTTTGTTATATTCATTTACACACAAATAGCTTTTGAATCCATCTTTCTTCCCCAGCTATGGGTTAATTAGTAGGATTTGTATCAGTGAATAAAAAAAAATCCTACACTTTGAAAAGGTTTTCTGGTTTTTAAATAACCTACAAGAGGTTACTTCTGGTTTTTAAATAACCTACAAGAGGTTACTTCTGGTTTTTAAATAACCTACAAGAGGTTACTTCTGGTTTTTAAATAACCTACAAGAGGTTACTTCTGGTTTTTAAATAACCTACAAGAGGTTGATAAGCCATGAAAAACAAATCAATCAATAAAACCTAGCTTTTGAGTAAAACAGATTTTTTTATGTTTAAAAAGCTGCCAATATAGGCAGTACTTTTTTCCCCTCTCTTTCATTTTGGTAGTTGCATCAAGGATTATTATCCAAATAAAATATATTTATTAACATCATAATATAGTCAGTCAGTTAAATGCCATACGTGATACATGCTTTGGGCACTCATGTCTTGAAAGAGACATGACTGACTGAGCAGAAGATTATCTCACAGTAGGTTGCCATTGCTTTCTGCGGTAGACTGGTTGCCAGCCAAGGCTATAGAACCCAATCTATCCTATTATTTAATCCATAACTGGAGGGAAGAGATGAATTAATACTTTTCCCAAGGGTATTTGTGCGTAAGTGAATACATGCAATTCAACTGGAGTTCAAACTTGGCACCCCGATCTCTCATTCCAAGTTGATATCCGTTGCATCCCAATGCACATCCCATAATATAGAGGAGGC
Source organism: Ascarosepion bandense (assembly GCA_037127315.1). Classification (NCBI taxonomy): domain Eukaryota; kingdom Metazoa; phylum Mollusca; class Cephalopoda; order Sepiida; family Sepiidae; genus Ascarosepion; species Ascarosepion bandense. The sequence goes on from JBBBDQ010000283.1 coordinate 883,065, forward strand.
TGGAAGCTGGATTAAAATAACATGAAAATTTCTTTCTAAAGTGAAGGATCATAAGAATGTACAGTGAGTAGTCCTCCTGATAATAACAAAACCAATTTGAAAATAAACAGTACATCATCCCAGTGGGGGAGGGGGGGCGTCCAGGGTGGAGCCTTTGATTTGTTATATAATTGACATAAATATAATTGACAATTGATGTTAATCATTTTCTCACAGTTGTCAGTTTTATGTTATTAGGCCTGTGCATACAGTTGATAACTATTAAGTAGGCCTGTCAAATGTTCCCAGCGAGATACTTCAATCAGACAGCAAGCAGTCAGAAATAGGGTTGTTGCTGGAATGGGATAAAAAAAATTTAAAAAAATTGAATCTTTTTTTTTTTTTTTTTTTTTTAGAAGTTACAATCAAGGTCATGCAAATAGAGGACAAGCCAAAGCATGCCTTTTTACATTCAGGATTCATGTGTGCAAATCGAACACTGCAAAGTTTTAAATAATGTATCAAACTAGAGGGCCACCCTGGGTGGCTACATCAATGTATCATCATCGGGTTGACTGCATAGTTATGAATTCCATGATCCTTTCGTTGGCTGCATAGTGTGTGTTAATGAAAGGATACACCCGAACATATATGTAATACATTTATGTAAACCTTTTTCCTAATGTATTTTTTTCAGTCTGTCTGTGAGTTATTCCGGAAAACTCTTCGTGCATTGATGGATGATTTTGCTCCCTTAGCAAATGACTCCTTCCAAATGTTTACCCAAATGTACCATGCATGTCCACATTCAGCCATTCTGGGTATAGCAAAACACGTAAGTATTTTTTTGCTTTTAAAACTTTTTACTGGTAAATTGTAGTCATTTAAAGTTTAATTTCTTTTTCTACTATTCTTAATCAACAGTATGCTCAAGAACAGTTTTGATGCCTAAATTCATATTAACAATTAGACTGAAAATCTATATGCTACTTTTAAGTTTGTCTCCCTCAGGTCTACATATAGCTGGCTGGGATATATAGATGTAATTTTTTATGCATTTTCTTCTTTTTTTTTTTTTCACTCTAAGTACATATAATTTGAAATTGGAATGTACTTAATAGTCTTCTTTTTATAGATCTTTTCTCACAAAAATTGGAAATTTCAAGTTCTTTCAATATCTTACCCTGTTTTTTCCTATAACAATATAATTTCTTTTCTGATCTTAGTAAAAATTAGACCATGTCAAATTTATATTTACATTTTTGATTGATTGGGTTAACAACTTTAGCTGAATAACTTTTGTATGATTCTAAAAAAAAAAAGTAATACTGGGTTCAAATCTACTCATGCTTCACTAGTTTATACACCCTTCAATTTCTAATTAAATTTTTTAAAATTCAAAATTTCTAAGCTAATTGCTGTGTATTGCAGGCTATTTTGATGTTTCATCGAGATGAGACTCTTCAGACATCTGTGAAAGAACTTCTTGGGGTATTGACAGTCAAAAGTTTGACTGTTTTACACAATGGTGAGAATGCTTGAGCCTAAATTTTTTTTATTATATTTTAAATAAAATAAATTCATAAGAGTTAAAAAAAACAAAAAAATATTTTTCTTACAGTAAAATCATTCCCTTTGTCTTGGCCAACAAAACTGATTCAAAATAAATTACTAAATGTGGATGTTAAAGCCTACATATTACATTTTGTAGCATTTATATCAAGTCTTGAGATTAATGTTCTTTCATCATCCCAGGGTTGATAGAAGTGTTTGAGATGATTTTCTTTTCCTTTTTTTTCACTGGGTGAAGTGGATGATGTCATGGCAAAAGCAATTTTTTTTATAAAAGTTCCATTTTTATTAGTAACTAATTTCTTAAAATAAAATTTCTTCTCACCAATAGTAGCAGGTCTTAAAAAAAATTAAACACACACACAATAAAATTTAAGTACCGTTTTTTATTTTTATATTTTCAAACTGGGGAATGAAACTTAAATGAAGGTATCTTTAAACATGAATAACCTTAGGATTTAATTGTAAGAGCTAGTTTTGTTTTAATAAACAAAGAAAACTACTGTATATTTCCATGTATGAGGCAACCTTTAGAAAAGACAAGGTAAAAAAATACAGTAAATTTTCATGACTTTATCCTATACCTATCATATATAACGGCTGCTTATTGATTATATAAAGAGAATGTTATTGGAAATGTTATTCTTAAACGTATCCTTAAAAATTCAAAATAAATGAAAAAAAAAAACAAAACGATTCTATATCACATTTTCCCTACATACGTTCCCTAAAAGAGAAACCATTGTTTTGTTTACAATTCATCTCATGACCTCTTGTGAATACTGATTCTTTTTCCTCTGCTTTTCTAAGATCTACACAGTTACAAACAGCCTGGTATACTGATGATCATTTACTTATACTTCATCAACAATCACAAAATATTGCTAATAACAGCATGATAATAGTATATTCCATTCCTGGGAAGATAATCATAACTTGATATTTACATTTTCTCAGATGAGTTTGCATGGATACAAGTTGATATGGACTATATATTCTTTGAACAGGCAATTTATTATGAAGTTATACCAGTAATATATAAGGTAGAAATGGTTTTGCTTTTCTTATCAGTTTATTTGATAATGTGAATCTTTTATGTATATTATTGGTTATCACACTGAGGCCAAGATTAGCCTATCAACAAACATCATTCAGAATTTAAGGTTTCTTTTTTCTGGAATTGTATAAAACAACCCATAATTTTTAAGGATGATTTTGGGGATTTAAAGGTCATACTATAAGTGGAAATATTTGTTGTTTTTATTTCTGTTAATTGTTGGTTAAAAACATTTTAATGTCCCATTTAACAAACAATATTTCTGTTTTATTTTCTATTTTGAAACAAGAGTAAATTAAAAAAACTGATAAACATGGAAAATTTAGTTACTACATGAGGCAGGTAATTGCAAATGAAAATTTTTTGATAATGGTTTTTGTGAATGATTGCAATGGGTTAATATTCTTTACATATAAATAGAGCACAATTCTTAAGTATAATAAAATTATTCTGATAATGAACATTAATAAGAACATTTTCATATAAAATTATTTAACCAAATCTTTAAGTGAAAAGTTGGAATTTTTTTTATAATATTTTTTTTTAAAGTAATTTTTTTATTGTATTTCTGCATTTTAAAATTTTCTTAAATTTTTAATATTTGACCTTAGTTTTTATAATAACCAGTACAACTTGCATTAAAAGCAATTGAACATATATTGAACTGATCAAAATAAATGAATATTTTTGAAACATTTTAATGGTGTCTTTATTATATGGCTAAAAGCAGTAAATGATAACTAAGCTAAAATGTTTTGATCCTGGGATGTTATAAAATTGGGGGTGGGGGGACAATTCAAGGATGATAAAAAAGTTAATCTGGAGCTCAGATTCATGTTTTTTTAGTTGTGTCACCCGACTGAAGTTACAATAGCACAAATGGTGAAAATAGGAACTGAAAGAATTAAGCCCCAAACCCAAAATCTGTTTTTGCTAACTTACCATTGAAAAACAACGATAAACTAGTATAATGCTCTGCATCTTTTTGGTGAAAGAGATTAATGTAACCAATGAAAAAAAAACACCCCACTTTAAACTGATCTCAATAAATACCAGATAAGTTGTGTCAATATACTGTTTTGCTTATCTTAATTAGCCCATTTAATCCACTTTTAACATTTACGTTGGCATTTTTGAGATGAAGAATATACTTTTATATTTAGACTGATGTACAACCAGGATGAGTACATTTATTTGACTGTAAAGTCATGTAATACTTTTGCAGTGTTTATAAAAGATGTGCATTGGGATCTAATGGATATCGGCTCAGAAAGAGAAATCGGAGAGCCAAGTTCGAATTCCAGTCAAATTCGTTTTATTCACTTACACACAAGTACCCTTGGGAAAGGTATTAACGATCTCTTCTCTCTCCAGCTATGGGTTAAATAGCAGGATAGACTGGGTTCTATAGCCTTGGTTGGCAACCAGTCTACCACAGAAAGTAATGGCAATCTACTGCGGGAAAATCTTTTTCTTAGTCAGTCATGTTTCAAAAGAGACATGTTCATCCAAGCATGTATCACATATGGCAATTAACTGATATAAAAAGATTTAATGCATTAGTGCACTTGTGTAGTATATTACTTATTGATTTGTAGTACACTGAATACTATTGGATTAAAGTTGTGGGTAGTGACTTTTGAGGAATAACTTTGTATTAATCATTTTCTACTTTGCAGTTTTCTTAATCAGTTGTAATCCTTTTAGTCTACATTGAGCATTTTATTTTTGTAATCAAATGTAATTCTTGGCAATATTATTTTTTACTAGCAGTATCTGTGAAAATTTCATGCCATTTCTGTTTTAATATTTTTTCTTTTTATCACTGAAATCAAACAGTGTCTCTGATATGCCTTTTCTGTCTTTCCTTGCTGATTGCAAGAACAGTCTATTATGAGGTACTGGCAAAGCATTTTCTTTCTTTTCATTTTCTCACTGAAACCAAGTAGCATGTCTGAGATGTCTTTTCCGTCTTTCCACGTAATTAAAACTGACTGGTTCGTTATTTACAAAGTATTGGCAGAGCATAATTTATGGAACTAAAAAAGGGACAAGCAACATTCTTTTTTATTCATAGATGAAGCATTATCAACTATTATTAATTTTTCAGCTTTTATTTAGTTAATTTTAATGTTTCTGTTTATCACATATCACTGAATGACAGCTTAAGAGCTGCGATAAAAAGCAACAGAAATTAAGCTAAAATACATACTAATCAAAAAATTGATAATTTCGAGTTATATTTTTCCTCTCTCTTATTCAATGTATTACAATATTTTGTAATGGTTCAGAACTTATTTTCACATTGTAATCATCAGTTTAATTTTTTTTTTACATTTTCATTAAACTTACATTCTCAGTGCATTTTGGCTGCTCTGTTCAAAAAAATTTCTGAATACTCAATTCCTGTGTACGAATTCTTATGAATAAAAACTTTTTTGTTCCTTCTGGAATCCTATTTGATTCCTGTAGAAAACAGTTTGGCTGCATTTTTCTTTCATTTGTACAAGTGTCATATTGATGCAACATTAGTTATGAGATGATGGTGGTCTCAATAAGGGGATCATTATATACAACAAGATGATTTATAACATAATATTCTTCCTTGTCAATGTACTTAATTCCAATGCTATTCTCTTAATTGCATAGATTGGACATTATACATCTTAGGTAAAGATTTATTAATAACAGTCTCTATCTATAGACTTATCCAATTAGATGTAAACAGTGTTATATCAAGTTCTTCTCTTAGTGAGGACATGGGTTGTCATAAAGCACATTGTCTCAGGAATCAAATAGTTTTGAAAATCTGTGGAAAATTATTGGATATATCCTACACCTGATGAAGGATGGAAAGAAAACTAAGCAAAATATTTATATTAAAAGCATCTAAAGTGAAAATACTAATGTAGTTGTGATGTTTCATCTTGTATATTAAGACAATTATATAAAGACTTTGTTTAGTTTCTGAAGCATTTTGATATGTAATTGGCAATATTTAACATTCTCCAAAGCAAATTAAATGTTCTGGGATGTTTTGAATGAAATTATTTTCTTGCTTACAGATTTCAGGGAACACACAGATATTGTTGAAGGACTGATGAATCTTTGGGCACAGGTCAGGAATTTTTTTAATATATTTTTTTTATATATAAAGTGGAATATATTTGGAGATGGTTTTGTTAAGTTTCTTTTCTGGACTGAATTCTAATTTAACTAAAGATTATTTTTTTTATATAGAAACACTTAAGAAAGTTGCTTATAGTGATGTAGATAAGCTTTTTTGTATTGTAATAAGGCTACAAAACTCAGTTCGTTCATCAGGCTTTTCTGGTGGGGAGAGTGGCTATAGACACCTAGCAGGTTTTAAAACAAAACTTATCAAAGAGTGAACCTTCTAGGATCAACAGCCATATAGACTGGGTTCGATAACTATATATATATATATATATATATATATATATAGGAAGGGAAGATTAGCCATTTACACTACCATGGTTTTGTCATGCAATTTGTTTTGAGTAAACTCTTAGTGTAACCAGCTGATCTTCCCTACCTAAATATGTAAAAGTTCTACATGTTCAATTTTCATTCAAACATGTATCAAGCACTTTCTAATACAACTGTTTATTGGTCTAATTTAATTTAAATCTAACCTATAATGATTTAGTATCTGTGCGTATGTATAATATATATATATATATATATATATATATAATGGCTGCCGACTTGTGTTTGAGGATGCTGGTCTACAAGAGCAACTAACCAATTCCTGTTGCAGACGCCAGCTCAGGCTCATTTGTGTTCTACCCCCACAAAGGTCTGCTAAAGCCTACTCTTTCTGGAAGAGTGCACGTTATCTAGCATGGTCAGTCTGAACAAGGCCAGCATGCACTCAAACTCTCAAAATTATTTGCTCCCAAAGAGTTCCATCTGTTCTGATACTTTGTTTTGAATGAGTGAATGAATGCTGTTCTCAGACAGAATTTTATAACACACATAAATTGGACATAATAGTTGTGTATTTCTTCATGTCTGGATACTTGTTATATATATAAAACAAGTATCCAGACATGAAGAAATACACATCTATTATGTCCAATTTGTGTGTTATAAAATTCTCTCTGAGAACAGCATTCATTCATTCACTCATTCATTTCTCCATTCCACCTTATCGTTATATGGTAAACTGTCTCAATAGTATTTACTAACCCACAATGGAATAGAAATAACATATATTCTGTCACTAAGGAAAACTAAGACATATCCCTTCAGTGGTAAGATATGAACCTGAGTTTCATGTTATGCGAGTGAATGTTCTAACCACTCAGTCACATGGCCTTATAGACTGGGCTTCATAGGTTTTATATATATATATATATATATATATATATATGTGTGTGTGTGTGTGTGTACACATTATTAAAGAAAAACATACTCGCTCAAGTGACTGATAATGATTTTGTCAACAACAGACTATATCAGAGTTCAACAACTAAGAGTGATTGAACTTTTGGTAATTTTTTTTTATTTACCATTTAATCAGTTTGAGAAAAAAACTCACAAACATCAAGCAAAGTTTATTTATTCTGAATTTTTAAAGAAAAAGAACATTATCTGAATGACTAAAATGAAGCTAGAATTTAATTTTTGATTATAAATAAATTTGAACTTTTAAAATTTGTAAGTGTTAAACTTAATGTCTTTACCTACTTTGAAATTTTATTTTTTAATATAAAAAAATGTTCTAAAGTAGGTAAAAAATTTATTTGCATAGCCATTTTTTTTATTTAGGTAATATCAATTTTTTGTAGGCAGGCTAGGACCTCCATACAAAGCAAAATTCTCTCAAGAAAAATGAATTTTAGTAAGACACATTCAGTCTCACTAATATGCAAATGTGTACACTCTGATCATTCTTAGTTTAGAAAAACTAACACTGCATCATTAAGACTCTATTCAAAATTCTCTCTTTTACATGTCATGTCTCCATCTATCATTATTACTTTTTTTTCATTAAAAGTAATTTCAGTGAATAAAAAAAAATTAAGGTTTTCAGAAAATAAGGCTGATGCATAAACTGAATCATTTTTCTTTTACTTTTTGAAGATTATTAAAAAGTCTCGCTTGCTGGTATCAACCCAAGGAGATTTTGATTTGGAAAGCCTTTTTCAATCAGGTGAGGAAAAGTGATACTTCTGTATTTTCTTTTGTTATTAAGATTAATACAGAAGTGTATTTTAGCCTTGAATATACAGATTTTTTGTATCAAATCTCACAAGACTGACTAAAAATCCATTTAAATTACATGTAAGAAAAAATTATTTTTCCTTATTTTTATGCTGAAATAAAGAACTGAAAAACATTGATATAAAATTTCTTCCAATATTAAAAAAATGGAAATAGTGTTTAAAAATGTTCTTTTTTTTTCCATGGGTTTATCTAAATTATTTGACAAATTCCTTAATTTGAATGTTTGATACACATATAAAATAAGTGTGTATGGAAACTTATTGGATGACAAAAATCTTGGTGGTACAGAACTTAATATAAAAACATTCATTATAAAGAGGAAAATAGACAGGTAGGAGAGATTAGTCACCATAATTGTCGATCTCTGGCATGTTCAAGCTAATTCAGGTGATTATCTAGTGGTGGGATGTGCGTTCCAGTGCAGTGGATATTGATTCAGAACAAACAAATCAGGGTGCCAAGTTTGAATTCCAGTTGAATTCCTTGCATTTACTTACGCACAAATACCCTTGGGAAAGGTATTAATCCATCTCTTTCCTCCAGTTATGTGTTAAATAATAGGACTGATTGGGTGGCAACCAGTCTACTGCAGAAAGCAATGGCAACCTATTGCAGAATAATCTTCTGCCCAGTCAGTCATGTCTCTTTTGATACATGATCACCCGACACATGTATCACATACGGCACTTAACTGACTGATCTAGTGATGACAGATATTTGCAATTTTATGTTCATTTAGACAACTCTCCTCATTTACCAATTGGAAAATCAAAGTAAGAGAATATTTACCATAACTGACAATCCTTCCTTATTCCTGATGCTTCTTGTTGAAGTACGATTTTTTTGATATCAGGATTAAAACAAAAATATGGTTATACTGGGATGGGGTGGTGGGTGAGAGAAATTAATTTTAAGCAACTTTTTGTATTTAAATTAGCATTATATCTGATGAAATTGAACAGTAGACCATTCACATAAAGACACTTGAGAAATGTTGATTCCTTCTTAAGTCATCCTGTTTTTCCTTTCAGCTGTTCTTGGTTTAACCTTACCAGAAACTTTCACTATAAAAGCTTCAGCCTATTTCTTGGTAAGTTACCTTCAACTATTTTATGCGTGCAGATGTTCCCAGTGGACAATAATATTTTTACTTTTTTCTTTTTTTTAAACTAAATACACAGTACATGTTATCCTTTCTATTTTCTAGACTGCTGGAAATTTTTGCACATCTGACTCTTTCTTTGTATTTTTATTGAATGTTCAGTTTTCTTTTAGCTTATGTAATCATTTTGAATAAGAAATAATGAAATTTGGGATAAGGAATGCAAATTAGATATAGATAACATTTTCATCATAATTCATTTCATGGCAGAAACCTAGTCTGGAAATATTTCAAAATGCTTCATATAAAAAAAAAAAAGAGAAATTCTAACTGAAATAGTTCCTTAGGTGAAAATCAACAACTTCACAAAGAAAGTTAAATCCTTATTCATATAAAAAATTTCCTGATAAATTTACACTAAATGATATCTTAATGAAATGTTGAAGTTTTTATTACAAAATTACTGGATTTTTTTTTTTTTTTTTTTTTTTTCAGCAAGAATTTTTAATTATGGGGAATGAGGTGCCATGGGTAAAAGAACTCATTCAAAAGTACAGTGGAGATATGATTATTCAGGTGCTGAAGGTATGTATTTGTCAAGACAAACCATCTTGTTCAGTCTCAAGCATTTTCTTTTTTGCTTTGTTTTATGCTTGTCAAAATTGAATAAGGATTAACAGGAGTAACCTTTTGTGTTCTTTGGCATTTTGTTCGACAATCACTGAAAAACTCGTGGTAATTTGCTAGCCAAACAAAGTAACATTTAGCACTCTGCATCATTTATAAATACATTTTCCCCTTTTGATTGTTTATATATTAGTTCTATATATTTGAAATTGTAGTAACCTGTCTTTCATTTTCAGTCAAGATTGTTTTAGGTGATGCCATAGAAGGATGTAACTACACAACCAAGAAATTCAAATTGCATTGGCAGGATTGACATTTTGCTTGGCAAAAATAGTCACCTACGGAATGCTGATGGTTCCATCATTCTTCAGTAGGAACGTTATTGAAAACAAATGTTTGATTCAGTGTTATATCAACCTCTATGAGTTTTTAATGCTGGAATCTAAATATTTTGAATGCAATTTTAAGGCTTCAGTTAAATATTTTGCACATAATTATATTTCAGAAATAGTCTGTAGGTTTTATGCATTGGTATAAACCTAAAAGAAAAAAATCTGTAACATCTTCATAGAATGTATTAGGTTTTAAATAAAAGCTTATGACCTGTTGACTTAACCTTTAACATTTTGAAGGTGATTTTGTTTGCAAAGCAAAACATTTATCCTGCCACTGCAAATGACTCAAATGAATGAATGTTAGTGTCTTTGAATTTTGCAGTTGTGTTGTCATATCTGCTATGGCAACAGAAAATGGCCATGATTGAAATTAAGTAATGTAGTAGAAAGTAAAGTAGTGAAACCGATCAGCATTCTTCTGATCTTTGGCAAAGTGTTCGAAGCCATTATCAATGCCGAGGTGGTTCAGCATCTCACAGAACACAGGCTCCTCTCGGGCAAGCAGTATGGTTTCCACTTCACCAGGTCTACTGCTGATATGCTAACGACCATCACCGAGTTCATATATCAGGCACTCGACAGGAATGGTGAAGCCTGAACCGTTGCCTTGGATATCTCTAAGGCGTTCGACAGAGTTTGGCATGCTGGCCTTCTATGCAAACTGCGGAGCTATGGTATAGCTGGACAATTGTTTGAACTAATCCAGTCATTCCTATCTAACCGCACATTGAAAGTGGTATTAAACGGACATGCCTCCCAGAACTACCATATGAACGCAGGTGTCCCTCAAGGTTCTATCCTAGGTCCTACACTCTTCCTGATCTACATTAATGATCTCCCTGATACCATAAGATCCCAAGTAGGTATGTATGCCGAGGACGCCACAGTTTATTCTCGCCTCGATCAAAAATCTGGTGTGGGCGACAAGCTAACCTTGCAGCCGAGCTTGGAAAGGACCTCCAATCCATAGTGGACTGGGGTAAGAAATGGCTCGTAAATTTTAATGCTTCTAAAACGAAGCTACTATCAATTATCATAGACAATCGCACCTACCTCCTATTAGCATGGACCAGGCTTGCCTCCCAGAGAGTAAAACACTATGCCTCCTTGGTCTCACACTTTCAGCGGACCTCAAGTGGAATGACTATACCGAATCCATTGCTAAATCCGCTGCTATGAAAGTCATTTCTCTGTGCAGGGCCCGGAAGTTTTTTCCCTCTGAATCTATCCTGTACATTTATAAATCTACCATCCGCCCGTGCATTGAATACTGTTGCCATATCTGGTTGGGTGCCCCTGCTATTCTCCTTGGGCTTCTCGACAAGGTACAGCGGAGGGTCTGTAATGTGATCGATACTGACTTAGCAGACCGCCTGCAGTCTCTCTCTCACCGGCGTGACGTGGCTTCCCTGTGTCTCTTCTATAAATACTTTCACAGCTTCTGCTCCGATGAACTTAGATCACTGGTGCCCCCTAGATACGAATTTGCATGAGATACTAGATTAGCAACTAGATCCCACCCTTTTACAGTTAAACCGATAAACTTCAACTTCGACTCCAACAGTTTCTTTTCTCGCACTTCCCGACTGTGGAATTCCCTTCCACATGACTGCTTCCCCGACGGCTACAATCTCCAGGAATTTAAATGTGAGGTCAATAGACACCTCCTAACAAACTAACTCGCTTCCATTCTTTCAAACGCTCTTCCCACCCACCCACCCATCTATCTATCACCCCCCCTTCTAACATTTCCTATATCTAACCACTCTTTCTATTTACCTTCCCCTATGTAGCCCCAAGTGCAATAGTGGCAGTGGAATGCCTTGCTTGGGGTGAAATGATTTAAAAAAAAAAAAAAAAATTAAAGCTAACCATTTTTTAATTTGTCTTTAATTCATTCCTCTTTTGATATGCTGACTAATGTTGTCTTTCAGGCGATTGAAGGTGGATCTTCACGTTCGGCACTTGATCAGTTTGCTGATCTTCTTCTTTGCATAAACAAACATCAAATTGAAGAAATGACAAAATTTGTATCTAACTTGAACAAAATTTGCCTTCCGCTAGCAATGCAAACCATGGAACAGCGAGAACAGTTTTGTCGCCATATACTCAGGTGAGGATTCTGGTTTACTCAAATGTCACTGCTCACCATCAATAAAAATGTAATTTTTCTGCTAACTGTTGAAATAAAATGTGCTTTTTGTCAGTGTCCTAACTTAGTTAAGGTGATCTTTTCTTAATTGATGTATCTTATCATTGTCTCATCCTTAACTACTCAACATTTCAAGTATTACTCTTAAATTAAGAGAGAAAATACAGTGCCCAGTAAAGAATCGCTAAATTCAGAAAGATGAGACACAACTGTTGAAAACTGGTGACTGAAAAATTCAAGAAGAATTTCTGCACATTTCACCAATCTCCACATTGGATGTTCTTTGAAAAGTATGACAAAATAACTTTTTAAATGAAGAGTCATAAGATTGAGCAGCAATTAGTCAATCATAAAAGGATCAGAATTATACAAGAGTTGAATAATTATTCAAGAAATTTATCCAAAGTTATTCAGTTCCTGAAGCATAAAACTGATAAATTTAGTGTATTTTTACTGGGTAACCCCAGTAGTAGGAGGTGGATAAAATTTTTTTTCATCTTACTTTTCTTTTAAATTTAAAAAAGGACTTCATAAATTCTTGGCAATAAATATACCTTTTTTTATTCTTTTTCAAATTTAGGGAGAAATCCAATCGAAGGAAAGTGCGTGAATTTGTGAAAGAATATTATATGCAGTGTCATGGATTGATTGGCACTGAATATGGTAACCAGTGGGCTCAATCAATTTGAATGTCAAACTGAAAAAAAAAAAAAATGTGACAAGGAGATCATCAAAGGCAGCAAGCAAAGATCCAAAATGTATGTGCTAATATACACAAACACCAAAAAAAAAAATGCTACCTCATTGAAGGCAACAGGGGGTGGGAGAGAAAGTATACACTTTTTTTTTTTCTTTCAATGTTTCAGTATATACGTGTATGTGCTTATGTATTTTATATTTAGGGTTCTTGAGTTTTTATGCTGATTTCATTCTGTGCATATTTAAAAACAACAAAGTTGGTTTTAATAAAATAGCCCTTAGGTAATGAAAGTCAAGACACCCTGGTTTAGATTGAACATATAAACTTTCTTTATCAACAGATTTTCAAAGGCCATACAATTTTTTTGAGTACATTAATTAATTTTCTGACCAAAATGCTAAGTGTAGTTTTAGCATTTGATCACTTTTTACATACAAGATTAAGAAACAATTTAAACACATGAATCCTCACCAACCCCAAACTGTGCGATGTAATATTTCTTGAAGTCTGTTTGTGGTCATCCATCAAAAGTCTAGCCATGCTATATTTTGATGATTTTTTTGTCAATTTTCATCTTAGAGAGTATTTCTTGGAAGCCTTTTAATGTACTCACATAAACCTTTTAAATTCTGAACCATTATCTGAAGATTAAAAAATACTCACTACTTGCTTACTATAAATATATTGCTGTTTCTATTTTCTAATATATCACGTAGAAATTTCAGGGTTGCTTATAGAAATAAAGAATTCTTAGCACTTTTTTTTTTGTTAGGCTAATAATAAAAAATGACTCTGGCAAAATACTTTATAAACAGAAGTCTCACAATTTTTAGCTTCCAAGAATTATTGAAAGAATAAGTATAGAGTTTTATGTAATCACATAGTTATAAAATTCATATTTACAAGATGTTATTTCTACACACTGCAATTAGTATCAGTTACTATTTAAAAATCAATTTCTCTCTACATTACAATATTGATTATAATTTTCATTTTATTAACCTCCTACTGTGCCAATGTTAAGCATTGTAAAATCCCATCCAAATGTAATATTTGTTATAGTTCCCCAATCAATTATTCTGCTTTTTATATTAATAATTTCTTTAAAAAAAAATTTTTTGAATTTCAAATTAGGAATTTTCTAGCTGCTGCTCTCTCAAGCCATTTGAAAGTTTTGTTTACCATCACCTCTTCATAGTAAAGCAATCCCACGACACTAAGTTTATGTGAACTTGAGCTTTTAAATATGCACAGGATTGGGTGAATATTCAGAAAATAGGCATAAATAACTTCAAAACTCAATATGAAATAATCATTGCACAAAATGTTGTCTCCAAACCATGTCACATCTTGCCATGGGAGAAATACTTGTGTTTACAATACTAAAGACACTGCTTTAATGAACAGTACTCCTTATTAAGGATGTCTGCTTCGATTAACTCTTTAAATTTTATTTCAAAATAAAATATCAAATCTGTAAATGATACCCCTTTCTCTTCACTCAAATACTATTGTTCTTTTTTCCTCCTATGAATCAATTAACTAAGAAACTTGGAGCAAGTGCTTGTTTGTTGTACATATTTTTTTTTATTTCTTAGAACGGAAATATTCATTAAGAATGTCCAGGGCTTGGGATTCTTTTCCATAATCCTGAAATAGAAAGAAAAATATTATCATTAGGTTTTTATTCAAATGAACTTACTGACTTCTTATTTTGTGAAATGATATTTTAAAACTTTATCAAATCATAATCAGACTGAATGCATTCCTCATGATTTCTAGGTAGAGGGAGCATCTTATCGTCATCATTTTGGAAATTGAATATTTTATCTAATTGACAAACAATTTAAGTCCAATCTCAAGACATCTTACCTTGACCACTACACATCCACAGCCATTGACTTTTCTGGCTTTGCCTTCCATGTCTATTCTGCGAAGACCAGCCCATTCTCCAAGTTTCTTGCTATCATCAACCTGTAATAATCCAATTCAGATTATTTTTATTTAATGCTATGAGTTTAAAAAAAAAAAATATCCATCTATAACCCTGTTAATTTTTACAATCTTCTGATCGTATGCACTTTCATTGTAGTTATCTAAACATATTTATAAATGGAACTTTGTCTGTGTGTCCGTTACCTATAGACTCCGTAACTGCTGAATCAATTTTCTTAAAAATTTACGCAGTTGTACTATAAGCGTCTGCGAGTGTTCTTAGCTAGGTTTTGTGTCGAGGTACCCCTGATAAACATAAAAAAAATCGGGTTATAGAAGAAGTGGTCCAATTTTAATCAAATTTGATACACTCATAGACAAAGACATAAGAAACAATATTCAGAAGTTTCAAGGTTGCAGTTCTTACAATAGTGCAGAAAATCGATTATATATATATATATATATATATATATAAAAGGCAAGATGTTTGTGTGTGTGTCTGTTTATCTGCCTGTATGTCTGTATTTTTTTTTTTTTTTTTTTTTCAGCCCTTTTATTTTAGTTTTTGCTTTGGGTTTGGCTATAAGTAGGTATAATTGTAGTTCTTAGTCTCAGCCATGATAACATTTACTCAGAGGACTTATTTAGCCTTCAAAATTCAGTTTACAACGAAAAAACCTATTTGATATCGATACCAGGAAATCAAAATTTGACTTACATCCATTCATTTTTCTTTCAGTCTTTAGTTTTGCTTTAACTAGATTGCTTTTTAGTCTTTCATGCCAACATCCAACGAGTCTGAGCTCCAGGACCATGGATTAATTTTAAAGCTTTCATTACACCCGAGCAATGCCGGGCTATACTGCTAGTATATATATATATATATATATATATATATATATATATATATATATAAAACGTTTGGACAGAATGCAATCCCCAATGTATGTTATCATCAGTAGAGTGAGCATTTATTGTCATGACATGACTCAAAATGTCAATGTAAGAAATGGTCACGCTGGATTGAAATATAACCTTGTTGAAGTCTTCAGGAAGGAAATTATTTTGATTTAAAAAGAATGCATCCTTAGTGTTCTTATTCTATCTGCTATTGAATTTGACTTTTTTTTTTTTTTGTTGGCTTACCTTCAGCAGGTTGATTCCATGTTCTGTGCAAAGAGCTTCAACCAATTTGGTGTATGCAGGTTCATCAACATTGTTGGCCAAAATGCACAAATGAGCCTGTCGCCTAAAAAAAGAAAAAAATTTCTACAAACCAGATTTAAAGGGATATACAGCACAGGTGTTTTTAAAGACTTGGTTGAAATATATTTAAAGGAGTAATAATTTAACCATAGAGCAACCAATGTAGATGCTTACTATTTTTGTTGAAAAAATTTGTCAGTTTTTCACACTCAAAAAAAAAAAAGAATTTAACAAAATGACATTTCCAAAAATTGTGAATGAGAAGTTGGATATTAATCACTATGATCTGTGCATACCTTAAGAAATTTTTCCATGCAAAAATTGTTTACTTACTTATCTAATGCTTTGCAACATTGGTTAAGGCCTCTCTCAAGTCCATCATGGATCAGAGAAGTTTTCAGGACTTCCTGAAGGGCAGTGTAAAGGTCTAATGATCCAGCAGGAGCAGAGTCCTCCCTAAAAGTACAAAAACACATTTTGCTTTATCTTAGCCAACAGAAAATATTTAATGAAATACGAAAATACAGAGAAGTACAGAAGAAAAAGAATAAATTTTACTCATTGTACAACTAAAACGGTTTTAGTTGGTTGAAACCTTGATTGGTTTCAGTTAAGTCAGTTAATTTCAACAGTAAACAATGGTTACCAAAGTGTGTAGCACAGACAGTACTAAGTATATAGATAATATTACATCTGACAGTGTATGACACACAGTAGGTATACAGCTTTCAAAATCCAGCTATAAAGAGTTTGAATTTTGTTTAGCAGCATATCAACCTCTATGGGTTATTTAATGCCAAAAAGTTAAGGTTTTAAGGTTTGTTTTTTAATGTTTGGTTATAGTAAGAAGGTTGATTTAGTCAGATTTTGATGAAATGTTTTTTAAAAACTGAAAAGGTCTTGTGGTTTTGTATTCAAAAATGTATTGCTGCTAATCTTTTTTTCTTCAAAACTATTTTTGGTAATATTTTTCATTCAAAAATGTATATTTTTCTATAAAAGTCTATTTTTATAGTTTTATAGTGTTTTGATCCAAGTTTGGGGGTTAACTATTTGCCCATAGCTGGGACCGTAACAGGTGCTACCACCCCGGGTTAGGGTGGACCTGGGAACAACAGCAACTAAGAAGTGGTTCCATGCTCCTCACAACCTCTCAATCAGAGGCTTTGCTGCCAGATGCAGTTTACTGTCATACCCAGGACCACAACTATAAAGATGAGTGAACAAAAACAATACATTGTAGAATATAAACTTACATCATATACAATCTCTACTTCAAATATGTGGTCAAATTTCTTCAATGTCCTCGTCTAGGTTGCTTAGAAATATATGTAACTTTAAAAACAAAAAACTCACACACGATAAAAAAAAATGCCCCAAATTTTAAAATATTTTATTAAAATTAGGAAAGACAAAGGATATTTTGATTAAATCATATTTCTTAATTCTTTTTAGAACCTTCAAAATTTTGGTTAAAATTTTTGTTTTTCTTACATCAATGGTGGCCTTATAAATTAATGAAAGATTTTAGTATCTTTTTGTGATGAAAAATTTTGGAAGAAATCCTTGCAAAAATCAGATAATTATCAGATTTTAATGAAACTTTGAGGATTGATAATTTTGTTTTTTTCTTCTTCTTTTTTTTCTACGCTTTTATGAAATTTCAAGAAATTCATTTTTGTACTGCTAAATATTTATATTGGATACAAGTCCTTGGAGAAATTATCAATATTTTTTTTTTTTTTTTGCCAAACAGGATTCCTGGTTAATGGAAATCTGCTCTGAATTGTAAAACTTGAAAAAAAAAAAAAATCTAAAATATTACTTAATTATAGAAGCTTTTAATTAATTTTATGAAGATCATATATTAGTCATTATTGTCTTGAAATTCTTTTTGATAAATAATTAATTGTTTACAAAAATATTTATTATAATAATTTATACTGGATTGTCTGAAAAGTTCATGCTGATCTTTAGTCATTCATGTTCCAGTATATAAAATTTGACATTATATGCATACATTTCCGATTAGAGCACACTTCGAACTATGTCTTGAAAAAGAAATGATAAAATTACTTTATTTGAACCAATTTTGCATCCTTATGAAAATGGAAGATAAAGTGCATTTTAGACACTTAATGCTTTATTACTGTAAAAGCAAAAATACCTTGCAAGCAACACAAAAGACGTGCTGTATACAATAACAGTGCTTCAGATGACAAATGTAAGGAAATGGTTCTCTAAATTCAGAGTTCATAATTGTAGTCTTATTGATGAAGCACACTCAGGAAAACTCCTACTCCAGATGATTATCAAATCAAGACAGATTTAGAATAACCCACATTACACAACATGGAAATTTACAGAAACACTAAATTTATCAAAATCCACCTTCCATGAGCATATAGCTTGTGTACTCAAATCAATATGTTTGGGTACATGATCTGAGGGAAAAGAATCTTTGGATTGCATTTCTATCTGTGATTTGTATAAATTCAATGAAAATGCACCTCTTTTGGAAGCAAGTTGTGATGGGCAATGAGAAATTAATCATTTAAAAACAGTGTCTAGCAAAAAAGATGCTGGGGTAAATGACAGGAGTCAACTTTAACCACCCTAAAAGCAGTTCTTCATCCTAAGAATGTCATGCTGTGCATCTGTTAAGATTGGAAAGGAATCCTGTACTTTGAGTTTCTACTAAGTAACCAGTCAATTGGTTCTGAAAAGTGCTGCTTGCAACTGCACGAATTAAAAGCAGCAACTGAGAAAAATGCCCAGATTTGGCAAACAGGAAATAGGTTTTCCATCAGGAAAATGCCAAACCTCAAGTTTCTTCAGCGACCTGACAAAAAAAATGTTGCTCCTTTATTTTATATTAGGCAAAGGAATATCAATGGTAAAAATTTTAACTCTTGAGAAAACCACCAAATTTTTTGGAAAAATAGAATATTTAAATCTCTGCATGCTTTTCAGGAAGTAAGCAGAATATTAAGAGATAGAAAAGAAGAAAGAAAAGAGTGCTGAATTGTTATATAATATCTAATCTTCTCTATGGCAGTGAATGTTGCATGATCTTCTCAAAGAAGAGACTTGAAGCAACAGATATGTTTTTGGCGACAACCCAAAAAAATATTAAGGGTTTGGAGATTCTCTTTACACAGAAAGAAGAGTACTAAACTACTAGATAATATCTCATCTCTTATATAGCAGTAAATGTTAGACAGGTCCAGTATATGACGATAAACTGCATCCGACAGCAAGGCCTCTGATTGGGAGGTTGTGAGGAGCATAGAACCACCTCTTAATTGCTGTTGTTCCCTGGTCCACCCTGACCTGGAGTGGTAGTACCTGTTAGGGTCCCAGCTATGGGCAAATAGTTAACCCCCCTCCCAAACTGGGATCAAAACACTAAGAAAATATAAAAATGAACTTTTGTAGAAGTATGTGCATTAATATGGACATTTATAGAAATATATACATAAAAGTGAACTTTTGAGGAGAGATATACATTTTTGAAGGAAAAATTTATTACCATAACACATTTTTGAAGGAAAAAAAATTATTACCAGTAATATATTTTTTAATCATCTTCAGTTTTCTTAAGAAAAAAACAAAAAACTTTCATCAAAATCTGACGAGATCAACCTTCCTCACTATAACCGAATATTAAAAAAAAATACCGTAAGACCCCACCTTTTTGGCATTAAATAACCCACAGAGGTTGATATGCCGTAAAACAAAATTCAAACTCAAAAATACTCATGCCTAAATGGAAAAAGTTTGTGCAACAAAATAGTTCATAATTAGTTGAATAAATATTTAATGGCCTAAATTTGCTTTGTGTTTTAATTTCCCTTAAAAATCAACACAAACTTTCTGGACAACCTAATAGTTTGAAATTTTAAAAATTATATATTAATTTACCGTGTGATAGTTATTAAATAAAAACTATATCATAATTAGAAAAAGTTTACAATTCAGCAATCCCTAAGTCTGAATTCTGAATTTGTGTGTATATAAATGTGCTGATATTTTGTAAGGACATTCATATATAACGTAATCAGAAAATAAAAGTGGTAACTATAATAAACTTAACATTTATTGCTGATTTTCTAACATTTCATCAATAAGTGTCTCCATAAGACTATGAACTCAAAGTAACTGTATTTCAATTAGATTACTTAAAATATTTTCATAGATTTTTAAGAATTCCAAAACATAAGTCTATATTGAATTGTTAGCACTACAGAAAAAAATCACCCATTTCTGTTGAAAAATTAATTTCTGCAATATTTAAACTAATATTTGTTTAAAATCTGATTAAACTTTAGATCAGCTAAGCTTCTCCAAATAAAATAATAGAAAAAAATTTTTTTTTTTTAGAAATTTTCATAAAGAATTTACATTGCGTTGACAAATTTATCAATATGGACGATTTTTTTTAGTTTACAGATTTTTAAAAATTCTAATCAATTTTAAATAAATTCAGTTTGAAATACAGAGCATTTTGCTTTCGTTTTTGGAAATAGTAGCTTGAAATTAAAACTAAAACTAAAAAGCTTAAGAACTTCATATAAAAATCTGAAACTGAACTTCAGTTTCAGATTTTTAGAAAAGCGATACTTCAGTTACTTAAGTATCGCTTTTCTTTTGCTGTACCTAAAAAATGTTATTTACTTATCAAACAATTTTAACCCCCCCCCCCCCCACCATCCTACAAAAATTTAATAAAGTGTGTGTGTGGGGGTTTAGTGGGGATGTTTTCCCCCTGAGTCATTAACTTAAGAATAAATTTAATTCCATTTTGAACTTATTTCGAATGCATAGTTATTCGTATCGAAAGGAAGGATTCTTTTGCTTTTTTTTTTTTTTTTTAACTTTTTTTAGTTGTACTTACGTGCTGTATGAGAAATGTTTTTCATTTTAGAAATTTGGAATTAAATATATTGGTCGGTAAATAAATAGATACTAATCTATTTTTTTTCTTTATAATATGCAAGCACAAAAATAACTTATGGAATAATTCGATATTTTTTAAAACAAGGGATCTTTTAAATAGTTATTTTTCCTTAAAAAAAAATAAAATGTATATATCTTGCATGAAATTATCATCTACCGCGTGAATAAACTAGGATAGCTTCTTTATTTATATTACCACCAAAAAATGACTAGTTAATTGACGCTTAGCAAGTGATGTAAACAGGCACCAGCATAGATACGCAAAATGTCATTTAAATATCGTTTTATAACTACTACAGCCCGGCAACACGTGAACAACGTGGCGGTGGGTACAGACATATTGGAATACAGATGTGAGAACGATTTTTAGTTCACATACCTTTCGACGTCGGACATATTTCTAAAAACAAAACAAAAAATACGATGAAAGAATCGTTAAAAATAGTTTAATTTTAAAATACGATGTTAATAATTGAACGACTTTTCAAAACGGATACTGTATGCTAAACTCGCCGGATAGTCGTAAATATCTTCGAGAAAAGATTACTTCCGGGTAGGAATGAAGAATCTTGGGTAAGACCGGAAGTAGTTAAGTCGAAACCGGGGTTTCTATTTTTACATGTATGTAATTGATAGTTATCTTTCTTTAATCACTCCCGCAATATTCTGCATTTATATTTTTGTAAATTTCACTTTCAAAATTTAAAAGTAAACTATTTTTTGTTAAAAATAAAGCCTTAAAATAACTGCAGAAATTAGTGTTAGTTTTTTTTAATGAATGTTACAAACAGCTATCACGAGACAGTGCAAATTTTGATATACATAAAGATTTATTCCACTGCATACATTTGCTTTCTAAGTTTCTATATTTGTGCACGAAAATATTTTAACTTTTATTTCTACATTCTAGATACCTCAATTTGATGAGAACGTGATAGATGATGATAACAAATGTCAATACTTGCATAGTCAATGTGGCATTTGAAAAATTAAATATTGAAGAATTTTTTATATGAAATTATTATCATTCAGAACTGGTAAGGCTGTCAAATTTCTAAAAATGAAAGTATAATTTTATAAACAGGGTTCCGCATACCCAACAGTACTTTCACAACGAGGTGGGTAACTACAGTCTTAAGCTAAATTAAATCAGGTGTATGGTTAGGTCTTGAAGGCTATCACAATGTGTTTAATAAAATAAAGGAAGGTAAAGAAGTTGTTGGGTATTTATTATACATTATTATTTCGAGATCAAAATATCATCTTCAGAATGGTAGGAGAGCTTGTGTTCGAGTTTGTGCCTTTTAACGAATGGTCATTCTTGACTGCTGCTGCTGTCATTAATTATGAGTGTGTGTGTGTGTGTGTTTATGGTATGTGTTCAGTGTATAGTATGTTGGAGTGTGTGTGCTATAAAGAGTTTGTTTTATTATGTTTGGGGCCTTTTTTTATTCATACTATGCTGTTTTTTAGCGATTTTTGGAGGTACCTAACACACACTCCAGCATACTATGCACTGAACACATACACACACATATACATATATATACTACAACACACTATACACCGGAACACACACACACACACGATACCATAGGTATATAGGTACATACATCACAGAGAGGAAAAAATAAAATAAATAAATAAAAGTAAAAATAATTTTTAAAAATAAACAAAATAAAATACAAGAAGTATACGCACATAAACACGCATACATAACTCACGCACACGAGAACGAATACAGGATGATAAAAATGTAGCAATAAACACGCCAATCAAAGCAGATAGATATAACGCCAGTCATAAAACAAAGCCCTCTTCCATTTTGGCAAAAGTCAAACGAACGGTCAGGTCAAAGCATACTTAGATAAACCACATACTAAAGCAGAGTGATATCAGACCGTAAAAAGGTCCCAACTATCAATCACACATATACCCCCCCCACACACACGCACTCACTACAATTAATGACAGCAGCAGCAGTCAAGAATGACCATTCGTTGAAAGGCACGAACTCGAACACAAGCTCTCCTACCGTTCTGAAGATGAGATTTTGATCTCGAAGTATTAATCGATAATAAATAGGTAATATCCAACAACTTCTTTACCTTCCTTTATTTTACTAAACGCATTGTGATAGCCTTCAAGACCTAACCATACACTTAATATGTACAACGTTTCAAGCAAATTACAAAAGTTTCCTAAATTAAATCAGTTTTTTAACAGGCCAGATAAATGGAATAGAGAGGGGAAAGCAGCAGATAACATATTTGAAGAACCTGATCAGGTAGATGACGAAACGAGGGTTGCGTGGTGTAACAGAAATAAGCGTGCTAGGACCCATCAGGGATAGGGAAGTGTGGAAAGCCATGATCGCCTACGCCCTGGAAGGACAGGGTACATAGAAGATTATTGAGCGATAGGTGTTTATATATAACAGATTATCATCCAAGAATTTTATAAGGTCAATACAAAATAAAACGGCTCAATTAGAATTCCGGAACGAAACGGGAATTGCATTTTAAGAAAAACAATATAAAAACATTATGTAGCTAATATTTTCAATAGTTCAGATATATTCGATGTATCTAATGCATGTTTACATAGGGATGTGCTCATTAAAGAACAGCATTTTTACGTATTCCTTGGAATGAAATATGACAATGTACAAAAAAAATCTTTCTTCAGCATCAAAATGCAGGAAAGTGGCGCGTTTGCAGAACGGCTGGCAATCATAAAAACCAGAGATATTTGAATCTGAAAAGTTGCTTATACTGATTAAAACTGTGTGATGTGGTAATTGACAAGATAATATTTTTAGGCGATAAGCATTCAGATTTTTAAAATATGTTAAGAAAAAACAAACACAAAAAAAAAAGAAGCAAAAAACAGCTACAGTAAGTCTCCGGGTTACAACAGTCCCGGCCGACGACGATTCGTGGTTATGACGCAATCTTTATTAATGTTGTTCCGACTTATGACATTTGGTTCGTACATAAAGCAGCGTGAGTCAGTTCATGGCCGTACGCCATATTGGATTATGAATATCTATCTGTCTATCTAGCTAGCTTTTTGTAAATACTTATTGTCCTTCATTATGGCTCTCAAGTGTAGTGTGATGTCGGTGCTTTAAAGAAAAGGAAAGCAAAGTTAACATTTAAGGGATATTGTACTACATTCACCTGGTAACCGATTCTAACAGTTGGAACTACTTTAAATAAAAAAATATGAAATAAACATTTGAGGGACGATGTTTGCAGTTGAGCATTTATTAGACCTTCGTCTACACACGACATTTGTAAAAAGCGAAGAGTATTGATTTTGATCATTTTAAAAAAGAGATCCTGTTCATAACATAGTGTTAAATCGACCGTGAACTCCATAAAGATTTTTCTGTACTTCATTTTTATTTACAAATGTCAAGTTTGAAACTGTATTACATTACTGATAACTGTGTGCGGTATCCCTCATACAACATAAATTTGCATAAATCCTTTTGCAAGAACTCTACACTTCATTGCATAATAAATACTACTACGTTTCTATAAGACAATTTAAGAATCGCAGCTTAAGCAACTATTTATCAACCACTTGATTTTCACTAATCAAATTTAGTGCACTTTGGGTAGAAAAGAGGCCTCAACTAGCTTGCCGACTGAAGCGGCTAGCTGCGAGGGAGAGATTACGGAGGGCGAGATTTACGCGGCTTGAGTGGCAAATGGTGTGGATGGTTTGCCCTATGAATTGTATTTAAGGCTGTCGCACATCTTTGTCCCGATTTTGACCGTTGTGTTCAACAACTGGTTTCGGCAGGAGTTCGTCCCAAACCGGATCCCCAGGGGTGTGGTCACGCTGTTGAGATAGGGCAAGGATGTTGGGTGGGATTTAGAGGGCTACAAACCCATGACTCTACTAAACAGAGTTAAAGATTATGGCCATGATCCTGATCCTGATGGAGCGATTGCAGTCAGTTGCCGAGATTCTGTTGGGACACAAGCAGACGTACTGCGAAAGACCGAACAATTCAAAGTAACCTGCATCTGATCCGCACGAGGGGGTAAAAGACGGCGAATAGGCCGCACTGGTCAATTTGAATCAGTCCAAGGAACTTGATATGGTTGACCATCGTTACCTGACTGCTGTCCTGCAGGCCGCTGGATTCGCACCCGAATTCTGCCGCTGGATTAGCTCCCTGTATCGCTCACCCACGGCTGTGGTACATGTAAACGAGAAGCTGTCGCGCGCTTTTGCGCTGTCTCGGTTGTTCCGCCAGGGTTATCCACTGTTGCCCCTACTTTACGCTTTGGCGTTGGAGCCTATCCTTCGTCGGTTGAGGGACAGGGCGTGCAGTCCGGCCCTACGTGGAATCACTGTCTCTGGTGGAGCTCGAGCTAGAGTTTCCGCGTACCCCGATGATGCATCTACTTTCGTGTCGTGCCACAGTGACATTGAGGTGGCACAGAAGACGTTTGAACAATACGAATAGGTCACAGGGGTTAAGATTAACCGCGACAAGTCTTCCGGCTTGCGGTTAGGTGCCTGGAAGGGGCTCGCTTGTTCGGGACTCTTTGGTTGGACGGGCGGCCGCATTTTCGGAGTGTGGTTTGGGTCCGACCTTCAACTAGAGAAGTACAGGTCAAGGTCGACACGGCGGGATGGACTTGGCGTCGAAGGAGATTGTCCTTAAAGGGTGGAGCAAAGGCGTGCGCCGTCTACGTCTCTCCTTTTGCCTTTACTGTTTGTCTGTACTTCCTCTCTTTAAGGAGCTTAAGAAGGCGATCGATCGTTTGCTATCATCTCTCCTGTGGAGGGGACGCAAACATCACGTCACCAGAGAAGTCTGTACTCAACGTCCGTGTCATGGGGGGTGTGCTGGGAATGCCACGCAAGCTCGCCTCGAAGCTAGCTTTCCTAAGCCGCGCGTTGATGGAAGACTTGGTGTGTGCAGGATTGTGTCCTTACTATCCCCGCTCCCATCTCGAGGCGTGAGCGCCTTTGTAAGCCTCGGGAACAATCGAGTTTCCTCCTCGAGTGTCGGGCGGCCTCGAGGGCCATTTCTCGGTCTAGTGACCTTTCTCAGTCTAGACTACGTGACGCACTCGGCTTGTCGGAGGACGAGTTTCACTCGTTTTGGTCTTGGGCGCCAGCGGCGGATTACCTCAGCAACCCTGAGTCTTCGCTTACCTGGTGACTGTTTTGGAATAGGTTGTCTCTTAATGACAAAGTCTTCATATGGGGCCTGGCGGATTTGCCAGATTGTGAACGCTGTGACCTTGGTTTGGAAGAGACGGCTTCGCACGCTTTCTACCATTGTCCTCATGTTCGCCCTTTATGGGACCCTGTCGGCGAGTTGACGGCTCGTATCGCTCCCGAAAAACTCGTGTTCATGTGACAATGTATCGCTCCCGTTCTCTGGAGTGAAACGGATGGTGTTTCTGTCGCTACTGACCACGGCCCGAATGGTGATTTGGATGACGCGAACGGAGGAAGTTTTGCAAAGTCAGCGTCTTTCTCATCAGGATCTAATGCGATGTTTTGAGGATCAACTCAAAATGACGATTAGAACTGATAGAAAGCGATTGATTTCGACAGATTTCAACGAAAGGTGGGTGATTGAGGCGAGCCTGGTTTGAGTGAACGAGGCTAGCCTTGATTTTCTCTTTTAGGTCTCCTTGTCGCATCGGGGTGGATTACTGTGTTAAGGCAAGTCTCTCTTGTATACCTAGTTAATGTGATTAGTTGTTGTTCCTGGCCTGTTCCCGGCTTCTTCTTTTGTCATGATCTATGTCGAGATTTCCAACCTCACTCAGTGTTTTGAATCCCGTTGTTTCATCTCGACAGGGTCAGAATTCTTATTTTCCCAAGTCGTATTTAAACTTTTCTTCTCTTCTCTCTTAGCAAGAGAGCTTCTTGATTTTGTCATAAAGACAGAATAAAACGGCTTCTTTATATTTGTGAATTAGACAGGTTCGACTAACATCAATTTTATTTATTTTTGTGTATTATTTTGAATTTTTTGTTTGTATTTTTAGTTTCATGTCTCCTTCGCTTCCATTTCATATTATCTACAAATTTTTATACATTTTATATGCATATTTTATAAAATAAATTTTTTAAAAATTCATGGGGTGATTTTTGTAGGTTCCTTGAAAATATGAGGTATTTTGTTATATGGTGGGTGGATTGTTTGACGATGGATGGGTTCTTATTCTGAATGGAAAATTGTAAAGAGTGATTGGGTCGTGTTTCTGATTAGCTAGGTATAAGATGGTGATGACCAGCGTCAGCTTTTGTCTCCTGCCCCAAACTTTGGCCTTTGGCCACAATTGTAAAATTTACAATAAATGTAAATGTAAATGTAGATTCCTTGATTTTTACAAAAGCTCGCGTTTTGATTGGTCAATTCTATCCAATAGAAATGTCGGCACGAGACACAAAGTTTTTCCACACAGTTAAGTTGAGCCTGTTTATATAAAGTTTGAATTTCGTCTCTTCAACCAGTGAGTTTTCAATTGCCACAAAAGTCCACACCAGTCTAAGCTTCACTAATTCGAATTTGCCAACTCATACTTTAAAACTGCTAAGATGAAATAACTAACTCTTTGAACACACACACACACACTACATTTCTTAACACAACTGTCCTCACATAGAATATTTTCACTATTTACATTATTCGGACTATTGTCCTCACCTTTGTTGACATTTGTACGACGTTTCGGCTGTTCTTGCTCCAGCCTTCTTCAAGTGCTAGGAATTTCGAACCGAACCCTTTATTACAATGATTGGGGTTCTACACTTCGCAAGTACCTCTCCCGAGTAAGATATTCAACAGAGAAGGACACAACTAAGAACTGTGTGTACGCCATTCCATGTAGCTATGGAAAAATATAAAGGAGAAACAGCCCCTTATGGGATGAAGAAATAATAGAGAACGCCATTGGAAACTACGAAAACTTGTGGGTTATCTGTTCTTTTCCTGTTTGTAGTGGGGAGTCCGTTCTAGTGAAGGGTAGTTGTATATTGTTGAAGATTAACAAAATTTGGCCTTGTTGTAGATAGCCCACTATAAGTCATAAAATGATTATAAAATCAAGAAAAGCAAATTGAGTTGAAATATAGTATTTTATATATACACATATCAATTAATGTTTTTACAATTGAAGTAATACTTGAAATATAGGTCCAACGGAGGTTAAAATGTTCATGGCAATAAAATGCTGAAAGAGAATTAATGCTTAGGAATGTGGGGAGCGCTATGAGTAAGGAATGTCTTTGATGTAGTCGCTCCTTAGGTCAGTAAGTAGTTTTGAGGCAGGGAAGAAGGAAAGAGGTAAGGGAGGCGAGCATAGTAAGCCGCTTGACTTTCGGTCAAGGGAGCTACTAATTACTCTCTTCTCCTCGAATCGGTCTGCCCTTCGATGTTTTCTGTATCCGCTTTTTATATCTT
Source organism: Ascarosepion bandense (assembly GCA_037127315.1). Lineage (NCBI taxonomy): Eukaryota > Metazoa > Mollusca > Cephalopoda > Sepiida > Sepiidae > Ascarosepion > Ascarosepion bandense. Next base: position 911,452 of record JBBBDQ010000283.1, read on the forward strand.
CTTTTTGGGACGTCACACTTGTATTTGATTCTGGGCTTCCCATTGGCTGGTAAATAAAATTTGCGTAGACTCGCGAACTGGAAATTTAACATTTGATTAATTTTTAGTTTTCAACCGGAACATTTGCGCGGAGCCGGCGGCGCACGGACGACTTTTGGTCATTTGCTTTTTGGTCGTGAAAACGCTAACATCCGGTCCATCGCTTTTGCTCGGTATCACCACAAAGGAATCAGCACATATGTTAGGCTATAAAAATCTCTTAAGCCGACCAAGCATAGAGATGAATACAATATTGGAACCAGTAATACGGAGTGTCAGAGAAAATCATTAATGTCAAAATTGCAATAGGAGCTCTGGTGAAAAATATTAGAGAATCACTAGTGTCAAAATTGCATTGTGAGCTCTGGTAAAAAAAATACTCATCTCAGAATTATAGACAAATATAGAATATTTTCTTACGAACATCTTATCATCTAAGACAGTCACGCAACAAAATAATTCAATTATACTTGGAACACTTAACAAGAAATAATCTTTTTAAAACAATTTCTTTTCAGCTGAAATTTTGCATTCTAAGCGAGACAACTCCTTACTTTACATTGTACATTACGCACTTATTAATGAGTTTAAATTGACTTGTTAACTGCTTTTACCATTTTAAATGATAGCATAATATTCCGAAAATGTCATCTTTTCTATATTCTTTTGTTAATTGATTCTACTTATTAATTCTACCGCCTTCAAAACGGAATTGCTTTCTTATAATCATCCGAGAGAATCCTTTATTTTAATTTACATTATCATGGCTGTTGCTAATTTCCAAGAGAGTGACACCTTACGGCTTTTCGGGAAAACGTTTTCATTTGATATGAAGTAGAGAAGATTATATTGAATCAATTGCGAGGTCTGTTTGTTAGAAAAGTTGGTTCAATATGTTGTACGAGACAATTTTTCTCATCAGAATATATTTTACACATTTATACGTCTACCGTTTGTCCATGCATGGAATATTGTTATCACATCTGGTCTGGTGCTTTTAATATGTATTTAGAGATTTTTGATAAAATACAAAGAATAGTTTACAATTTTATTGGTCGTAAACTGGCAATTCGGCATAAGTCAATTTCCACCCACCGTAATAATGTAGCCTCACTGTGACTTTTCTATGATTGTGTTTTATGCTATTTTGCATTGAAGGTTGATTCTAAAAGAATGACAGAAAAGAAAATATTTGCAGTATATTATGTAATTTTGTATCAGAAATTGACAGAGAAGGAGATATTTCTGGTACATTATGCTATTTTGCATACAAAAATGGTTATAAAATTGAAAATAATTGAAAAGACAAGGTTTTCAGTATTTGGAAATTTATTCTAAAATGTGAAATAAAAATATTGTGTGACTTTACATTGGAAATTTATTACAAAATGGAAAATGTCGGAAAAGATAGTATTTTTGGCATATTATTCTATTTTGCTTTAGGAACTGGTTTTAAAATTGAAATTGAAGATATTTTCGGTACATTTTGCTATTTTCAAACATTTTCGGCACGTTTGTCATTTGTTGATTAATTTTACCTTTTTTGTGCTCCCTTTCCTTCTTATTTCATTCTTGTATGGAAAATAGCGGAAAAGATAACATTTTTGCCAAACCGAACTACTTTTTTTTTTGTTAATTATTTTCCACCAATAATAATAAGAGAAAGGATAACATTTACGACATTGTAGCAGCCACAGATCTATTTCCTTTAGCAAATCAATGCCCCCGACGGGAGATTCGGTCACTCACTGACCAATCAACGGGCGGAGCGCATTGATTCCTCTCTAGAACTATTTTGCCTAGTCCTGTTTGTAGAACGGAGGAAAGGCAGAGAGCCACGAGCCCGCGGCAGTAACGGACGTCTCTCTGACATCGCTGCCACTGATTCCCCATGGAATGCTTTCGCGGAATACGCTGCTGCTAGCTTCACCATGGACACTTACATACTATCTGCTGCTAGCTTCACCATGGACACTTACATACTACCAATCTTGTACGTTTACTATGTAATAAACCATTCTTTGTTGTTATTCTAAAAGCAAGTTTCGTCATTCATTTGTGTGCCTAAAAAATATAGTGTTGGGGAAATTAAGCATTTCCCATAACTCCCTATAGCATCTTAGGCGACATTACGTTGTTATTTGTTTCTACCTTTAAAAATGACAAAAAATAAAACATTTATCAACATATTCCGATAAGTTCCTTTGTGAAGTGATTCTACTATTGAAAAATGACAGAAAATATAACATTTTCGTCATATCGTGCGATATTAATTTGCTCATCGTTTCTACAAAAGAAAATGAGCTAAAGTTTATAACAATTCACGCGACATTACGTTGTTATTTGATTATAGCATTAAAATGATAGAATAGATGACATTGTTGTCATATGATGCGACATTAATTTGTTAATTTATTTTACCAGTGATATTGACAAGAAATACAGTATAACCCGGCTATAAGAGAAACCCGGATATAAAAGAGATTTTATCTGGTACCAAATTAGAGCCTGTGGTAATGTATATAAGATAGACCAAACCCGGATATAAGAGAAACTCTGATATAAGATAACTTCTATCCGGTCCCGAAAGCTCTCTTATATCAGGCATACCGTGGAACTTTAATTTATGAAATTATTTCTACCTTGAAAGTGAGGAAAAAAAAAAAGATAAATTTTTCGGTATATTGTGTCAGTCAAGTACCATACGTGATACACGCCTGGGCGATCATGTCTCGAAAGAGACATGACTGACTGATCAGAAGATTTTCCCGTAGTAGGTTGCCATTACTTTCTGTGTTAGACTGGTTGCCAATCAAGGCTATAGAACCCAATCTGTCCTGCTATTTAACCCCTAGCTGGAGGATAAGTGAATGTAATGAATTCAACTGAAATTCGAACTCGGCTCTCCGATTTCTCGTTTCGAGCCGATATACACTGCACCACAACTTGACTTTATTTTGTTAACTGAGCCAATCATTACATATGACGAAAAAGATAATTTCAGTATATCTTGATTGTGGAGAGTCATGATCGCCCACTTCCTGAATGGATACGGCAAACAAATGATAAAAAAAAATTAGCGGTGACTAGAACTTACTACATTTTGCTAGACGAACTCGCTAACCACTTGACAGGTGATCAGCACAAGCCACAATTTAAATATCTGGAAAGTGTCTCAACAGAAGACAGAAAGTGTGACACTGAATTCCGAAGGCGCTTTGGAATAACGAAAGTTGCTTTCCAAAAGCTCAGCAACGTATTAAGAAACATAAAAAAAATCATTAGAAACAAAGACCAGAGTACTGAACTGTTACACGGTCCTCATATATGACAGTAAATACTGTGTAATATAACGGTCTGGCCCCACCCAAGAAGGGATGAAGCGTGGGTGTTCCCGGTTGATGAAAAGTAGCGGATGTCACTTTGACCCTATTTCCGACAGCGGCGGAAATGCCTACGCAGGCAAACAGACAGGTGACACTGAGAATTACGTAGGCGTCGTGTAGGCGTCGCGTGATCGAGGCAAAAACCGGAAGAAACAATTTCCGCTTTTGGAAGATATATAAAGACTGCGAAAACACAGATAAGTCAGTCTCGAGAAGTCGAAGAAGAAGCTAGACGAGCTAAGCAGAGAGGCCAGCTCCCGTCGAAATCCCATTAGAAGCGCGCTCTCAATTCTCTGCCTTGTGCCACACGGTCCATCGTTCATCAATAAAAATATAAGTCATATATTTTTATATACACCCGTGTTTGTTATTTGTCGCTATATAACAACTGGACAATCTCCTCAAAGATGAATAAGTGAGCTTAAGCATGAAATGTGGTTCTACAGAAGGAACATCACGTGAATATCATGAACCGAACATGTGAGCAACGACAACATTTTAGATGTTGTTTGGTTGATTTGTTTAGCGGCATATCAACTTCTGTGGTTTATTTAATGCCGAAATCTAAATATTTTGTATACAAGTATTTTTCTGAAGATAATAGTTTTAGTTATAAAATTTGATTAACCCTCTAGGACCATTCGTATCATATTTGATACAGTATTTCCCTATAAGGAAACATTTGGTATTTCCCTATAAGGAAACATTTGGTATTCATTGACTGAGCAGTCAGTACTGCTTTCATTTGAAATTTATAAAATATTTCTCTTAAAAAAATTTTCAGGAAAATATTCCTTTCAAGGCTTGTTTTCATACTGTATCAAATATGATACGAATGGCCCTAGAGGGTTAGATAGATAGATAGATAGATAGATAGATAGATAGATAGATAGATAGATAGAAAAGAAAAGAAATTAACCCTCTAGGGCCATTCGTATCATATTTCGAATGGCTCAGAGGGTTAATCCACGAGTCGACGCATTATTTTGGCGTCTTTATTAAAGATGCAATGTCTCAACCCGGCCATGTGTCATCGATTGGAAATTAAGTGATAATTAGACGTGGCAAAATATGATACGAATGGGTCTGCAGAGGTTAACCACGAGTCGACGCATTATTTTGGCGTCTTATTAAAGATGCAATGTCTCAATCCGGCCATGCCATCGATTGGAACAAGTGATAATTAGACGTGGCAAAATATGATACGGAATGGCCCTAGAGGGTTAACCACGAGTCGACGCATATTTTTGGCGTCTTTATTAAAGATGTAAATAATCTAACCACGTGTCGTCGATTTGGAACAAGTGATAATTAGACGTGGCAAAATATGATACGAATGGCCCGCAGAGGGTTAACTACTGAGTCGACGCATTATTTTGGCGTCTTTATTAAAGATGCAATGTCTCAATCCGGCCATGTGTCATCGATTGGAACAAGTGATAATTAGATGTGCAAAAATATGATGTATGAATGGCCCTAGAGGTTAACTACGAGTCGACGCATTATTTTGGCGTCTTTATTAAAGATGCAATGTCTCACAATCCGGCCATGTGTCATCGATTAGAACAAGTGATAATTAGAATTGGCAAAATATGATACGAATACCTGCAGAGGGTTAACCACGAGTCGACGCATTATTTTGGCGTCTTTATTAAAGATGCAATGTCTCAATCCGGCCATGTGTCATCGATTGGCACCAAGCAGATAATTAGACGTGGCAAAATATGATACGAATGGCCCTAGAGGGTTAACCACGAGTCGACGCATTATTTTATGTCTCTTTATTAGAAGATGCAATGTCTCAATCCGGCCATGTGTCATCGATTAGAACAAGTGATAATTGACGTGGCAAAATATGATACGAATGGCCCTAGAGGGTTAACCACGAGTCGACGTATTATTTTGGCGTCTTTATTAAAGATGCAACCGAACTTACTATGTGTCAATGATTATATTACGATAATGACGTGGCAAAATATGATACGAATGGTCTTAGAGGGTTAACCACGAGTCGACGCATTTTGGCGTCTTTATTAAAGATGCAATGTCTCAATCCGGCCATGTGTCATCGATTGGTTCAAGCAGGATAATTAGACGTGGCAAAATATGATACGAATGGCCCTAGAGGGTTAACCACGAGTCGACGCATTATTTTGGCGTCTTTATTAAAGATGCAATGTCTCAATCCGGCCATGTGTCATCGATTGGAACAAGTGATAATACATTTTAAAATATGATACCAATGGCCTCAGAGGGTTAACCACGAGTCGACGCATTATTTGGCGTCTTTATTAAAGATGCAATGTCTCAATCCGGCCATGTGTCATCGATTGGAACAAGTGATAATTAGACGTGGCAAAATATGATACGAATGGCCCTAGAGGGTTAACCACGAGTCGACGCATTATTTTGGCGTCTTTATTAAAGATGCAATGTCTCAATCCGGCCATGTGTCACTGATTAAACAAGATAATGTGACGTGGCAAAATATGATACCAATGGTCTGTAGAGGGTTAACCACGATGATGCATTATTTTGGCGTCTTTATTAAAGATGCTGTCTCAATCCGGCCATGTGTCATCGATTGGAACAAGTGATAATTAGACGTGGCAAAATATGATACGAATGGCCCTAGAGGGTTAACCACGAGTCGATTATTACGTTCATTAAAGATGTAATGTCTCAATCCAACAATGTCATCGATTGGAACAAGTGATAAATTAGACGTGGCAAAATATGATACGAATGGCCCTAGAGGGTTAATCATTGTTCACGCATTATTTTGGCGTCTTTATTAAAGATGCAATGTCTCAACTGGCCATGTGTCATCGATTGGAACAAGTGATAATTAGACGTGGCAAAAATATGATACGAATGGCCCTAGAGGGTTAACCACGAGTCGACGCATTATTTTGGCGTCTTTATTAAAGATGCAATGTCTCAATCCGGCCATGTGTCATCGATTGGAACAAGTGATAATTAGACGTGCAAAATATGATACGAATGGCCCTAGAGGGTTAACCACGAGTCAACGCATTATTTTGGCGTCTTTATTAAAGATGCAATGTCTCAATCCGGCCATGTGTCATCGATTGGAACAAGTGATAATTAGACGTGGCAAAATATGATACGAATGGCCCTAGAGGGCTAACCACGAGTCGACGCATTATTTTGGCGTCTTTATTGAAGATGCAATGTCTCAATCCGGCCATGTCTCATCGATTGGAACAAGTGATACCTACGGCAAAATATGATACGAATGGCCCCAGAGGGTTAACCACGAGTCGACACATTATTTTGGCGCTCCTTATTAAAGATGTAATGTCTCAATCCGGCCATGTGTCATCGATTGGAACAAGTGATAATTAGACGTGGCAAAATATGGATACGAATGGTCCGTAGAGGTTAACGAATCACGAGTCGACGCATTATTTTGGCGTCTTTATTAAAGATGTAATGTCTCAATCCGGCCATGTGTCATCGATTGGAACAAGTGATAATTAGACGTGGCAAAATATGATACGAATGGCCCTAGAGGGTTAACCACGAGTCGACGCATTATTTTGGCGCCTTTTATTAAAGATGTAATGTCTCAATCCGGCCATGTGTCATCGATTGGAACAAGTGATACTCAGACGTGGCAAAATATGATACGAATGGCCCTAGAGTGTTAACCATGAGTCGACGCATTATTTGCGTTTTATTACATGCAATGTCTCAATCCGGCCATGTGTCATCGATTGGAACAGTGATAATTAGACGTGGCAAAATATGATACGAATGGCCCTAGAGGGTTGACCACGAGTCGACGCATTATTTTGGCGTCTTTATTAAAGATGTAATGTCTCAATCCGGCCATGTGTCATCGGATTGGAAACGGCGATAATTAGACGTGGCAAAATATGATACGAATGGCCCTAGAGGGTTAACCACGAGTCGACGCATTATTTTGGCGTCTTTATTAAAGATGCAATGCTCAATCCGGCCATGTGTCATCGATTGGAACAAGTGATAATTAGACGTGCGTAAATATGATACGAATGGCCCTAGAGGGGAAAGACCACGAGTCGACGCATTATTTTGGCGTCTTTATGGAAGATGCAATGTCTCAATCCGGCCATGTGTCATCGATTGGAAATATGATAATTAGACGTGGCAAAATATGATACCAATGGCCCTAGAGGGTTAACCACGAGTCGACGCATTATTTTGAGTGTCTTTATTAAAGATGTAATGTCTCAATCCGGCCATGTGCCATCGATTGGAACAAGTGATAATTAGACGTGGCAAAATATGATACGAATGGCCCTAGAGGGTTAACCAACATTGACATTATTTTGGCGTCTTTATTAAAGATGCAATGTCTCAACTGCCATGTGTCATCGATTGGAACAAGTGATACTCAGACGTGGCAAAATATGATACGAATGGCCCTAGAGGGTTAACTGTTGAGTCGACGCATTATTTTGGCGTCTTTATTAAAGATGCAATGTCTCAATCCGGCCATGTGTCATCGATTTGAACAAGTGATAATTAGACGTGGCAAAATATGATACGAATGGCCCTAGAGGGTTAACCACGAGTCGACGCATTGTCTTAATGTCTTTATTAAAGATGTAATGTCTCAATCCGGCCATGTGTCAGAATACTTGGAACAAGTGGACAATTAGACGTGCAAAAATATGATACGAATGGCCCTAGAGGGTTAACCACGAGTCGACGCATTACTATTTTGGCGTCTTTATTAAAGATGCAATGTCTCAATCCGGCCATGTGTCATCGATTGAACAACAAGTGATAATTAGACGTGGCAAAATATGATACGAATGGCCCTAGAGGGTTAACCACGAGTCGACGCATTATTTTGGCGTCTTTATTAAAGATGTAATGTCTCAATCCGGCCATGTGTCATCGATTGGAACAAGTGATAATTAGACGTGGCAAAATATGATACGAATGGCCCTAGAGGGTTAACTACGAATGATTTACTATTTTGGCGTCTTTATTAAAGATGCAATGTCTCAATCCGGCCATGTGTCATCGATTGGAACAAGTGATACTGACGTGGCAAAATATGATACGAATGGCCCTAGAGGGTTAACCACGAGTCGACGCATTATTTTGGCGTCTTTATTAAAGATGTAATGTCCTCAATCCGGCCATGTGTCATCGATTGAACAAGTGATAATTAGACGTGGCAAAATATGATACGAATGGCCCTAGAGGGTTAACCACGAGTCGACGCATTATTTTGGCGTCTTTATTAAAGATGTAATGTCTCAATCCGGCCATGTGTCATCGATTGGAACAAGTGATAATTAGACGTGGCAAAATATGATGTTGTTCATTCAGAGGGTTAACCACGAGTCGACGCATTATTTTGGCGTCTTTATTAAAGATGCAATGTCTCAATCCGGCCATGTGTCATCGATTGGAACAAGTGATAATTGATCGTGGCAAAATATGATACGAATGGCCCTAGAGGGTTAACCACGAGTCGACGCATTATTTTGGCGTCTATTAAAGATGCAATGTCTCAATCCGCCATGTGTCATCGATTGGAACAAGTGATAATTAGACGTGGCAAAATATGACACGAATGGCCCTAGAGGGTTAACCACGAGTCGGCGCATTATTTTGGCGTCTTTATTAAAGATGCAATGTCTCAATCCGGACAAGTGTGTCATCGATTGGAACAAGTGATAATTAGACGTGGCAAAATATGATACGAATGGCCCTAGAGGTTAACTACGAGCCGACGCATTATTTAAAACTATTAAAGATGCAATGTCTCAACTGGCCATGTGTCATCGATTGGAACAAGTGATAATTAGACGTGGCAAAATATGATACGAATGGCCCTAGAGGGTTAACCACGAGTCGACGCATTATTTTGGCGTCTCGTTTAAAGGGATGCAATGTCTCAATCCGGCCATGTGTCATCGATTGGAACAAGTGATAATTAGACGCGGCAAAATATGATACGAATGGCCCTAGAGGGTTAACTACTATTACTGCATGTATTTATAAGTGTTCTTTATTAAAGATACGTTCCAATCCGGCCATGTGTCATCGATTGGAACAAGTGATAATTAGACGCAAAATATATACGAAAATGGCCCTAGAGGGTTAACCACGAGTCGACGCATTATTTTGGCGTCTTTATTAAAGATGCAATGTCTCAATCCGGCTATGTCATCGATTTACAATGAAGTGATAGAATTAGATGTGAAATATGATACGAATGGCCCTTAGAGGGTTAACCACGAGTCGACGCATTATTTTGGCGTCTTTATTAAAGATAAATGTCTCAACCTGGCCATGTCATCGATTGGAACAAGCATAATTACGCAAGAAAATATGGATGTTTAGCAGTCTTGGAAGTAGAGGGTTAACCACGAGTCACCTACTATTTGGTTACGTCTTTATTAAAGATGTAAATGTTCAAACTGGCCACTATGTGTCATCGATTGGAACAAGTGATAATTAGACGTGGCAAAATATGATACGAAGGCCCTAGAGGGTTAACCACGAGTCGACGCATTATTTTGGCGTCTTTATTAAAGATGCAATGTCTCAATCCGCCAATAGTAGTTACCGATTTGAACAAGTGATACCGACGTGGTAAAATATGATGTTTGTCAAATTCGTTAGAGGTTAACCACGAGTCGACGCATTATTTTTATGCCTTTATTAAAGATGTAGCGTCTCAATCCGGCCATGTGTCATCGATTGGAACAAGTGATAATTAGACGTGGCAAAATATGATACGAATGGCCCTAGAGGGTTAACCACGAGTCGAGATTTCATTATTTGCCTTTATTAGCTATGCAATGTCTCAATCCGGCCATGTGTCATCTACTGGAACAAGTGATAATTACGTGGCAAAATATGATACGAATGGCTCTAGAGGGTTAATTAACCCATAGCTGGAGAAGAGAAGAGGTAGAGTCATTGCTTTTCCAAAGGGTATTTGCACGTAAGTGAATATGGTGCTGGTATAGTATGTGGCCTACCTCTTTGATTCCGGTAAAGAAACTAACAGGACAAAGAACATGCTCTTCAACAGGATGTATAAAATCCAAAGATAGAACTATTATATTAGAGAAAGAAGAAATATTTCAGCGATGGGAAGAATTTATAAAAGAACTCTTCCACGACAAGAGAGAGCAACCGACAATAGACAAAGATGCTGACGAATCGGAAATGTTAAAATCTGAAGTGGAAGCTGCAATGGCCAAACTGAATAGAAACAAAGCAGATGGAACAGATGGCATTGTAATAGCGATGCAGACAGCCTCAGACGATTTCGGCTTAGAGAAAATTAAAGAAATAATAAATGGAATTTATAACAGTGGTGTAATACTAGACGATCTAAGCAGACCGATTTTTTTAGCACTGCCTAAGAAGCCACGTGCAAACGAATGCGAACTCCACCGAACAATCAGTTTAATGAGCCATATAACAAAACTCATTATCTGAATCTTGATGAATAGAGCGCGAAGCAGAATCAGGCCAGAGATAGGACCAGAACAGTGCGGGTTCGTCAAGGACACTGAAACAAGAAACGCCATATTTATATTTAGGATGCTATCAGAAAGAGTAATACAAATGAAAAAAGACGTGTACTTATGGTTTATAGACTATGTAAAGGCATTCGACAAAGTAGGTAACAAAGAACTGATAGAAATACTCAGCAACCTCGACATATTTTGGAAAAACATTAAAGTAATCAAGAACCTCTACCGGCAGCAAACCGCCTGCATACGGACAAAAAACGAATTCAGCAGATATACAAAGATAGAAAGGGGCGTCAGACAAGGATGTGTCTTTTTACTGGATCTATTCAACCTGTACAGCGAGACTATTCTGATGACCGTAGAAGATATGCCAGGATTCGACACAGGCGGCCACAATTTGAACAACATAATATACGCAGATGGTACAGTGCCGCTAGTAGGAAAGGAAACCACAAGACCTCCTACAAAAGGTAGCTAAAGAAAGAGGAAATAAAGGACTACAATTAAATTACACGAAAACCGAATGAATGGTCATCAGCAGAAAGGGGATCCCAAATTGCCAACTAAAGGTGGGGGATACTAAAATCAAGCAGGATCACTGTGTCGGGCCAGGAATTTTTTTCCGCCTGAATCCATCTTGCACATATACAAATCAACCATTCCGCCGTGCATGGAATACTGTTGTCATATCTGGTCAGGCGCCCCTGTTGTTCATCTCAGTGTTCTCAACAGGCTCCAAAGGAGAATCTGTAATGTGATTGGTTCCGACCTGGCAGCTTAACTCCAGTCATTTTCTCATCGGCGGGATATGGCTCCCCTCTGTCTCTTCTACAAATAGTTTTATGGCTTCTGCTCCGAAGAATATATGTCACTGGTGCCCCCCCCCCCCCACAAGAATTAACTCGGGCAACCAGACAGGCATCAAGGTCATACCATTTAACAGTTAGATCAACCAAATGCAGGCGACAATCTTACTCCATCAGTTTCTTTTCTCGTGCTTCCCGCCTGTGGAACTCCCTTCCTGACGGCTACAACCTCCAAGAATTTAAATGCAAAGTCAATTCCCATCTCTTATTCACTAAACTCCAGTCCTTTCCACATCACCCTGTGTATCTTGTTCTTTTTCTTTCTTTCTAGCTGTCTTCACTCCTGTGTTCACATTTTTCTCGTGCCTTTCTCTTTCACTCCCTGTAGCTAGTTCATCTTTGTCTTCACTCTCCCCCTGTCTAAAACTTTAACTCTCTCATGTAGCCCCCTGCACATCAGTGGCAATACCGCCTTGCTTGGGGTGAAACGATTAAAAAAAAGTACTAAAATTCAAATACCTGGGAAGTGTTCTAACATAGGACCGAATGTGCGACATTGAGATCAGAAATCGAATTGGCATGGCTAAGGACGCATTCCAGAAGCTAAGTAGAGTATTGAGAGACAGAAAAAAATATCGCTAGAAACAAAGAATATGGCAGTGAATGCTGGACAATCTAATCAAATATGAAGGAAAATCTTGAAGCAACTGAAATGTGGTTCTACAGAAGGATGCTGTCGATATCATGGATCGAGCATGTGAGCAATGATGAAGTTTTGGAAAGTATGTAAACAAAAAAGAAATTAATACTGAGCATCAGGAAAAAATAGCCAAAATTCCTGGGACGTGTAATGAGGAAGGAGAGCTCGGAGAATCTGATACTCACAGGTCAGATAGAGGGAAAGAGAAACAGGGAAAAGCAGCGTGTAACATACTTGAGGGGCCTGAGCAAGTGGATGGCAGAGCGGGGTTTGGGTGGGGTAACAGGAGAAAGCGTGCTAAGAGCCACCAGGGATAGGGAAACGTGGAAGACCATGATCGCCTACCTCTTGAAAGGACATGGCACATAGAAGAAAATGTGGCCTACCCGATTTGAATGTAACCCCTACCCCTGTAAGAGTATATTTATAGATATAAGTATTCGGTTATTTATTGAAACTAATTATTTTCCCTAAACCATAACCCTTGCCAGTCAATTATAATATTTCCTTATAATGTTTTTAAGGAGGGTCACATATTATACCAGTGACAAAATTTCGTAGGCCACATTCAAAAGGTAGGCCACATACTATACCGGAACCATGAATATGATGAACCCAACTGGAACTGGAATTGGAACTCGGCTCTCCGATTAACAATTCCGAGCTATTAACTATTGCGCCAGCCGCACACCCAAAGCACCTGGTATTCCCAAACGGTCACCCATTTAAACATTGACCAGGCTCAACGTTGCTTTAACGTGATATAAGCCTATGAAGTTTTAGAGAAAATGGAAACAAAAAGTACACTTACAGTTAACATCAGTAAGAGACAGCTGGAATTTCTAGGACACATATTGAGGAAAGAGGGCTTGGAAAATTTAATACTCACAGAACAGATTGAAGGCAAGAGGGACTACGCATAATCTACCTAGCGAGATTGAGAAATAACAAAAAGACCAAAATTATTCAAAGCTACAAAGAACAGGAAGTTGTGGAGAGCCATGATCGCCAAAGCCATGAACACAGCACATAGAAGAATATGACTATTTAAACAGCAAACTTCGCCGTAAAGTAAGAGTTAGCAAGCGAATCTCGCACGTCATTACTATTGAGTAATGACTTCGATATACTTGCAGCGTTGGGCTCAGGCCAGGGCCAAACTGATAAAAAGGCACAGGCCAGATGGCGATGGAAGTCCTTTTTTCAAATTATTTTTGTGTTATCATCATCATCACCATCATCATCAGTCTCGGGAGGGGTCGTAAGGTCTAAAAACCAAAACATTTCCCTTCATGTATCTGGATTGAAAACCGAAGTAATTTTTATTCGTGTGTAGTGGCCTGTCGAAGGCAAGTAAACCTGACGGAGCCCATCCCTCTCCAGATAAGACGAAAGCCGATGTTCTGTAACTTGAAGCCTTGTCTTCGTCACGGACATTTAACAGTCGATTATATCGAGAGAACCCTCCGCACTGACCGCTGATTTCGATTCATTGTTACTGGTTGAATACATAGCTATGATGCCCGGTCTATATCATTGTGCTAGATGTCCGTTAACCTTACAAAAAGGTTCATCTACCCTTTGACCGGTTTTGTTTTTAATCTTACTGGATGCCTAGCTACCCTCACCAGAAAAGCCCGAGGGAGCGATTTGGCCACCTAGGATCCGACCATGTGGCAAGTAGTACATGTTACCTGTAACACTCGTAGAGCCACCTGACATATTTTTGCAGTCAGTTCGAAATGCTTTTGATTTTGGATATATGCATGTCCATGTAGCATATATGACGTACTTGAAACTAATAGAGTGCCTCCTTCGCCTCTACCAAGGAGGGAGAATAGGAGCCCCTAAAAAATCGTATATATTCGCCAATTCATAATCGCCTTATTTTGGTGTAATAGCTGTTTTAGTGCCAGGATGTGCGTTGTGGTGCAGTGGATATTGGCTCGGAATGAGAAAGCGGGAGCCGAGTTCGAATTCCTGTTGAATGCATTGCATTCACTTACGCGCAAATAGCTTTGGGAAAGATATTAATCCGTCTCTTCCTTCCAGTTATGGTTAACCCATAACAGGACAGATTGGGTTCTATAGCCTTGGCTGGCAACCAGTCTACCGCAGAAAGCAATGGAAACCTACTGCGGGATAATCTTCTGTCCGGTCAGTCATGTCTCTTTCGAGACATGATCGCCCAAGCGTGTTTCACGTATGGCACTTAACTGACTGAATTAGTGCCATACGTGATCATGTTTCTAAAGAGACATGACTGACTGGACAGAAGATTTTCTCGCAGTAGGTTGCCATTAATTTCGGCGGTAGACTGGTCGCCAACCAAGGCTATAGAAGCCAATTTATCCTGCTATTTAGCCCGTAGCTGGAAGAAAAAGTGACGGATTCATACCCTAAGGGTATTTGCATGTAAGTGAATGCAACGAATTCAACTGGAATTAGAACTGGAATCAACATTAGGTGCCCCATATTTGTGGTCCGCGACAAAACTAAGCCAGGCTTTGTAAATAAAACGCGTCATTGTGTTTCTGGGGCGCGTAATGAGGAAGGAAGGTTTAGAAAATCGGATACTCACAAAACAGACTGAGGGAAAGAGAGACAGTGGAAAGAAACGCGTAACATACGTGATGGGCTTGAGCAAATGGATGGTAGAACAGGGTTTGTGAGAAAACAAAGAGACAGCTTATTAAGAGCTACAAAGAACAGGAAGATGTGGAGGGTTATGATCGCTTACGTTTTGAAGAGACACGGCGCATAAAAGAAGTAGTGAGTTTAGTTCTCGAGCTTCATAGTGCTCTATGTCTGTGTCAAAACCCAAGCTCTACTGCTTAAATAACACCTTCCATGTCGAATACCATGGTCCCACCCTTTTACAGTTAAACAAATAAGATGTAACCGTAAATTCTACTCCAACAGCTTCTTTTCTCGCGCTTCCCGCCTGTGGAACTCCCTTCCACAAGTCTGCTTTCCCGACAGTTACAATCTCCAGGTGTTTAAATGTAGGGTCAATAGACACCTCCTATCACACTAACTCCCAACTATTCTCACAACACTCTCATCTACCCAACCCTCATTCTCGGTATCCTTACCCGCCTATCACCCACCCTCTGTCATTTCCTATATTTAATCAACCTTTCTCCACTCTACGTAGCCCCCTGCACAGTAGTGGCAGTGACATGCCTTGCTCGGGGTGAAACGCTTATAAAAAAAAAAAAAAAAAGAAACCAGCTTTAGCTTCAAAAGATGTTCAGGAAGAGATCGCATTATACAGCACCTTCACCGAGGATCGAACTAACTATCAAGGAATTGCAAAACAATTTTACTCAACATAACGTTTATTGCAGAAAACATGGAAATGCAAACATTAGTTCGCTTTTCTCATAGGACGGTCTAGCATTGGCACACCCCTAAACTTCAATTGTTCAGTGTCTTTTACATATATAACTAGTTACATTTTAATGTTTTTCCAGTGTCGCTTTAGTCAAGCGGTAAGCTCCAACAAATTAGCAAGTGGGTTTTGGCTTTCAAAACAGAATTACACCCTCGACATTTCAGTAACGTGTTCCTTTCTAGAACATTTTTCAAGGTTGAGCAGTGAACACTAAAACTCAACAGCTTTATAATTTTTTCTCTTTTCACGAACGATGGGTGGCAAAACTAGGTAAGTAACCGTTTTTATTTCGGTAAGTAAACACATTTTCTAGTCTTATCTCTTGACTAGTTGACATTTCGCTTGCTTATCTCGTGGTTCTTGACAAAATCGGAAGTCACTTAAGTGACTTTCTCAGACGTGGATTCTTTGTTTCTTTAAATATTTTCATTGCAACTGCTTTGAGAAGCTTTCTTCCTGGTATACCGACTACATTAATTTAAGTGGTACTAAATTGGCATCTAGGTCACAATTGTTTTTTACTGTTTGTTGATTGTTGAACTAACAAAATGCAACTACCACTTCAACAGTTCTTACTTCGCTTCTCGCTGGTGGAACTCATTCCCGTTCACTTTCCTAATAGCGAAAATCTTAAATTTAAATTCAATCACATCTTTCCTAAATCCCACTCTCTTGTTCTTTCTTTAATCCTCCCAATACTGTCTGTTACGTTCATTCTCTGTGACTCTCATGCGTACTACTAGTGACATCTCCGCCTTGCTTGGGGTGAGATGATTAAACAACTTGTTTGCCGAAACAAGTGCATCCACTTAAGTTACTCTTAACAGCTGCGACTCTCATCTCTCTCTCTCTCTATATATATATATATATATTTGCTCTGTAATATTTTATTACATGGAGCTCTCTTCCTGCATTTTTTATTAGGATCGGGTTTTTGGAATTTACCTTCCTGCTTTTTTCCCTTGAATTGAAGTGTGTATATATATATATATATATATATATATATGTCTTGAAGGCTGTTAATGTGCTTAGTAAAATAAAAAGGTAAAGTTGAGAATTACCTACTTATTATTCGTTAATATTTCTCGATAAAAATCGAGACATTGATCTCGAAATATTAATGTATAATAGGTAATACCAACAACGCTTCAAGCAAATTACAAAATATATATATATATATATATATATACACACATATATAACCCCCCCGTTAAACTTCTCAACCATAAACTCCCACGAAAAGTTGACTTTCTTGTTACTATCAGTTTTACTTAAAAATCATCTCACTGTCTGTGCCAATCCCCTCCTCACACTCGTCTGTCTTTTTATTGCACAGTATCTTGACATTAGTAATGCGGTTGTCAATACTTTATATTTGCCTCATTGGCTTTTGCCGTATCTTCTCCAGTTCTTCGCGTCTTCGTTTTTTTTGTTTTTTTTTTTTTTCTTAAAAAAAAAAAAAAAAAACGAACAATACCATAAAACAAAGGGAGAAATCGATGCTTTCTTTTGAAGCCTAAATTCGTTCACAGCTTGGCCATACCGTGCAGTCTATAAGGACTTACTAAGACAGTTGATGTCTCAGAAATTAACTTTTCTATTTTATCGGCTGACGTGAACTTTACTCGCTAAGTTGGAAACCGCGACTCTTAAAGGTCATATTCCACCATCTCTCTGAAACTGACACTGCTTGCAATGAATGTTGTCAGCCATATTTTTTAACGTTTCTTACTATGCCTAAACGATGTTGTACAAATATTTGAAATATTTGTACTAAAATGCATGGCAACTTAAACTGGCATAATAAACAATGTTGGTGGGTAGTTTCTCCTCTGTATGTAGACACCGTATATGTGGTGGTGGTGGGGGTAGCTCTTGGACGCGTGCTGACAGCCTTACAAGACCCCCCCCCCACACACACATTCAATATCCCGTTTGAATATCGGGATATCATTAAACGGATACTGTAAATGTGACATACAAGCGATACCCCTCCTCACTTCTCAAGTCTAAATTTTTTCTACTTGAGGTTAAAAAATAAGTTCCGTTAAAAGTTTAACTTAATACCAACTTTTACATAGTCTCTTTTACTTTAAAATTTCTCGCTTAAGCTTGTAATAGAAACCTCCATTTTTTCGATAACTGTTTTCAATTGAATTCTTAAAAATACTTGTCAGTCTTTAGCTTTAGCTGAAAGATAAATAACTAAAACTGAATATCTCCATAAGCGAAATAGTTTGGTATATTTAAAGCAGAAATTATATTGATTGGAATCTCAATTCTTAACGTTCATGATTTTCTCGTCATCCGTGTTTTCCTCAGTAACATTACGTCTCTGGTTTTATAGCTTCATATATAAAGCCGTCTACTGTATTTACCACAAGCAAAGCTATGTTTTATAAAACCACTGAGACGTAAATGTTTGAGGAAAATCCGAGGTGTAAAGATTGACGATTGTATTTAAACTCTAATATCTGGTCAGGAAAACAAACCGGGAGTTCCATAAGCGAAAAGAAACTTAGCATAGCTTGGTTACATTTGGTAACTTTAAAACAGACTAGATGCCTACGCGTTCTAGTAATGTACCAAAGAAAGTAGATTGCACATCAAAGCAATTACCATATTCTAATTTTTCTATGGAACTTAATTTAGATTCTTTGCTACCCTGTTAGTCTTCAAAAATTCAAATGCATCGCAGACTATCTTGCTGATTTTTTTTTCTTTCTCCTCGCTAACATTTCGCATTTGACGCTCAATTCTTATATATGTTCCGCTACGAATTCGCCGAAAAAAAAAACAGCATCGTCCTAAGGAAAAGGGCTCAAACTAAGTCTTTTCGGCAAAATGTTTAAGAGGAGATCGAAGTATTTAATTTTAACAATTTTTAATCGTTTCTAACTTTCATTTTGTGGTAGAAAATTCACTTGCGTTAGTGCGAGACCTAAATTGACGCAGTTCTTACATCAAAACGTAAGACTACGCAAGTTCTTTATTTTTCTTGATACCGGCTCGCTTTTAGAAAATCTCTTCCGAATTACGAAAACAAAAATGCAATAAACTAATGCTATATATATATATATATATATATATATATATATACTTTTATAAACATAAAATAAGTTTGAGAATGTTTTCCCATTTAAAAATGAGTTTTTGCAAGAATTCCCTCAATTTCTTTATTGAAAAAATTGCTACTCCGAGGGTCACGGTTGTCCTCTTACATGAAAGAAAACCATATATAAACCGACTGTAATGCAGGACATTTACCTCGAAAAGCAGCTCTTCAATGAGGATTGAAGAGCCAATTAAAAAAAAAAAATACATCCCTTTTCAGGGCCACAATAACCCTGAATGTCTTCTCTTCAAGGTATTGCATCGACATGATAGTGTGTGTTTATAACAGACTGAGTTCTATAGATATGGGTGACAAACTGACTAGAATTCCTGAATTCAAAGCAGTCTGGAGAGATCTTGCCCAAGATAAACCACTTCTGATGCAGTACCGTGATGCCTCTACAACTGAGTCACGTGACTTATGATTGCGAGCTCTTTGCGGCCGTGTGACCTCGCCTTGATTAGCCTGAATGATTTAAAGGTCTTCATAAGTCACAGGCTATATTACGGTATGACCGATAACCTTGCCGGTTCTTTATATACCGGCATTGAAGCTACACCATCTACCTTCCTCTCTCTTACGGTCGTTCAAATCGTTTCCTAGTCATTCACGTCCAGACGCCACATCTTTTTGTTTTCTCACCCTCCCAACCGAGGAAGCCTTCGCAATAAGGGCTCGAGCGGATAATTGTTCTTTCGTGTCTTATTGGACTCAAAATGCCGTCGTTCGTGCATTGCATATCTGATAATCGACTGGCTCTGACCTGCGGAGTCTTTAGGAATTCTGACCGGCTAGAATCTCTTGGTTACGGGTGACACAATCCCCTGCTTGAAGGTTTCGTTTTCGTTCCTTATCTGAAACATTATTTCTTATAAGATATATCCGTTGTAACTGGAAGCTCGTTCTTTCTAGCTTGTGTCGGATTAGGAGTTGCAGTGTTAATACTCTCCATACATTCCGGAATGTATTTCAAATACCTCGCGCACTTTGTATAGAAAGGCATTTGCTCTGATTCAATTTAAACATCTACCTGATGCCATGTCATTTTCATAATCAATTTGAAAGTGACGCTAGTGAATACGCCCTGTTTTTTATGCTTTATTTTTCCGCCATATTTTCCTTTTGGTTAAAACTTGTTCTAATTTTTGAACACTGACTCAACCTTAATAGTTGATAGGTAACACTTATAAACAATTAGAAAAAAAATCCAAATTCAATTTTCGTTCAATTCTAATTATGTAACAGCCGTTCTTTATCCTTTGTCGGCAAACATAAGTCTGTTAAACCGAGTAGAATTTGGTCGAATTTCTCATTGTTCCACCCCCACCCCCAGTAATGTGGGACCGTCGCTAGTTTGCAGGAGGTGTCCTCATGAAAGTAATAAAGGGAACAGGTGATGTTGAAAAACAAATGAAGTATTCAAGAGGGATATGGCAATTGACGTTGCATTTTTTTTTCTTTGTAGTAGTAGCTATCAGGAAAGCAAGTAAACGAAGTTGCTTCCACAAGCCGGAAGTGCTAGGAAGAAACTATTAGTGGTGGTTACCCTCGCCTCCTTCTTCTACGGTAAAAGGGTGGGACCTAGATGCCAATGTGGATCCACGCTTGTCTTCATGAACGAGGCACCAGAGGAAAAAATGCTCATCAGAACAGTTGTCATGAAAATACTTGTAGAAAAGTCAGGGAAGCCACGCCACGTCGGTGAGAAAGTGAGTGAAGTAGGAGCATATTGCAGATCCTCTCACGTATTTTGTCGAAAACCCATAGATGAATAGCAGAGCACCCGACCTTCCTAGCAGTAGATGCAACTATAGGTCTTATGTTTTCGTTCCACTTCAGGTCGGTTGAAAAGGTGTTGTCATTAAAACTGTAGAACATGATTTAAGTATGCAAAAGTGATCTTATTTGCTGTCAACGTTTTAAAAACTTTTCCTTAATCTAGTAATAGAAAACCTGTCTGGTCACGCTTACACATGTTGATAGTAACACGTTACTGAGTCTGAAGTCAGCGCCATCGCTGTCCATGGGCAAGGTTAAGTCGGAAAACACAGGCTGTTGCTGGATTCCAAACAAATATCGCTCGGACTTCAACCTAGATATGCAGAATGAAGTGGTCAGATGCTTGGTGATCCTACAATTGCACCTGTTCATGGGGGGGGGGGGGGTCGGAGGTAAATAAAACTGCCCGCCCCCTCCCCCATCTCACTCGGAATTCTAACAAAGATAAGTCTAAAACCTGACATGAAGAAAATGCTTATTACCTTAATCTGCTATTCTGGGTGATACCTGTATAACTATATTTATTCACCCCCCCCCCGAACTGTTGTAATCTTTGTTGCCATATTCACGACGTTTCGTCCGTCATACGCTCCAGTGGTTAGTTCCAAGCTGAACTCGTTTCGTCCACCTGCGTAAACTGTTAGACGATATAAGTTCAACTCGAAATTCCAATCAGTTGAAGGTCAGAGCATCGTGACTCGTCTCAACGAAGATGAGAACAATGTAAATTACTCTCGGAAACAAACCTAACTCGGTTTGTACGCTATAAAGCGACATTTACTTTTAACCAAATATTTAATAGTGATTAAATTCTAAGTCCTCCTGTAATTTAATTGCCTTAAGGGAGGGTTATCTATTGATGTGCGTTGTGGTGCAGTGGATATCGACTCGGGACGACAAATCGTGCAGCCGAGTTGGAATTCCAGTTGAATTCCTTGCATTCACTTACACAAATACGCTCGGGAAAGGCATTAATCCGTCTCTTTTCCTCCAGTTATGGGTTAAACAATAGGACAGACTGGGTTCTATAGCATTGGCTGGCAACCAGTCTATCGCAGAAAACAGTGGCAACCTACTGCGGGATGATCTTCTGCCCAGTCAATCATGTCTCTTTCGAGATACACGCTTAGTGCGATTACGTATGGCACTTGGCTATATATTGTACGACACTCTTACAAACTTCTTTATTAAATGTACCCAGTCTGCTTTTGTATTCATTACAATGAAAAATGCCTGCCAATGTATATCAGTATTCCACATTTGTTCAAGAAAAACTTAACCTAAAATCCATCTTTTCGCGGAAGATGCTGACTTTTTTTTTTTTTTTTTTTTTTTTTTTTTTTTAAATACTACCTATACTAATAGAACTAGTTACTCTGAAGTAATATTCCTTTTACCACAATATCAAATTTACACTAATTCTCATTACAAATTATGAAATCGTTTTTAAAAAATCTTAAAGTACATGGTGATAATGAAACGTTTAGATCGAAGATACCCTGTCGTGGCAAAAATAGTTGCTACAATCTACATGTGTAGCAGGTAAACTCATTTTACCACACAAATGCGCTAAAACACTTAACATATTTATGCAGTTATTAGAAAACATTTTCATACACGTAGCAGAATGTTGACCATTACCGACACGACTGTCGCTTGTCATCTATGGATTTAAAAAAAATAGTGGCACATGAAATACATTCTTTCAACATTCTTTCCTAGACCAAGCTAATCAAATTCATGACCCATGTATTACAATCAACTCCTTCATCAAATCTTCCATAATACCACATTCACATAGAACAAGTGGGGAGGGGAATTTAAACATAAAATATAAAATGGGGGACACTTCGAGGTGGTGTAATGGTTAGTAAGCGTGTCTTCTTACTAGAATCATTACAATAGTGATCCTCACTGGGTGTCCCATACTTTTGGCCTTGTGCCACACTTAAGCTACGTTTAGAAAATCCTCATAAAATATGAAATGGGGGGGTAATGAACCTAGAAAACTAAAATTATAACAATGGCGTACGTTCTGGAGAAGGTGAACATCCTGTTCAGACTTTAAAAAAAAAGTACATTAAAGGTATAAAAACATTTTCTGACTTGGTGAAAATAAATCTAATAAAACTATGCTTAATTATAAGTGAATCTAAGTATACGAGTTTATTTGTGGTGGCGGCACTTAATTTATGACCTAGAATTCAAAGTACATGTGACCGTTCTTGGCTCACTTTTTTTTTTTTTTTTTTTTTTTTTTTTTTTTTTTTTTTTTATATCGTGGTGAGACTTAGCTGCTTTTGTTGGGTTTTGGCTCCCTGTTTAATGCGTACGGTCCAACGTTGAGTAAATAGGCCCACGAAATTTTGACTGAGGCTGGAAAGCTATATTTTATCATTTGCTTAGCCAACTGGAATTTCAAAGTAGTCTTGCTTGCGCTTTTTACCTTTCCTCGGTCACTTCAGGATCCAAACTGACGACTCTTCTCCCTTCATTTTTAGGGAAGTGGTCTTACGTTAACTTCGTAATTTAAAAAAATTTTTTTTTTTTTTTTTTTTTTTTTTTTTTTTTTTTTTTTTTTTTTAGACTGGTAGCCACTCATTGTCTAGTTTGCTATTTCCCATCTTTAGATGAGGGGAGGTATGACTGATTCGTGCCTTTCGGGGGGGCATTCCTGAAGCAGAATCAGTCTAGTACTGAACTGGAATATTCGTTAATTCCACTCTGGAACTGATATCGATGACATTAACCGTTGAATTTGGTAGAATCATACGAAACCGTCAACAAGCAAGTTTAGATATCGAGACATTAGACGCTCTTTTATTTTAACTAATATCTACACTGTATGTAGAAAATATCTATCCTTACTCAAGTGACAATAACTTTTTTAAACAAAGCAGATGCTGACTTTTAAGGAAAAACTGTTTACAATTGATTATCTTGCTGCTGTTTTGTCTATTGTATATTCAGAAAATCCTAGATAGATTCTGGATTGAGTTGTCACGTGACTAGTCTAGCCGCTAGTTAATGAGTCACTCTAAAAGTTGCCTTCCCTCCTCCCCTTTTCCGCTTTAGAGATATCGAACGTCAGGACAGTAACATATGGCTTTACTTGCTGTCTATTTATTGGTCTTGTTCCGCTTAGTATAACTGACATCTATATACATGTAGATATTAATCTAGCCAAAAAAATATTTGGCAAAGTTATTTGGCACTTCCTTAAAAAAAAAAAAGCCCGAAGATCTGCGATGTTATTGGTCTTGCTTTGGCATCTCATTTTCCCACCACCGTAACGTAACTTCTGTGCCTTTTTTTTATCTTCATAATTACTGAGCTTTCGTTTGTGTAACTAAATCACGAATTTAAGCGCAATACTACTGGCCAACATTTAATTTGAATGTTGAAATTGCTAAGCGTAAGTTCTATGCTAATAGTTTTCTCGTTTGTGGAACTTTCTTGCTTTTTCTGTCAACTACGATTTGTTAAAATTTTAAATAAGATGTCAACCGTCTTGTCTCCTTAAAGCTTGGCTTTTGATCTTTTCTTAGCGGCTTTATCGCCTTGTTTGAGGGTAAAACATGCACTTGATCCGCAGGCGTTATCGACAATATTAAACTTTGATCACTCATTAGATATTTACTGAGCTGAAAGAGCGTTCAAGAATATAAAAGCCTTTTCACTGAACCGCCGTTCTAAATCTCTTCTTCACGCTAACAAATACGCTAATCATCTTTAATTATATATATATATATATATATATATACACACACACACACACACACACATTAGTAGGGATTTTTGGTTCGTGTCCCTTTTGGGACATAAGCGATCATGGCCCTCCACATTTTTTCTCGTATAGGCTTTTAATATATTTTGACTTATTTCTCCTAAACACTGCTGTCATCCATTTAAGTCAATTGTTAGACGCCGTCTTTTGTCCTGCGAGTATATTTTCCAAGTCTTCCCCTTTCATCACATGCCTTAGGAATCTTAACTTTTCCTGATGTCAAGCATTCTTTTCATAAACTCTGCTGATCATTTCTAAGTTCTCAAATTAGATTCTATAGTAATCTGAACTCTGATTTATTGTATATTCACATCCTCAGAACATTGATCACTTTGTAAATGCATGTAGAGTAAAACTTGGCATGAAGTAACTTCAAATTGCCAAACCGACTGTATAAAGATTGGTACTGTTTAAGTTGTATATTTAGTTAAATGAACATGGGACAGGCTAGCCTCCCAGAGAGTAAAATACTACGCCTCCTTGGCCTTACACTCTCGGCGGACCTCAAATGGAATGACTATATTGAATCCATTGCCAAATCTGCTGCTATGAAAGTCGGCTCCCTGTGCAGGGCCCGGAAATTTTTCCCACCTGAAACTATTCTGCACATATACAAATCTACCATCCGCCCGTGTATTGAATATTGCTGCCATATCTGGTCGGGTGCCCCTGCTGCTCTCCTTGGGCTTCTTGACAAAATACAAAGGATCTGTAACGTGGTTGATACTGACTTGGCAGACCGGCTGCAGCCGCTCTCACACCGGCGTGATGTAGCTTCCCTGTGCCTCTTCTACAAGTACTTTCATGGCTTCTGCTCCGATGAGCTTAGATCACTGGTGCCGCCTAAGCACGAATTTACACGAGATACTAGATTAGCAACTAGGTCCCACCCTTTTACAGTTAAACAAATAAGATGTAACCGTAAATTCTACTCCAACAGCTTTTCTCGCGCTTCCCGCCTGTGGAACTCCCTTCCACAAGTCTGCTTTCCCGACAGTTACAATCTCCAGGTGTTTAAATGTAGGGTCAATAGACACCTCCTATCACACTAACTCCCAACTATTCTCACAACACTCTCATCTACCAACCCTCATTCTCGGTATCCTCACCCGCCTATCACCCACCCTCTGTTATTTCCTATATTTAATCAGCCTTTCTCCACTCTATGTAGCCCCCTGCACAGCAGTGACATGCCTTGCTCGGGGTGAAACGCTTATAAAAAAAAAAAAAAAAAAAAATTTAGTATATGCGTTGTGGTGCAGTGGAAGTTCAAAAACCAGTTGAATTCGTTTCATTAGCTTCTTAATCTCTCTTCCAGCTATGGGTTAAATTGCAGGACAGATTGGATTTTAGTCTTGGTTAGCAACCTACTACGGGAAAATCTTCTGCCCAGTCAAACATGTCTCTTTCGAGACATGATCGCCCAAGCATGTATCACATGGCACTTAACTGACTTAACATTGAGTTGCTCTCTAGATGTGCTTTCAATTTAAGAGCTTAACGTGAAAAAGACTTAAGATGCTACATTTTGCTTTGCTCTACCTACGTCTGCGGGTAGTAAGTGGTGGTGGGTAAACTCCTAATAAATTAGGACAATGAAACCAGTCTAATACCCGACTAGCGCTTAAAATCTAACTTCAAATTATTTTATACTGTCCAAGAAACTCTTAATATAATACGCAATATACAAAATTGTAGTTGCCTGTCACTCTGATATTCTGTCCTCGTCCTGTTTTTCGTTGATATAGAAGCGATGAGACGAGGAAAGGATGTTAACACTTAATAGAAAATAACAAGCACCTATTGCGGTGTGAAATAATTTCACCCCTAAATCCGTGTTACTTTGTCCAGCCTTACGCCTCTTATAATACTCTCACGTACATTTACGAAACTGTTTAGCTAAGCACATTAAGGCGTTCATGGAACTCGGTTAAGTGCCATATGTGAAACACGCTTGGGCGATCATGTCTTTTTTCGAGACACTGACTGGGCAGAAGATTATCACGCAGTAGGTTGCCATTGCTTTCTGCGGTAGACTGGTTGCCGACCAAGGCTATAGAACCCAACCTGTCCTATTTAACCCATAACTGGAAGGAAGAGACGGATTAAATGCCTTTCCTAAGGATTTTTCCTAATGCTTGAAAGAAAATTAGCACATGTCTACCTCTCGTGGAACATTCGGTTACTTTGCTCCTAGTAAAAAAAAAAAAAAAAAAATGGCTGCTCGACAATCTTGCAAACTATTGATCCCCATTGAGGCTGCCGAAAGATACGTACATCTGCAAATTTCTGAAGAGGTGAAAATTTAGTCAGGAATTTTCTATGCACTGGTCTAATAAATTTTATTCCAACAATTGGGTGGGGAGTTTTAGACTTAAAATTTACTCCTTTGTACTTTATTTTAGAATGTCGGTAAACTTTTTTTTTTTTTTTTTTTTTTTTTTTTTTTTTTTTTGTCAGTCTATTTTTCTTTCTGTTCCAGTAAAAAACAATCTGAGATACGACCTCCTTTACCAATCGATCTTTATCTCCTTCAAGAATTCCAAGCGATGGACAAAGATAATAAAGGTAGTTTGAACTTCAGAGAGTTCACCAATTTACTGTTGTATCTCGGGGTCAGTCAACCAGCCGACAAAATTCGGGTAAGTGACATTGATATACTTTGTTTCAACTCTATTTTTCTCTTATCGGTTCTTAAGGTTGATAGCTGTTAAGTCTAGTCAAGGGTATTAGTTTCTAAATCTAAAGATTTTTTTTTCCCCCCCACTTGATTCTGTCCACGTTAAATTTACGTATATTCATAGACCATTAAGTTGTTACAATGGAAATTTTTAATTAAAACATTGGCAAAAGCAGTAAGATTACCTGTCTTTTGAATAGGAATAGTTTTGAAACTTAACTTTGGGTATAATTTCTTTTTCAGAGAAAGATGGTGGCATTTGCATCTCGCGGAGATGGACGCTTAACTGAAACCTCGTATGTCAATCTAATGAAGAACGACAAAGAGCTATTAAATGGGTAACTTTTTATCTGAATTTGTTTACGAAATGTCTTTAATCTAGAGGCCTATTGATTCTTATATATATATATATATATATATATATATAATTTTTTTTTTTTTTTTTTTTTTTTTTTTTTGTAAATTTACAAAACAGGTGGCTAACTAGAAACCAATGATTATTCTTTACTCTAATCAATAAGGCAACAATCTGAAACATTGAGAATAGAAGCACAATTTCTAGCGGAGTTACATGCGTGAATACGAAATCAAGTGCTGGTGTCAATAGTGCTCAATCTAATAAAACTGCTATTAAGTATATATTAGACATATTCATCACCAGTACGATTCGGAGCTTTATGCTCCCAATTTCAGATGTCGGGTAGACTTGCATACTAGTAAGGGATACATTATATGGTATATGCAGGCTGTCGACAGGGTTCCAAACACATCTAGATATGGAAAGTGGCTTGCTGACTGAATGTAAAAGCAAGTCATTATTCTAACACCCTTAAGTCAAATGAATCCTACCTTCTGCGCCTACCGGAAACGGAATTATATTTCTGACCGTGACGTTAATTACTGCCTCTTTCTTGCTAGCATCATATGCACTGTTTTTGTGCACGACGGCAGGATCAGTTGACAACTTGTGAACGCATAACGCGTCCTTTTCAGCCTTCCTTCGAACAAATAGCTCCACGTTATCCATTTTTCGTTTGTGCACAGCTTTGCATGCATCTGTATATTGATTTGAAGAGGTGATAACGCTTCATTTGTCTTGGTTCGTGCCAAAACGAAGAATCGAATTGCAGTCTTTTGCTTAAAGTATATTCGGACGCTGAGAATGTTCTCCCCCAGAAAATGAGCCATAAAACCTGTATTAAAGTCTAGTATTTAATTTCCGAGATGATTGACAATTTCCAAATGTTTCTCTTAAAAACGCTGTCCGTCGGTACGGTACTACTTTACAGGAATTAACGCACCACAATCAAGATATCAGCCACTCAACGGACCTAATGATTACCAGAAGGTAATTGGTATAAACGTTGTCCGAATAATTCACTCGGAATAATACATATAGTCACAAGGCTATGCAGAGTAGTAAGTATACTGAGTGTAACTTACTGAACGAGCTTGCATGAATGGATGATTAAATTAAAGGAGCCATGATCGCAGATGTTCTGAAAGGACATGGCACTTAAGAGCAACTCGTTGAGGTTGGCTCGCTACTGTAAATTGCATGTGGTCTATTCTCATAGAACTCTCGCTACAGTCACTTGTGTATTCCTGTTTTAGATAGTTGCAAAGAAAACAAATGTTATCTTTTTTTTTTTTTTTTTTTTTCTTTTTCATTTATGTCTGGTCTTGACTAAATCACTTAAGTATTCTTTTGCAGGACTCGCCTCTTAAGAGACATGTTCAAGAAATTTGACTGGAACAACAGTGGCTACGCCATGAAAAAAGAAATAGTTCAAAACTTAAAAGATATGGGTATCTACTCTGATAAAATGGGGAAGAAAATCGATGCAATGGATGCCAATAAAGATGGAAATATTTCTTATAAGGATTTCCTAAAGATTTATTTCCAGGGCAAGTGATGAATGAAAAACTGTTGCAACGAAATTGTACGCTTTAACATGTATAATCTTTACTTTTTTTTTCCTTTTTCAAATGAACTAAGATTTAACTTTTTACGCGTCGTTAGATTTAAGCGGATCTAACAATGTTGCACCTTCAAAAAAAAAAAATTGTGTAAGACCCAGGGACAAATGCAAACTATGAACGCAATTAGTCATTTCGGCTGGAATAAGGTTAATATAGGAAAATATGGAACTTACTCCCACACTGCCTTTTAAAATAGTAAATGTATGCATTGTTTTAATGAAATCGGCAGGTTGAGTTAAAATTCCAATCGCGATGGTTGCGTTCAGTCTGCGTTCTAATACCCTTACAAAGGCATGAATCTACCTCTTTGCTTAGCTATGGTCAAGTTAAATTTGGCCGCCTTCTGGTTTAGAAGACAACAAAAAATTACTGCATTCTTTTTCAACACAATGGCAGTTACATATGTAGGGGCCTCGGCTATGCTTGTCAAATTGGCCTTGTGCCAAACAACCAGTTCCCCCTCACCCACCCACAATTAAAATATCAGGTTGAATAAATAAATGGTTGGGAAAATGAAAGCAATTTTGAAATAAGTGTAATCTTATTAATAGAACTAAATGACAAATTTGTAAGTAAAATACTCTAATAGAAAATGCATGTAGTTTTGTATGTGTGAAATGTTCCAATAGAAAGTGTTCCAGAGACTTAGTAAGTAGCCAAGTGTCCCGGGGCGTATACTGATAGTAGCAAAAAACACCCTCAAAGCCGGAGTAAAAATGAGTCAAGCAATAAGATTGTACTTATCGAAGTCAGTTAAAGTGGTTCTATTTTTCTTTGTCAGCGTATGAATAGACGAAAGGAAAATTGGAAAAGGTAGAACGAAGGTGTGACCCGTCCGGGTCGGCTTCTTGAATTTTGTTACATTGCGACAAAAGTAGCCGATCAAGAGATGTGGTTTCAGTATTGGATTTTAGTCATGTAACCTACTCCAACAGGCATTTTCTAGGTGTGAAAAAATGACTTCCAGATCAACTTGCTATTTTTTTTTTTTTTTTTTTTTTTTTTTTTTTTTTTTATCCAATCAGCATCCAGAATCTTATTTTCACATTGACTTGGGAAATTTTCCTTGGTCTGGAGATTTCCAAATTTCTATAGCTATTACGGAAAGCCATGTTCTGAATGGACACAGCTTTTTTTTTTTTTTTTTTTTTTTTTTTTTTTTTGCTCTTGATTGCAGTATATGACCAATAAGTTTCCAATATCCTCATTCCATCCGATATTTTATCTTGTCGCAATTCTGTAAACGTCAGTGGAAGGATTTTTGATCAAATATATTCTGGTCACATGATCCAAATACAACATACCGTGCTGTTGCGGGAAGGGTACAAGTTCATTAAAAAAAACTGAACGGCATCAGCTGGTTATCTTGATAGCGTTACCCACTATGCTTTCTTTCAGACAAGCTTCCAAGGGTTAGATAAGCCTTCATCTTGTTGAAAGCATTTTAATTTCCCATTGAAGTTGCTTATTGGTGGCAGAATGTTAGTCTGATAATTGTTAAAAATAGTACTTGAGTGCCTACCAACGAAGTGCGAATCATATTGCTTTCACGTTGCCAGTCGATTTATGACCTTGTCACCAGGCGATTATAATAGATCGAAGCCGATAATCCGCGCAAGCTAATACTAATGACGTCCTGTGCAATACTAATGACGTCCTGTGCAATACTTGATAAGTTAATCAAACAGCAGTGAGTGAGCTCTTTTTCTTGTTTACTGCTTAGTAAACAGATTACATTATGAGCTATCATACTTACTAGATAGCCGGAATTGTATAAATCAGCAATCTCTGAAAAAAAGTAATGCTGTCATATCACCATGCTTCCGTAACACTGAATACTACAGCAATAAGCCTAACGCCATCATATTTCAAGAATGATAGTTTAGCATTTTCCACAGGCTTTATTGGTTCCAGAAAAACTCCTAGAACGCTACCTCATGTAGCGCTCCCAACACTAGATAGTGACGGGAAAACACGGTTGTCTTCTCCATTGGAGGTCAGTGTTAAAAAAAACTTAAGAGGCAAAACTTAAGAGGCAGACCTTACAAACTGCTTTCGTTCAAAGTATTAATTTTTATGCACAGAACTTGTAAACGTTAGAGGTTAGTCGCTATGTTTACCTACAGGCTATTGCAATTGTCACCCCTCCCCACCTAAAAAAAATTCCCATTTTTCACAAGTAGAGAAAAATGGATAAGCCGAGGATAATAACTCTTTAAATTGAACGGTTATTTAGTCGACAACGCATTGACATGTGTAAAGCCTTAAAAAAAATAAAAAAATACACCTTAGCTGGAGGGAGGAGGCGTAGATTGCCTAAGCCTGCTAAGCTAAGCTATAGGTACACTACTTTTCTAATAGCCGTACGATCCTTTTTAAATATTTATCTGATTATATATATATATATATATATATATATATATAAAAAATGAGAATGTTATTCTATGACTATTGTATAACGTTTGTGTATTAAAGAACTGTAATAAAAATGTTTGCATTAACCATCTTTTTTTTTTTTTTTTTTTTTTTTTTTTTGCACCTGTTCACACACTACAGCGTATCTGTAGTGCATTGATCAATCAGTTCGATTTTTTTTTTTTCTTTCCCAGAAGCAATTGCGAGTCATAGGGTCTTCTTGTATTTTAGACATATTTTCTATATGTTCCAGCAGTAATCCTTTTAGAATTTTTTTTTTTTTTAAATAATGCACGCATAATTATTGTACGTACTTGAAAGTTAAGAAAAATCCTATTTGGTCACCACTTAAATATGTGATAACGTGGGAATCAGTTACTGCAAGCTTAAATGAATAATTGCTTACAATTGTTAAACAGTTTCAATTCTCATTGGTTCCGTTACATTCACTTACTAGCAAAATACCCTTACGACAAATGACCCTCCCCAACTTCTACCCGGGCTATGGGTTAATTAGTAAGAATTGTATCGCTGAACTATTGTAATTTGAGAAATACTCGTCTATATTTGTATCACCTTATGCATGACATTTCGGTCGTTGTACGCTCTGACCTTATTCAGGTGATTGAAACTTTGAACTGCATCCTTTTATTTCGATCCCTGGGGTATATTGTTGGCGTTCCACGAGTCCTGTGACTGCCAGATGTAACTGTTTCTGTTCACCACTGCTGTAGCCAGGTATGGAACTCGCTACTGTTTGGTTTTTTTTCGAAATTCCAATCACCTGAAGAGCGGAGTGTACAACAGCCGAAACCTCTCGAAATTTTTTTTAACGCCTAGAAAATAGAAAATAAATCGGACTTCTCACTCTTTTTGTCACCCACAACCAGCTAATAATTAGCACATTCGCTGCTGAATCCCTTTAGCTTCCTACACCTAATGTCGGCCTATTTACTTCCATTATTGGAAAGTCTGAAGAAATTACTACGCGATTTTTAAACACAATTTCAGCAGAAAGTTACGTGTTTTTATTTTTAACTTTCAAATGTATGAAAATAAGTGATAGGTGTAGTTTTACTTAACCTTCAAATATATTTGCGGTTTTTTGTTGTTGGTAATGAATTTAAAAAAAAAGTTGCGTGAACTTAATTTGAGAAGAAAGTTAACTTTCAAATATATGAAAATATAAAAAATCAGTTCGAATCGTCCTAACAGCCGGCAAACAATGTGGCATCAGTGTTAGTGATAGGAAAAAATACACTTTTGGAGAAGTCACGCTTGCCTGCCTGGAAGTGCTACTTTTTATAACACATTTCCTTGATCTTAGCTGAAGCCACATGATAATGTTCGAAAACTTGGACATTGTTCCGTGAATTGGCGCTCCTTCTGCAGTGAGGTGTGCCAGTTTTGGTTAGAAAATGTGCAGGAGAAGTTGGGTGGACCCGGTGTCGAGGTAAAAATCGACGAAACAGTTGTCAAAACGAAAATATAACCGGGAACGTCGATTGAAAATTTCTATACCCCCCCCCCCCCCAAAAAAAAAACACGCAAATACACGCAACTTTCTGCTAAAATTGAGTTCCGAAAAAAAAAAATCGGGTAGTAATTTCTTCAGACTTTTCAATAAAGGAACAATAACGGAAGTAAATAGGCCGACATTAGCTTCCTACACCTAAAGTGATTCAGCAGCGAATGTGTTAATTATTAGCTGGTAGTGAGTGACAAAAAGAGCGAGAAGTTCGATTTTTTTTTCTGGTCGTTAACATAAAAAAAAAAAAAGGTAGGTTTCTTCAATATCTAATTATTGATTGGAGTTCAGCATATACATTTGCTCGGAAATAAGGATCTTTTGGAAAAATTTGAAGGCTGCGGGACCTAAAACCAAAATTTATCAGTCTGCCTTCAAAGTTTAACGTGTATAGTATAGAACTGAGAAGTGTTCCATTTAACAATGGATCGTGAGCAGATAGATATGTTTTTTACATACGTCCGCGTGAATGATAATGAACGCGAAGTTGCACAGCTGTATCAGATTGCATTTCCAGACCGAAGGCAGCCGAGTCAGCCAATCTTTGCTGTTTATCGTCGCGTTGCTGTGACAAGATCCGTTACACCACAAATTATGGAACGTGGAAGACCAAGATCCGCTCGTTCGCCTGACCAGAACAGGCTGTTGGGGACCTGCATGGTTGACATCTCAGAACTGCATGGACAGTATTTAAAGAGCACCTCTTGCAACCGTATCATTTGCAATATGTGTAGGGACTTTCGCCCCCTGATCACTCACCATGGGAACTTTTGACGATGGTTTATTGCACAAACTACTGATCCGTTGTCTCTTCAGTCTTGTTTACGGTGTGGGCAGATCAGAATCCCTAATAGTATAATACAGGCTAGACACAAGCACCAGTTTACGATTAATGTGTTGGTAGAATTGTTCACCGAGCACGTCTTATGGAAGCTGGCTATAGGGACTTTATCATAGGTATAGAAGGACCTATTCCATGGCCCGCAGGCTCACCCTACCTCGATCCTATTTTTTTTTATCTGAACCACCTAAAACAACTGGTTTATGCAACAGATATTAATAATGCTAAGCCGCTTCATCAACGTGTTATAAGTGCCTGCAAAATCATTCGACATCATGTTGAAAGGGTACGCTAGTCAATGAATCAATGGGTGTATGCGTGTGTAGAAGCAAGCTGAGGACATTCTAAACATTTATGAGTTGCTGTATTGAGGTATAACGATGACCTTTTGGACGTTTTAAAAGAACATTTTACCTTGTTTTGAATTCATGAACCAGCCTTCAAAGTATGTATGTTTTCCAACAGATGGCGTTCCCAGAACTGCCTACGTGTAGTTTCAGATGGTAACGCATCTATAAGTAAGTAGTATAAGCAAGCTTGAAATTCAGTGTGTCCTTTCGCCAAAAAGTGTAAACAACTCTGTTTTCCATAGCCTTAAATATGTCGGACTTCGTGCCAAAGAAAGTGTATTTGCGGGGAATTTTACTGCACTACTTCATTCAAAAGAAATATGCAGCTGAAGCACACAGAATTATTGTTCAGACTTATGGCGGCCATGCTATGTTGGAAACAACATACAGAGATTGGTTTAGAGACGCTTAAAAAATAATGATTTTGTTGTTGAAGATAAAGAATTCTCTGGCGCACCGAAAGAGTTTGAAGACGAAGAATTGGGGACATTATTTCATGTAGGCTCATGTCAGGTGCAAGTTGAACTTGAATAATCATTAAGAGTTGATCACACAACAGTTTTGAAACGTTTGAAAACATTAGGAATGATTCAAAAGCAAGGACGAGTTGAAGCCGAGATAAGTCAAACGGCGTCTTATCACGTGTGAACAGCTGCTTCAACGGCAGAAAAAGGAAGTTTTTGCGTGACCGGCCATGAAAAGTGAACACACTACAATAACCCGAAGCGTAGAAGATCCTGGGGTAAGCAAGCTGAGGATATATATATTTACGCTGTCACACCCTGATTGAGCACTCTGGAAGAAAGGTAAACTTTGAAAAACAGTAGCTACTCTAGCAACTACGCATCGTTCATTCAGCAATGAATTAGAACACTCAGTTATTGTGCATGTATAATGATAAAATACACGCTAAAAAGTCTGCCTTCTACCGAGCGCCCATAGCTCAGAGGTAGAATCGCCGACTGACGCCAATTCGGTCGGGTTTCAATCCTGGGTTAAAAGCAATCGGAGTCTAACCGTACTGATGAGCTGTGATACAGCAAAACAGATCTGTCTGCGGATGACTCTACATATATATGAGTTATGATAATGCTTAGTGCCAATATTGTTTTTTCAGCGGTTTACCGAAAAAGAGATTTTGGCAAGCAGGGTTTTTTTTTTTTGTCGTAAAGTGTTCGCTATCGGATTAGAGATAGAGCGTTAATAGGGTTAATGCAGAGAAGTTTGCCAATTAACTGAGGAGAGACATGCAGACTTCGAAGTTTCGTGAAGACACCATTATGATTTTTCACTTGTTAGGGTTAAATTTTCAGTCTATTGTTGAGCCTCGTTTTTTTTTCTTATTTATATGGGACTTTATGTAATTTGATATTTTGGTATGCAAGGGATCTACAGGTGTAATATCAAATTACACCAAGCTCCATATCATAATAAAAAAAGGACTCAACAGCAGGTGGAAAATTTAGCCCTGACGAGTGAAGAGATCATAACAGTGCCTTCACACAAAACTTTAAAGTTGGCATTCCTCTGCTCAGTTAACTGACTAACTTCTCTGCATTATATATATATATATATATATATATATATATATATATATATATATATACAAATGAATGGGTATCCTGTCTGTCGTGACTTGAGGCAGCGAAAACCAAATTAAATTAGTCATAGTTATACAGTCACTGGTCACTTCCTTATTACCGGATTGGATTGGATTGGATTCCCTTTAACCGTATCGATTCGGTGTTGATTAGGTTACTGGGTTCGAAACTCTTTCCAATATATTTTTTAAAAATTACTCCTAGCTCACTTAATACCAAGCTCAAGATAGAATGTTACTAAGTGAGATTTTTGC
This sequence comes from Ascarosepion bandense, assembly GCA_037127315.1. Taxonomy (NCBI): domain Eukaryota; kingdom Metazoa; phylum Mollusca; class Cephalopoda; order Sepiida; family Sepiidae; genus Ascarosepion; species Ascarosepion bandense. Next base: position 947,633 of record JBBBDQ010000283.1, read on the forward strand.
AAAAGAAGGGTGTAGCAAAAAATCCATCTTAAAAGGAAGAAAATGAAAAATAGATATAGGTTGACCAGGGATTTCAAGAAAATAAGACTGTAGTTTTCATTGAAGCATCTTCTCGGGAGTCTTGTCCACAAAGCAAGTTTTGAGATTGTAACTGAGTGGAACTGGCTCATTATCAAAAGAAAACGAAGGAAAATGGCAATGGTTTGCTACCATGAACATAGCATAGTTGTGAAGATCTGAACTGGAGGAGCTAAGTAAAGTAATTCGTCTGAACTGTCGTAGTAAAAACGGTAAAGCAGTGAGAGGCTAGCAACGTATCACAGAGGTACTCTATGGATTTAAGATCCCGTGACGGTAGAGGCCACTTTAGCACGAAAAACTCATTGCTGTATTCTATGAATCAATCTGCTACTAATTTTGATTTGTGACACGGTGTAACGTCTTTTTAAATGATCTTTTATTAGTATCAAGGACCCAAATGTATGCCAAGAAAATATCCCGCTTAACATTGCACCAAGAAAAAAGGCATGATGAATCTATATGTTCATGCCTTACCATCCGGATGGCACTAGAGAAATTGTGACCTAACAAACCCAGCAACGGTTTTTTCCAATATCCTATTGCTTTATTTTTGTGATCATTAGCAAATTTATTCCTGTTTTTTTTTGCAGGGGGATATAAGTGGCACGGGGCATGATGTTCTATTAGAACGAAAGTGGCACCTGGAGTGGTGTTCATTTCGAACAGAACTTGCTCGGGCATGGTGTTCTTCTGTTGTAGCCTATCTGCTTCAAGGTTTGACTCGTGGTACGTTCATGGCTGCTCTTCTGTGTAGCTTTGTTGTAAAGAGTGGTTAGTGGAGCCATTAGTGGAATTAATCTGGCCAATCTTCTACTACCCCCGGGAATGCCTTGTTTTTTAACAAAATCAACAAGGAATTTCCGTCTACAGAATTGCTACTCAATGGAATCTTTTTCTTTTTCTGACCATTCTCTGTAAACGTTATAGATAGTTGTACTTAAGAATCTTAGTAGATCACCGGTTTTTTAAATATTCAGACCCCCCCCCCCCGTCTGCGTCTGGTACCAACGATCATGCCGCGTTGAAAGACATTTAGGTTACATTTCTTTTCCATGCTAAATACATGAATGAAAGTTAGTAGGCCAGCCTGACTGTCTAAATGTATATATCCTTTTAGTTGATTAGTCATTTCCATAATTGTCATTTCTTCGCTATGATACCTAGACTTAAAAAAAAAACTTAACCGCAGTAATAGACTGGAGTCAAGATCTCATTAATTTAGATTTGAGCTGGCTAGACACTGTTTCTTTTCTTCTACTTCTCTCTTGTGGAACTCCCTTCCGGCTCATTTCCAGCGAACTTTAATCTGCAAAATTTTAAATGTAATTTCAATCGCCATCTACTGTCCTCCTGATTAGTCTTTCTTTTGCTGCTCATTATTAATGTTTCTGATCCTAATTCTTCCACAACCTGAAACCCCTTGGGTGGTTTTACTGCTTTGTATGGGGTGATACCGATTAAAAACAAATTAAGTGGCGAATGAGTGTATATGTTAATTACTTCACAACTTCGACAGGTAATTCAAATATATTGCCAAATACCTTGGCACATCATATCTCGTTACCGCTATGTCACGATGATTGACAGAGAACTGTTGAGTGATAAATTGGACCAGTCACGTTCCCATAACTAATCTAAGGCATAGACAGTATTACAGCAAAAAAGCTGTTACATGCTACATCTGTTGTTGACCGGGATGGAGGTTATGTAATTAAAATTTGTTTCATCCCTTTTGTCTTAATATAAAACTTAATGCAATTTAATTCGTCTGAGTGACTCTTCAGTCAAAATTACTTAGACTTTCATCTAAATACAGATGTCAAACAACGGTACGACAGCTATCATGAAATCCCGCCCATTTCATTTCTTTTGCAACATTAACAGCCAATGAGAACACTCCATTATGAAGAGCTTTTTTGCTCTTTTGCCCATCAACTCACCGTATAAGGAAAACCACCTGGCGCCGAATTCATATCTAATTTGTATCGTTCACTTTTCTTCGTAAACATTTGGGCCGTTTTCCATTCGAAATAATTCCATCGCTTTCGACGTGAGTATCAATGTTTGCTTTTTGTTTTTAGTCTAAATTAAATTCTGCGATTTTTAAAATTGTGTTAATTTGTACAGTTTTTTCTACGTAGGTTTTACTTAAGACGTCATTCATGAGTATTTTAAGAAAAAAATCTTGTTTGTAACAGTTTTCATGTCATTGCATGATTGTCATACTTCCTTAATTAAATCTGATACCAACATATGAAATTAACGGCTTTTTCATTAGACTGCTTCAAATACAACAAATTATGTTTAGAGCTCTTCAGAGAGTTTTAAGACATGGACATTGTGAAGAAAGTTGAAACATAAGAAACGTGATGCAAATTTACTGTGGATGATCTAGCAATTAGTAAATTGCATTCTCTTTTAATTAAACGTAGAAAATCGAAATAATGGTCACTCAATACTGTAAGCAACTAATGCACTGAATAAATTGTCATGTACCCCGCTTATATATAACACGCTAAAATTTCCTTTCTCTGGTTCCATACTCCTATGGCTTACGGGGGTTAGCGACTCCCACTGTCATAAAATCGGTCGAGTTTCGATCCCGGACAGGAGCAAGTGGATGTCTAGCCACATTGATGAGCTGTGATACAGCGAAAAAGGCTTGTATGTGGATGACGAATATATGTTTATATATGAATAGAATAAGTAAAGAATAGGTAAGAAAAAGTGTCATTAACCAAACATGTTTCACTTTAACAAACCGAATTCGTCTTTAAAAACAAACTCTCTGAAGAAGCTTGTTAAAGTAAAACGTTAGATCAAAGACACTTTTTCCCTAGTTGTTCTTTATTTATTCTATTTATTTTATCAGATTTCGATCCATATATTCAACACACACACACACACACACACACACACACACACACACACACACACACACACACACACACACACACACACATATATATATATAATTTTCGCCTCGAATCCTCAAAAACATATGGGTAACGACTCAAGTCAGCGAAAACCAACCTAATTTAGTCTTAGTTCTTAGTGGATACTCGTGTTTAAAATAGACGATCCCTTTTGTTTTTCTTATCCTTGCTCTTCCCCTCACTCTTAGTCTCGATATATTTGTGTATATTATATGAATTCTTCTAACACAAGAACTCAGACATATATGATTTGAATATTCCTTCTCTTATATATAAAGAAGTGCTCAATTTCAGTTGCCTTTAATATAGCTTTTTAATACGTATAAAAATATTTTTTACTATTTACCCATTAACACTTTGCTTTACGCATTTGTGTTTACATCATAGCTGATTTGATTATAAAGGCACACTGCAAATTAATGCGACTCTTCATCTTCAGCAAATTTGCAAATAACTCCTATCAATCATCTCCAAAGCTCTAACAATTAGCTATATTATCGGTCCTGATCTGGCGGCTCGGCTTCAGTCATTTTCCCACCACCGTTAGGTTGTCTCTCTGTGCCTTTTCTATAAACACTTTCATAGTAATTTTTCGGATGATTTCTCCTTCCAGCTATGGGTAAAATGGCAGGACATATTGGGTTCTATAACCTTGGTTGGTAACCAGTCTACCGCAGAAAGTAATGGCAACTTACTGCGAGAAAATATTTTGCCCAGTCAGTCATGTCTCTTTCGAGACATGATCGTCCAAACGTGTATCACGTATGGCACTTAACTGACTGAAGAAAACTACAAGACTTCCTACAGAAGTTAGCTGAAGAAAGCGGAAAGAAAGGACTCCATATAAACTACAAGAAAACTGAATGAATAATCATCAGTAAAAAGAAGAGCCCAAAATGCCAACTACGCGATACTAAAAATACTAAAATCAAGCAGGTACAGAAATTTAAACATCTAGGAAGTGCGACACTGAGATCCGAAGAAGAATTGGCATGACCAAAGATGCATTCTAGAAGCTGAGTATAGTATTAAGAGACAGGGAAATTTCGTTGGAAGAAGAGAGTACTGGATTGTTATCTGATGTCTGTTCTTCAATATGGCAGTGAATGCTGGACAATCTCCTCAAAGATGAAGGAGATGCTTAAGGCAACCGAAACGGGGATCTACAGAAGAATGCTGAGGATATCATGGACTGAACATGTGAGCAACAACGAGGTTTTGGAGAGGATGGAAACGAAAAGGAAACTAATGCTTAATATCAGGAAAAAAACATCTAAAGTTTCTGGGACATGTAATAAGGAGGGCTTGGAGAATCTGATATTCACAAGTCAAAAGAAGCAAGAAAAAACAATGCGTAACATACTTGATGGGCTTGAGCAAATGGATGACAGGGCGAGATTTTGGAGAGGTAACAGGGGAAAGCGTGTTAGAAATTACCAGGGATCGAGAGAGTGGAAGGCCATGATCGCCTACGTCGTGAAAGGACATGGCACGTAGAAGAAGAAGAAGAAGAAGAAGACTAGAATGCTATCGAAATCTTATCAATGTACAGTTGAGATGGTTAGATGTAACGATAAACGGTACACTAACAGTTTATTTTCTTGCACTTCTCAATTGTAGAACTCCTGGCACTTTTCCAGACAACTTTAATCTGCAAAAATTTCAGTGGAATGCCAGTCGTTATTTTTCTCTTTTAATTAAATGTAGAAAATCGAAATAATGGTCGCTCAGTACTATAAGCAACTAATGCATTGAATGTGTTGTCATGTAAAAGATCCAATGGTTTATAAATTCATGAATTTATAAACCATTGTAGCAACTATTACAATATAACGCTCTACGTTGTATCGAGCACTCTTTATAAAAGTAAATGCATGAACAGCAGGTAAAAAAACCTGCGAGTGCCACAACTTTGTTACAATATATATATATATATATATATATATATATATATATATATATATATATATTATTGTAAATATATATAATTTGTAAACTATCTAGACATCACCCTTAACTTAAATGATGGATCCTACCAACCATTTCTCAAAGAAAATAGTTCCCCCACTTATATTAATATTTCATCCAACCACCCCAAAAATATTATAAAACAGATACCCAATATAGTGAATAATAGAATCAACCAATTATCATCCAACATTAAAACTTTCAACGCAAGTAAAAATATTTACAATAAGGCCCTTCAAAAAAGCGGATATAAGAACGAGTTAACATATAATAAACCTACAATAGACTCTGAATCATCCAAAAATAAAAATAAAGGAAACTGTAGAAAAAGAAAGATAATTTGGTTTAACCCCCCTTATTGTAAACTAACTAACATCAATATTGGTAAATATTTTCTCAAGTTAATAGACAAAAATTTTAATAACAGTAACCCTCTACGGAAGATTTTTAATAGGTACACCCTTAAAATTAGTTATTCTTGCACCCCGAATATGAACAGCCTTATTAGTTCCCATAATAAAAGTATTCTAGTGAACTTGCGCAATGTTGAATGTAGGTCTGGAATTCTAAACGAATGCAACTGTAATTCTGTGGACGCCTGCCCGGTGAAAATGCAAATCCACCCAGGTGATTTATGAAGCCCGCATTTCTCCATCTAACAAAAAAAACAAAAACAAAAAAAAAACGACTTCCGGACCTATATCGGTATGTCCACCGGTCCTTTCAAACAAAGACTGTATAACCACAGGTACTCCTTTTCGAACCCCGGTCAGAGGTACCAGACAGCTCTTTTGCGGGCATTCTGGAAAATGAAAGAGGAAGGGCTGGATCCTGAAATTAGCTGGAAACTGATAGGTTCAGCCCGTATTCAGAGGAATTTTCGTGATAGGTGCTATATTTTACTGGAAAAAATTTCAATATTAAAATACCCCCACCAACACCGGCTAGGAGGGAATTCATCAGTAAGTACCGCCACAAGGCAATTTTTTCGAATACTTAAATTTAGAATTTAAATCCCTGTTGACTAGATGTTAGAATATAAATTAAAAGGATTCAATTTAAGTTTTAATCTTAATTTTACCCTAACCTTAACCTTAAAAAGTATTTTAACCCCCCCCGACCTTCCTATCCCAAGCTCCTATTGCCTATCTTTAGAAAATATGGATTCTTTTACTAAACCCCTTTTTCCTTGGTTAACACATATATGTGTATATATATATATTTTTTTTTTCTCTAATATTTTTTTCTCTAATATTTTTTTCTCTAATATTTTTTTCTATAATAATTTTTTTTTCTAATAATTTTTAAACTGATAACTTCCTGTAATTGGCATTTAGCTCGCTTCTACCTAAAAGGTTTAATCAAATAAACTTAAATAAAAATTTTTAAAAATCTTATATTGAAACCCATTCCTTCTCGCCTAAATACACCTCTTCAAACAGCCCATAAACCTTAAAAAAGTAATTTAACTCATTTAGTTATTTATCTTTATAAAATATGAACTATTCCTCCCCTTCCTAAATATACCGTTTCAACACCCTGTAACCCCGCGACTACCAGCTCTGTCCTGTTCTACTTTGTGACCATTGTTAACCTAAAACCCCTCCACACTCTACCCCAGGGCCTTCGCCATTTGGAAAAAAAAAACAATGTCGCTGACGTGACGTAGAATCTCTATTAGAGATCCTATGTCGAAATGTACATCCGACACCTTTGAATTTTGAAAATTTTCTCTAATATATATATATATATATATATATGTGTGTGTGTGTGTGTGTGTGTGTGTGTGTGTGTGTGAAATGATTTGTTTGAACATTATTTTTTATCGATACTCGTATTTAAATAGATATTCTGTTTATAATCAAACAGTATTATATATTTATTTCTACCGGCCTGATTATTTCCGATAAATGTTTGTTACGAAAATGTGTGTCATGCCTATCTATCTGGTTATAAACAACCGACAATTATATATATATATATATATAAACTTATTTATAAATGGAACTTTGTCTCTGTGTGTGTGTGTGTGTGTGTGTGTGTGTGTCCATTACCTATAGACTCCGAAACGACTGAACCGATTTTCTTGAAAATTTACACAGTTGTACTATAAGCGTTTGCGAGTCTTCTTAGCTAGGTTTTGTGTCGAGGTTCCCCCGATAAATATCGAAAATCGATAATCGAAAAAAATCGGGTTATAGAAGGAGTAGTCCGATTTTAATCAAATTTGATACACTCATAGACAAACATATAAGAAACGATATTAAGAAGTCTCAAGGTTGCAGTTCTTACAATAGTGCAGAAAATCGATAATATATATATATATATATATATATATATATATATATATATATATATATATATATCTATAAGGCAAGATGTTTGTGTGTTTGTCTGTTTATCTGTCTGTATATCCTTTATACAAATCCACAATTTTTATCCGATTCTCACCAAACTTCACACAAATATTCTTTAGGCTGAGTCTGATCTCCAGGACCATGGATTAGTTTTCATTACACCCGAGCAACGCCGGGCTATACTGCTAATATATATATATATATATATATATATATTCTTAAAGAGAGTGGACGTCATTTTAACCCAAACCCGAGGAACCTTTCAGCCAACACTTGTCAAGGGTTACGTTGGCAAAATTATAAATGGTTATAGAGGAGGACACAACCAAAAGGGAATATTTGCAATACTGGGAGAAGATGGAATTCGTTTAAAAATAAATTTATTGAAAAAATATTAAGAAGTGAGGGGGTGTAAACATATAAATCCCACAAGAGTGAAATAAAAAAGAAAAAAAAGTAGAAAAAATAAAAAATAAGAAAAAAAAAATAAGAAAAAAATAAGAAAAAAAATAAGAAAAAAATGGAAAAAAAAGAAAAAATAGAAAAAATAAAAGGAAAAAAGAAAAGAAAAAATAAGAAAAAAAATATATGAATAGAATAAGTAAAGTACAAATATAAAAAAAGTGTCTTTATTCTAATATGTTTCACTTTAACAAGCCGAATTCATCTTTAAAAAATCTTTGGAGATTACTCTTTTCTCTTGCTGCTCATCATTATTAATATTTTTGTTCTTAATTCTTCTACAGTCAGTAAGCCCTTGTGTCTTAAGTGGTTTTACTGCCTTCCGTAGGGTAAAGCCGATTAAAAAAAAAAAGAAGAAGAAAAACTCACGAATGTGCTGCGAGTCTTCTAAGCTCTTCAAGGCTTTCACGAGGAATGATGGAATTTTAATGTTGTTCAGCGTATATACTATGGTGGTTGTTTGCTGTATTAGTCTTCTCGAAATACCACTTTGTATCACAAATGGTTGACGTAAACTATGTAGAGGACTATATTGTTTCTATTGATAAATTAGAACATTACAATTACATTGTCATTATCGTGCGTTATAATAACAAAAAACAGCTGTTTCAGCAATCAAAAACTCAATAACATTTTTCAGGAGGCTTTTAGAGATAATTTGAACATTATTGGATATTTGGCCGCAAACATACATTTTCAGGACGTAGCCGATTATTGACTTCCATTTGCTCCTATCTCTTGTCGCTTTTAACACTTTTCCTCTTGGTATCTCTCCCAAACCCCGTTCCACCATCCAATTGCTCAAGCCTATCAAGTATATCTCACGCTGCTTTCTCCTATCTCTCGTTCCCGCTATCCGTTCTGTGAGTAGTAGATTCTCCAAGCCTTCCTTCTTCATTACGTGTCCCAGTAACATCAGCTGTCTCTTCCTGATGCTAAGTACAAGTTTTCTTCTCGTTTACATCCTCTCCAAAACCTTGTCGTTGCTCACATATTCAGTTCATGATATCCTCAGCATCCTTCTGTAGAAGCACATTTCTGATACTTCGAGTATCTTCTTCATCTTCGAGGAGATTGTCCAAAATTCGCTGTCATAGGAAGATGACAGTACTCTTTTCTTTGTTTCCAATGAGATCTTCCTGTATCTCAATACTCTACTCAGTCTTTGGAATGCATCCTTGGACATGTCAATTCGGATCTCAGTGTCGCACTTTCCATCCTCTGAACACTTCCCAGGTATTTAAATTACTGCAACTGCTTAGTTTCAATATGATTAGGCATTTCGGGCTCCTCTTTTTACATGCGTTCAGTTTTCTTGTAATTTATGTTTAGTCCTTTCTTTGCGGATAACCAAATCGTTAAGAAAAGTTTACAATGGAAAACGTAATATTACATAATTCGCTTCTTTTCCGGTGACAAACTTATTAATTTGGAAATTCTTGCAAAAATCAAATAATTGTCGGATTTTAATAAAACTTTCAGGACTACTCACAAATGAATGAAATTATTTTTAAAATTATTATTTTTAAAAAATCTTAGTAAAAATATTTTTTTACATCTGTTACCCCTCCTCCACGTAAATTCATGAAATTTTAAGAAATTAAATTTTGTTGCGATAAATGATTTTATTAGTTAAATGCAGGACTCGTTGGGGAATGTAAATCATCTATTATGTTTTTGAAAAATTTAGCCTATATTTCAGAAAATCTGCTTCCAATAGTAAAATGAAAAATGCAATATAACTATGACATTATTCTGATAAGCTTTTAATTGCTTGAATAAATAATAAAAATTAAGGACATCATAACCTGAAGAAGTTTTTTGTCAATTACTAATTAAATTTTATAAGAACGGTTTTCATTTTTTTAAAATTATAATAATTTATAAAGTTTCAAAAATATTTTAAAAATACTTCAAAGATTTTTTTGGGTTAGTTTAAAAACTAATTAAGTGAATATTATATTTACTACTCGAAAATTTAAAAGTTTTATACAAATCGTTTGACATCCCTATTTTTAAAATTATTTTATTTTATTTTTTGTGTGTATTTGAAGCTTTTTTCGTATGGTAAAAGATCAGAGTTTCCTCCCCTTACTCGAAAAAATTGTAAAATTATGTCATTTGTGATTGCTATGCATCTTATCTCTAATCTTACAACCTGTCAATACGTTTGATATACGGCGGACAGGCCAAAAAGTTCAACTCTGTGATTAAGAAATAGTTTTATTTTAAATTTCACGCTATAAATAATTCATACTTGTGTAAATCAGATTAATTTAACATAGAATTTGCTAATTTACCAAAAATAATGTGTCACAGATGTATATTTTATTTTTGCAAGATTTTTAAAGCCGATAATTAACTTTTTTTTTCTTTTTTTTTTTTAATAATATCACCCCGAGCAAGGCGGTAACGCCACTGATATGCAGGGGGCTACATAAGAGTGAAGAGATTGGAAAAGAGAAAACCGGAAACCGCATCCTAAACAAGAAATAAAGGATGAGCCTCTTCACCAAATTGATCCTCCATTCTGGAACCACTTGCGTTGGGGTCGCATTGTTGCTCTTGTTTTTGTCTTTTTCAAGTTTTCTTCAGTTCTTACGATGGCATCTTTCTCAGAAACTCCAAGAATCGCTTTATTCCTTTGTTGAATATGCGCAAGCAAAAAAGTTAATTGCACAGGATCGATTTACTATAACGTTGTATGAAAAACTAAGCCCCCCTAAAATTGTTTAAATATTGAACCTTTTACAAATTTTTTTGTAACTCGGAAAAGCTTAGTGTTTAATAGATAACATTGCACTGAAAAAAGTAAAAAAAAAAATTGATAATCAACAAATTTACAGGTGGTGGTAATGTCGTACCGGTGAGTGGTTCCAAAATAGAGAATCGATTTACTATAAGGTTGTATGAAAAAACTGAGCCCCACTTAAAATTGTTTAAATATTGGAATTTTTCCACTTCAACTCTATCAGTTTCTTTTCTCACTTTCAGTCCGTGAAATTCCCTTATGTATATTTGCTTTCACGATAGCTACATTCTCCAAAAGTTTAATTGCAACGTCAATTGCCATCTTCTATCTATTTGATTTCCATCTTTCTCTTATCATTTTTTCCGATACGCCCTGTAATTTTTCTTTCCGCTCTCCTCTCATGCAAGCCCCTTGCACACCAGTGGCAATACTGACTTGCTTGGGGTGAAACGATTTTATATTAAAAATTCTTATTATTAACACTATATACATTGTTCAGACTGTTGTCTTTATTGTTGCTGTTATATTCACGACTTTTCGGCCGCTGTGCGCCTCGACCTTATTTTATCCAACGATTGTACTGGATTCTTTTTCGAGCAAAGGCGTATCCCACTTATTTCTGCTCCCAAACTGTTTCTCCTTGAATTGACGGGAAGTCTTAGTGTCATGCCTGAAGGAATGAATCGTAAGTCTCTGCATCGGTGTATGAATGTTAGATCGTTTGACAACGGCCGAAACGTCGTGAATATGGCAAAGATGAGTACAACAGTTTGAACAATATAAATAGTGTAAATAATTCCAATACCTCATCTCAGTAATATACACAAAATCTTTATGTAAATAATAAAGAAACCGGAAAGGGTTTTTGATCAAATGTGCGACTTTTGTTTCCAAATGTGTCAATCGCCTAAAAAAGGCCGAAAAATTAAAAAAAAAAAAAAATTGAAAATTTTTAGATTCTAATCAATATAATTTCTGCTTGAAATACACCAAAGTGGGAATATAATAAAATAAATAAATAAAATAAATAAATAGGGTGTCGCACTATACACAGCATTTTCGGCTTTTTTTTCTGGAATTCATGCAAAAAATTCAAAAGTTGCACTATACACAAAGTTGACTTATACACTTGGATATATGGCAATAGTGAGATTTGCATTCTGTTTTTTACACGGTGTTTGTTCACTTATTTATATCCCCGGTTACAAGAATAGCGGAATATTATTTCAGACACTAGAAGGACACATGACCAATATTAAATAACATTGTGTTTTATAGAATACTATTATGATTGTACGTGCCCCTTTCTTTGTTAGTTCGCACGACCATTACGTCCTGTCAATACCTCATGTTGTATACTCTATACCAAGACGATGAAAATTAAACTGCAATCAAATCGATCTATATGCTGTATACCCTTCGATGGAATGACGATTGTTTTTTTCCCAAAACTTGTTATCTTCTCTCTTATAAAATCGCTTGTCTTTTTTCACGGAAATAAAATGACGATATTCTCACTTAATAAACTGACGACCGTAGCACGTATATATAAATAAAGGCATACAAGATTTCTTTATTCGCTCCTCAGGTGACGTGGCGTAGAATAGGAGGTGGGGTCGGAGGTGTCAGCGCACACACATCGAGGGGTGGTCGTGGATGAGCCTGATTTCTCTGTCCGTCTCTCTCTGTCTTCCGAACTGAACTGCTCATGGACTGGTTCTTCTTCCCACTACTAATCCGTCTCTTATATAAGCATCTTTAGGCACATTGTTTACAAACATTTCCAGGCCCACATTATCTGACTTTGGCCACGCTGGTTTGAAAACAATCAATTATTTTCCTGACACGGGGAATTTTGTCCGCATTCTTAACTTTGACAACAATCAAATATTTCTTTTACTAGCCAATTTCCATATTCTTCCTGATTCATAAAAATACACTTCTTCGCAAAATTACGCACCAGCTCAGATAATATACAACATCTCTTTCAGTGAAATAGAAAGGTTATCAATTTCAAATATCTTTATTTGTACTCACTTCTTAAAATAACGACCATTGGTATTTATGGTTGTTATTGAAATGTTTTTTGTTTAAGCTTGTCAAATATTTAATGATGCGGGAGGGGAATTTTTACGGATAGTTTGCGGTGATACCGACCGAACAAAAGCGATGAACCGGATGCGCACGACGATTTTTATTCATTTTCCTTTTAGTTGTGAGAGAGCACACATCCGGTTCATCCCTTTTGTTCGGTCGGTATCACCACATAACTTTCGCCCCAGAACACGGAGTGATATATTGGTATCTGTTGTCGCTTTTTAAAAAGGATTTTTTTTTTTTTGTGGTTCCTTTTTAGTTGTGAGAGAGCACACATCCGGTTCATCGCTTTTGTTCGGTCGGTATCACCACAAGTTTATTGTTATAGAACTCGCCATGAGCTTATTCAATTATTAACTAAAGAATTCAGATTCGTGAGAAATTTAAAATTGAAAAACCGTTAAATTTTTACGTATCTTTGTAGCCGATTATAGTATTTGGAAAGTTTTAGATTAATAATGCCTTTTTTATTATTTATTTTGAACTTAAAAATACTTTTCATATTTTCTTCTGTTTTTCTTATATTTATTTTATGTTCTAGGAAGACGAAATTTATTCCGGCCATTAAGCATGGAGGTTCTGCCGCCGTTACCTGTGGATCTCTATCTTCTCCAAGAATTTCAAGCTATGGACAGCAACAATCGTGGTTACTTGAACACGAAACAATTTTGCGATCTCCTGCTTTTTCTAGGTTACGATCGACGTCCTGATCTCATTCGGGTAGGTGAACAATTTGTATTATTCTCAACTCTGTCAGAGTTTATATATTCAATCCTTCGCAAATTTTTCGGCGAAATGGGTCAGAGGGGTCCTGGAAGCGGTTTACTTCACAGTCAACTTACTTTTTTTAATTTACAATCACCATTTTAGAAATTGACTGGAAAAGACCAAGGCCAGGGTCACACTATCAGTGGTCGGCCACACAGTGCTGCTGACATCTTTTAATAAAACATGAAATTTATACATTTTGATTGATATCACTGGTGTGCCGTAAGTGATATTTTATGACAGAGAAGAGGGCCATATGAAATCTGGCTCATGGGCCGGAGGTTAGACATGCCTGATGTAGGGGAAAAAAACCTGATTTTAAATCTCTAAGGCTTTATGGTCATATCCAAATCACAGAAACTGCTATTAAATTAAATCCAGACAGAAAATCCGGTCTGGTGCCCAGAATGCGGTTGACTGCCAACAACCACCCGACACCCTTTTCAGCCAAACAGACAGTAAGTTTAATGCCCTATATTCCTTTAGATTTTATCACTACAAAGGAGTCGTATATTCTGAGCAGCGCACGGCTTCCATAAGTCATCGTCCAGGTCTTCGCACTGGAGAGGCCACTCCAGTCTCAGTGAGCGCACAACACGGAAGTCAAAAAGCGAAATCAAGTGGTGGAGGTGTGACATCAACGCTAATGAATTAGAGCCCTCTGGTCACTGGCGTATGATACATCATACGTGAAAAGTCTGCCTCCTTTTACCGAGCGCCCATAGCTCAGAGGTAGAATTGCCGACAGACTCCGATTGCTTTCTTACTCGGGATTGAAACCCGACCGAAATGGCTTCAGTCGGCGACTCTACCCCTGGGCTATGGGCGTTCGGTGGAAGTCAGTCAGTTAAGTGCCATGCGCTATACACACTTGGGCGATCATGTCTCGAAAGAGACATGACTGACTGGGCAGAAGCTTATCCCGCAGTAGGTTGCCATTGCTTTCTGCGGTAGACTGGTTGCCGACCAAGGCTATAGAACCCAATCTGTCCTATTATTTAACCCATAACTGGAGGGAAGAGACGGATTAATACCTTTCCCAAGAGTATTTGCGCGTAAGTGAATGCAAGGAATTCAACTGGAATTCGAACTCGGTTCCCCGAGCGCCACAACGCACATCGGTGGAAGTAGGCAGACTTTTTAGCGCATATCATTATACGCGCCCAATAGCTAGAGCGCTCTAATTCATTTCACTGAATGAGCGATGCGTACATGCCAGAGTAGCTACTGTTTATCAAAGTCTACTATTTTTCCAGAGTGCTCAATCAGGGTGTGAGAGCGTAAATATTGTCATCCTCAGACAGATCTGTTTCGTCGTATCACAGCTCATATACCAGACGGTCCAAAAGTAGGTGAACAGTAATTGGTAACATTTATTTTGAGGTTAGATGTACAATTATATTTAGTAATACAATTATTACATTGACAATTGAATTTTCTTTACAAAAGCGCTTAAATTTTATCAACGCAGGTGTTCAAACTAAGATTTTTACAAGTTACTTTGTGTATTAATTTCTGAAAATGCATCTCTTAAGTAATTTTTCAAATCGCCAACAATTCTTGGTTTTTGACTATAAACTTTGTCCTTGAGTGTTCACCAGGAGAAGAAATCCATTAAGGTCAAGTCAAGTGAACGCGCTGGTCAATCAATTGGACCTCTTCGGCCAATCCATTTCTCAGGAAATGTTTCATCAAGATACTCAAGGACTGCTCTTGAATAATATAATGAACACCATTACAATAATATAACCGATACACAAACCTATTCCATCTATATTTGGACCACCCTACTAAAGGTTATAAATCCGAAATCAAAGGGCTTGGCGGTAAATCTCAATGGGTCTTATTAATATTAGATATTAACACTGATCAAACCAGAGGGCTCAATGTAATTAGATTTATTTATTTACAGAGCCAATATTTATTAAATATAAAGATTCTAATTTTCTTATATTGGATTGACATTTCAACGGGTAAATTTAACCAGCCATCTTACCAGCGAGACCAAAACATTATGGAAAAACAAATTTATTTGTTTTTTGTTTGTTTGTGTTAAAAAACGGAAGTAGCTTTCTGAGATGAGGTCCGTATAATGTAGTGTAACCAATCAACTGCTACAATTGATCAAAATAGTACAATTACCATTAAATTTTTATTAATCTTCAAATCCATAAAATTCATCGTCTTCGTTATCAAAACTCTAACACTCATTTTCAATACTACTATCATCGTCGTTAAATACTGCGTCATCTTCCGTTCCATTGAATGTATTGCTAATGACACACTTAAAAAAAAACAAAAAAAAAACAATTTTTGGTCTTATCCCAGGCTTGCTTCACCCACTTGCAGACTTGTGCAAAGTCTAAGCTAATAGGAATTGCCAGGTAGTTAATTTCGGCCGACTACCTCAAATTTTAAACCTACATATGACATATAAGACGAAGGGGAATTTCAAAAAATATTTTAGTAAAAAAAAAAGTGCATCTTATATACCGTCGAATACGGTAAACGAAAGCAGTATTAAATATTTTTGAGCACGGTTCGGTTTGTCAGAAGTCTACAATGTGGAACATCTGGTGAGTATAGAATTTAATATTAATTGTTTTGTGGTATTGCTGGACTCGTCCGTCAAATATCTATAACGAGATTGTATCTCGAAATAACTGTGAAAACAAATAAAATTCCCGTGAATCTCGCTTTCGGTGTCGAATTCGATCTTCATCGGATTTTAGGTCCGAACCACCAGTCCTGGCTGTCACTTTGCGGAAAACAGCTGTCATAAATCTATGCGTGAGAGCAAACGCGGTCTACTCAACCCGTTTCTTCATTAGTGATGTTGGCCATCAAACTCTACATAAAAAGGCAAATATTTTATGTTTCTCGCAGAGCTCGTCTGGTGCTCGCAACTCGCATCGAACAATATTCAGGAAAACCTGAAGATCACGTGCGCCGATTGCTGTATCGTTGCATTCTATCATGAGAAATGTACATGCTCCTTTCAAAATAAAACAGTCAACTCGAATAATAATTTTAACAATTGGTTTTATAAAATCAGAACCGAGGAGGATTGGTGGATCAGAGGGAATGGTTCTACGTATCTGAGGGGCCCTACTACCTGTGGTAGATGCGAACGAGGACTCTTTGGTGAAGAATATTGATATTATGACAATAGTTAAGGGAGTTCTTTAATACAAAATATTAATAGTTTGGAAATAACATTCAGATCTCCCACCCAAAAAAAAAAGCAAACGTTGTGTCAAAAGGTTATCTCCCTTGACATCGCTATTACTATTATACCCTTTTGATTCCTTCGGTAATGTTTATTTATGATTATAAAAATATGTGTGTGAATCATTTGCAATTTGATATTCATTATTTACCTTTTATAAAGATTTACTGTTTACTATTTTATAAAGAAATACATTTGAAAAGGAATTTTTTTGTATTTCTTTTGTATTGAGAAGAGTTATTAATATTCTGTTATAGGGCCGCTGATATTCCTCTAGGGCTCTTAAAGATGGAATGGTCTGTGGACCGAAATTAGCTATATAAATAAAGATTAATAACAGTCAGGGATTTGGTGTGTCCTTGTCAGTCGGAGTGAATCAACTCCGTGCGTCCGTCGTTTACTTTATCTGACTCTCTGCCTTCGGACGAAGATGAACGCAGACGAAGCTCCGCCGAAGCGTAGAGTCACTTCTAGGGAAAAGAAGACAAGAATTTTCGTCCTAGCTTTCGGGCTTGGTGTTCCCATTTAAATGGCCTTGTGCCGCATCTACCTCGGGCATTTGCCTATGTGGGGAGGTCTTTGATACCTAGGAGTGTCGTCGACAATTATTATCGGCATGTTTTCTCTACGACTCTAACAACTTAACCTCTCTTTTCTTTATAATTATTCTTGTTCTGTTTCATCTGTGTTTGTCTTATTTGTACTTACTATCCATTAGCACGGATATTGTGCTGTAGATACTTCAGCACACGTCATCTAGTATCGTACTGCCACCTTGGCGATACAACATATTCAAATAGTGCTTCCGACGAAATAACATTTTTTCAGGATATAAATCAGGTAAAGGAAAACAATGACCAAATTTGCCAGTAAGATTAAGAAGTAAGCTCAGGATAGTTGCAATTTAATATAAGCCTTGTATAGTCATTTTTATCATATAAGCAATATCACGGAAAAAAAAATGTCCGTCAAAATATCATTTATCTTGTGCTATCCTCTGTTATTACAAGAGCCAGATAAGACCAAAAATAAAGTTTTATTCTTCTTTATGTGCCGTGTCCTTGTCGGCACGTAGATGATTATGGACCTCAACTATGGAATGGTCTGTGGACCGAAATTAGCTATGTAAATAAAGATTAATAACAGTCAGGAATTTGGAGCGACCTTGACAGTTTGACGAGATCGACTTCGTATGTCAGTCGTTCACTTTGTCGAAATCTCTTCATTCGGGCGGAGAGAAACCCAGACGAGGCTTCTCCGAAGGGAAGATTCTTGACTGGGGAAAAGCAGACAATAATTTTTTTTCCGAGCTCGGTTTTACCCACGTTAATTGGCCTTGTGCCGCATCTACTTGGGGTTTCTACCCACGTGGAGAGGTCGTAAATAATTCATTGACCATTATTCACGGACTGTGCTCACTGCGACTCTAATAACTTAACATGTATTCTCTTTCTAATTATTGTTGTTCTGTCTTAATTGTGTTTGTCTTATTTGTACTTAATATTCATTAGCATGGATGTTGTGCTGTAGATATTTCAGCACACATCATCTGGTATCGTACTGTTACCTCGGCGATACAACAAAATTTATAAGAAAATTACAAAATTATCAACATCTAAGAGGAAGAGATGCTCTCAGCGTATTTTAGTGAATTTATGTGGCGGGAGCAAATAAAAAAATGCTTAGAAAATGCATTTTTTCAAAATTTATAACTAGAGTTGTTCGTTGTTATACGTTTATTTAAAGTTTCTTGCTTAGATATTTAAAAAAAATTTGTGAATGAAAATTTCTTTTCATATTAATTTCTTCATAAAATGGTAAGTAATAAATATTTAATTATAGTTGGTTCACATATTTTTATAATCTTATAAATATAAAATTATTCTTGCAAATACGGAATCTAATAAATAAACAGTGTTTTAACATCTTTTTTTGCCAACTCTCAAGAATAAAGAAAATGCATAAATCTACTTTCATATGTTTGGGTTTTCTAATCATCATCAAAAATTTATATAGTAATAATCTTTGTTCACGCAAATAAACAGTGTGTCAAAAGGACAATATTACTGTATACAATTTTAACTCCCTCGACAATGTTCATTGTTTTGAAATATGAGGATTAGAATTTGAACAAAACCCAAGCACATGAAAGTGGATTGATACATTGTCTTTATTCTTGTGAAGAAAGATATTTTGATTGCTTATGTGCGTTGTGGTGCATTGGATATCGACTCGGAACGAGAAATCGGGGAGCCGAGTTCGAATTCCAGCTGAATTCATTGCATCCACTTACGCGCAAATACCCTTGGGAAAGGTATTAATCCGTCTATTCCTTCCAGTTATGGGTTAAATAACAGGACAGATTGGGTTCTATAGCCTTGGTCGGCAAACAGTCTACCACAGAAAGCAATGGCAACCTACTGCGAGATAATCTTCTGCCCGGTCAGTCATGTCTCTTTCGAGACATGATCTCCCAAGCGTTTATCACGTATGGCACTTAACTGACTGATTTGCAAGAATAATTTCAGGTAAATGAGATATTTATCCTAAATCTTTTTAACTTGAAGAATGTTTTTGAATAGAAAATAGCAATATTTCATCTTTTATTTCTTATATAAACATTTCACCCAATAAAGGCTCAAATGCCACTCAAGCTAGAGGGTTACACTCAGCAAAATCATCATCATCAGTCGATTACTCCGCGTTGTTGCAGGCTGCGCAGCAACATGAGATTATTCTCATCTTAATTTTTTAAGTTGACATTTCCATGTTGGCTTGAAGCTATAGGGAGATGGTTAATGTTTATTAATTCGGCCTTGTGTCATACGTAACCGAACTCCCTACAGCTTACAGTTTTATTCGTTGTCATCAGAAAGTTGGCAGCAGATTGATTATAGATTGTAATGTGTGGAATAGTGGAAAAATAAAAATATACATTTTGCATGTTAAAATAGAAATTTATTAATAGAAAAGATAACATAAATTGTAGAAGTTAATTTCGATGAGAAAGTTAAAGGTATCAAGAGTTGTAGAAATGTTCGTAGTAGTAACTTGTTGGAAAGAAATTATGTGTACGTATGTGTGTATGTAAGTATGAGCGTTTGTGTGGTAGGAGTATCTTTGAACTATTCGCTCAGTCTTAAAATGTCTGTTTGTTATCAAGTATAAGATGAGGCATATGGGAATGTTGAGAATGGAGAAGAAGAAGTAAAAGGAATCAGCACACGAGAAAGAAGGAAAAAGAGGACGCGTATGCAACGCGACCTTACGTTCGGTTCGACTTGAGATTTCTCCCTTGTTACATTTTAGTGTGTCGTCTCGCTGATCCCATCTGACTGACTGACGCTGACCGAAGCCTTTTATAGCCATTTAGTTTTTTCGCACTAAATCGCTAACTCTTTTTAGTCTTGCAAATAGCTTCCATTGGTCAGAAAATCAATTTAACATCTACTCCCGAAATCCGGTTTCGACTTTTTCTTTAAGCACATGGTCAATCCTTTTTCTACTCGACAAAACCAGGATTTCACACGTCATTGTGAATTTTTGTAAAAGTGAAGAAGAAAGTTGCTTTTAATTCTTTATTTTCTATCCATCACAGGCTCAAGGTATGTTGGAAGACAGCACTTTTTTTTGCAGTAGACTGCCAGTACTTTTTGCGGTAGACTGGCTGCCAACCAAAGCTACATAACCCAGTCAGTCCTGCAATTAACCCTCTCCAAGCTGGTTTTAAATTAAGTTTCCGTCTCTTCGACCGGTTACATCCCAAGGCTAGAAAACCCGGTCTATCTTGCTATTTTCCGATAATTAGGATTCATAGCTTTCCCAATAGTATTCAATGTAATGATTTCGACTGGAATTCGAAATCGGCTCTCCGATTCTTCAACCCGAGATGCTATCCATTACTCTATGAGGTGAGTGGTTTAAATGGAAGAGAAGTTGTTAGAAAATGAAGACCAAGGAGTAATAATAACAAAGAAGCTAAGATTTAATTGTTCAAAGAAGCACATACGCGGGAGTCAGTTTCCAGAAAGTGGCAATTCTTAGGAAAAAAAATATGGAAATAAAAATGAGGACAACAGACCGAATTATGTAAATAGGGTAAATACTTTTGTTTGAAGTTGTGTGGAACGTCAGCATCTTCATTATGTTGTTATTTTCTCTTCAAGTTACATGTCATATTCATTTTAGTTGTTACCACTGTTGGTAGTCTTCAAGTGATGTGGTTTCTGTTATTTGGTCAGTTAAGTTCCATAGGGAACTTTGGAGATCATGTCTCTTTTGATCTATGACTGACTAAACAAAAGCTTTTCCCGCAGTAGGTTGCTATTTCTTTCTGCATTAAGTAATCTGTTCTGCTATTCAACCCATATCTGGAGGGAGTAGAGATGTATTCATGCCCTTTACCGAGGGTATTTACACGTAAGTGAATGTAACGAACGAATGGAATTTGAACTGGGCTCTCAAATTTCCCATTCCGAGTGGAACTTTTTTTTTCTTACATTTGGAAAACGAAGGAAATGATAATACGAATCTGCGGAAGTGGCACGGCGTGCACTCCGTGTAAAGGTCTGAACCAAAGAATGACAGTCATCTGAACATTTGCCACGGGATTAGCAATTTGGGTAACGATAACCTTGCAACGTTGCGTCTGTAAGAAAGACGTTACGGAGTGTAAAAATTCTTTTAAATAAGTATTTTATTTTAATTTCAGAGGAAAATGAAAGAAGTAGATTCCGATGGAGACGCCATTATACGAGAACCTGATTACGTGTCTATGATGATGGAGGATGAAGATCTATTGAATGGGTAAATCTTTTATAATTGTTGGTGCATTTTGATACAATACTGTACCGTTGAGAAAGCTACGTAATTTCTAATTCTTGGAGATTTTTTCACTACCAGTTGGCGAATTCTTATTTCTAGAACGGCAGTTGAGAGAAAGTGAGATAATTGTAAAAATCCTCTATTAACTATCAGTCCTATACATGATAAACGCTGGGCGATCATGTCTCGAAAGAGACATGGCTAAATGGACAGAAGATCTTCCTGCGGTAAGTTAACATTACTTTCTGCAGTAGAATGGTTTTCATTTTAATATATCCTGCTATTTAACCCATAGCTGGAGTTAGAAGCGACGGATTAATACATTTTCCAAGGTTATTTGCGCGTAAGTGAATGTAACGAATTAAACTGGAATTTGAACTCAGCTCTCCGGTTTCTCGTTCCGAGCCGATATTCACTGCACCACAACGCACATCCAATCTCGTACTACGTTTAAATTCCTGTAGTCAATGAACCAAAGAGGAAAGGTCTTTAGAAAAATTGCTATAACAATATTTATGGAAGAAACAGAAGGAAGCTATTTTCCAGTGGGAAACTGACTGAAGCCGAAGAACCAGGTTAGAGATTTTATCAACAATCTCGTGACATATATAGCAGGAACACCAGACCAGATATATTAGCAATATTCAATGCACGGACGAATGGTAGATTTATAAATGTGCAATATGGATTCTGGCAAGTGAACCAACTTTCTTAGCAGCAGAATTAGGAAGTAATTCAGTGCAATCATTCCACTTCACGTCTGTTAAATATTAAACAGAGAAGCTGTGGTGATACCGACCGAGCAAAAGCAATGGACCGGATGTTTGCACCCTCACAACCAAAAAGCAAATGACCAAAAGTCGTCGGTGCCCAGCCGGCTTCGCGCAGATGTTCCGGTTGAAGACTAAAAATTAATTAAATATTAAATTTCTAGTTCGCGAGCCTACGCGAATTTTATTTATCGGCCAATGAGCAGCCCAGAATCAAATACGGATATGAATTCCCAAATGATCTGCTGCGATCCAAAAAAGAAGATATAAAAATCCGATACAGAAAGCATCGCCAGACAGGCAGACTGACTCGAGAGAGAGGAGTGTAATTAATAGCTCCCTTGACCCTAGTCAAGCGGCTTACTATGTTCGCCTCCCTTACTCCCTTTCATCTTATCTTTCGCTGTCTAAAAACTACTTACTGACCTAAGGAGCGCATACATCAAAGTCATTCCTTACTTACAGCGCTCCCACATTCCTAAGCATTAATTCTCTTTTCAGCATTTTATTGCCATGAACATTTTAACGTCCGTTGGACCTATACTTCAAGTATTACTTTAATTGTGAAAACCTTAATTGATATGTGTATATATAAAATGTTATTTTTCAACTCAATTTGCTTTTCTTGACTTATAATCATTTTATGACTTATAGTGGGCTATCTACAAGGAGGCCAAATTCCGTCAATCTGCAACAATATACAACTACCTTTCACTAGAACGCAACCTCCACTACAAACTGGAAAAGAATGGATAACCCACTATAAAGCCACAATAAGTTTTACTCGCCTTTAAGTTAACATCTGACCGAATGAATAAATGGTTCCCTAAGACCACTAATAGGCAGCCGTTTCGTTTTGGAGGCTTTAAAATTTACAGGCTATTTCTTACTCCAGTTTAAAATTTACAAGCTATTTCTTACTCCAGTTTAAAATTTACAAGCTATTTCTTACTCCAGTTTAAAATTTACAAGCTATTTCTTACTCCAGTTTAAAATTTACAAGCTATTTCTTACTCCAGTTTAAAATTTACAAGCTATTTCTTACTCCAGTTTAAAATTTACAAGCTATTTCTTACTCCAGTTTAAAATTTACAAGCTATTTCTTACTCCAGTTTAAAATTTACAAGCTATTTCTTACTCCAGTTTAAAATTTACAAGCTATTTCTTACTCCAGTTTAAAATTTACAAGCTATTTCTTACTCCAGTTTAAAATTTACAAGCTATTTCTTACTCCAGTTTAAAATTTACAAGCTATTTCTTACTCCAGTTTAAAATTTACAAGCTATTTCTTACTCCAGTTTAAAATTTACAAGCTATTTCTTACTCCAGTTTAAAATTTACAAGCTATTTCTTACTCCAGTTTAAAATTTACAAGCTATTTCTTACTCCAGTTTACAACAGATTAAAGATTATTTTCGAGATCATTTGCCAGTAACTTTATTGAACGTATTAGACTATAAGACTGTTAAGACTGAAGTAAATAGTTGTCATTAGCATAAATACCGAGTTTGAAACTGATGTCATCAGGAAGATCGTTGATGAAAAATTAAGTCCAACGATAGATTCCTTGAGGATAACCGCACTAATATGAAATGATATTGAAGAGTGTCCGTACGACAAAACTTTCATTACAATTACCCAATTTAAGAAAGATTAGATAAAAAATTCGTCTGGAGAAACAATAGCTTTTCAGTATATGAAGAAGAAGACCAATATGCAAAAACCCTGTCAAACGCTTTCGAGATATCTAATGCTCCAGTCCGAGTTCTTATCGCCATTCTTATCTAAAGCTTGACAGACAAATTCAGTTATAGTTGTTAACACAGAAAGAAAACTACATAAAGTAAAGGAAAAGAGAAATATTTCTCTGAATAGTTTTTCAATAATAATTTGGTACAAATTTCGAAGCAAAAAATCATGGTAACAGCGAGGAATAGATCAAGTACACCAGCCGGAGACGTTCCCTTGATATAAGAGCGACCTTGTTATTCTTTTTAATTCTCGTCTGATAGTTGTCAAAATTCTTCTGCCTTGTTTTCCTTCTGGACCGGGGCGATCTTGATTCCCGACGCAGATGTTTGTCTTCTCCTCTCTCCACCCCACCGAAATAACCTACAGGTAGGCTTCAAATACACTTCTCGGAATTTGAAGAGAAATTCTTTTATTGATTTTGGATGAAAAACAAACGCAGCCGTTTTCTCCACAAAGAGAAATGTATCAAAAATATTTCCGAAATTTAAAAATCAAGCAAGAGCCCAATGCAACGTCTGCTTTTTCTATGAAAAACCAGACGATGCACAGTCAAGCAGCTTTACATTACTTATAGAAAAATCTACAGACAAAAAATACAATATGTGTATTATGTTATAAAGATATTTTTACTTATTTATTTGCAGGACGAGCGCTTTGAGAGAACTTTTCAAGAAGTTTGACAAAGACAACAGCGGTTACGCTTTTACAACTGATGTAATCCAAGACTTAAAAGACATGGGTATTTATAACTCGGGTATGGCAAGCAAAATTGATGCGATGGATTCCAATAAAGACGGGCAAATTTCTTATAAAGATTTTCTGAAAATTTATTTCCAGGGGAAAAAATAGACCCGAGTAACTTTCAGTTAATTTTTTTTATTCATACGTAAATTTTAAAGTGTTTTTTCTATTTTTTTTAACCTTTAAACGGAGGACACTATCAAAATAATGTTTCATTTGAGATCAGCTGATATCATCAATTGATGGTTTAGACTTTTGCCAACGATACAGTCATCATTCATTCATAATTCGAGTCTAAAGGAATAATTAGTTACGACAGGATTCATGAGGTGATGTAATTTTTTGGGTATATGTATACAAATGAAGCTAGGACAAACCTATGTTAACAAGCATACGCCTCGATGAGAAAAGGGGAAAAATGGTTAGAAATAATGCAAAGACATGATGCATGCAATGCTTCAAGGAGTATCGTACGAGTATCGTACTGTTAAAAATAATATTCAATTTAAGAATATAATATTTGTCTATTTACAATCACAAAAAATTATATATATATATATATATATATATATATATATATTGATTGATTGTTTAATACTTAGTTTTTGGTCCTAATTGGGTTAGACCAGTGTACATTTGTATTAAAAAGTGTTCTATACAATTATATTGTAGAACTTTTGAATATTTTCCATTTTAAATTTTTAAATGAGTTATTTCGCTACCCAGGTTTTTACCATGATTTGTGTCTCAGGCGATTTTTAATAATTTAATTTTTAATAATTTAATTTTTTATTAAAAATCGCCTGAAGACACCACTCATGGTAGAAACCTGGGTAGCGAAATAACTCGTTTAAAATGGAAAATATATATATATATCCAGATGAAGAGAACCTGAAGTCGGGAGAAGGTTGAATGTTTATTAAATTGGCCTTGTGTCAAACATAAGCGAACTCACTACAACTTAAGTATTATCAGAACCACCAGAAGGTTGAAGGTTGTAAGAATAAAAGTATTTCGTTTGTATGTTAAAGTTGAATTTTATTAATGTAACAGAATAACATCAAATTGTAGGAGTCAAAAGCAATAGTAGTAAGGAGTTAAGTGAATCCAGAGTTCTGATTGTAAGTAGCAGAATGTGTTTATGCAGAAAGACTAACAGGTTACTAATAAAGTTTGTGATGCTTTCTTTTTTTATGGCCGGCGAGAAAGTGTGAAGGAAGGTAAAGGAATAAAGAAAAGTTGCACTTATCGAAGTTAATTTTTAGGAGTCAGTTGAAGTATCTTGTTGTTGTCGTCATCTTCTTTGTTGACTGGGAGAATGATGAAAAGGAAGAAGAGATAAAGGAAAATTGCGCACGAGAAGGAGAAGAAGAACGAATGTGTGAAGGGACGTCATGTGATGGATTAACGTAAACTTTAAAAAATTGAAATATCTCTTTTGTTGTTGTTGTTTTGTTTTTTTTTATCAGTTTGGAATGCATCTTCATGTAATCTCGCCGCTTAAGGGTTAAGAAATACAAATGGGGATTCTTAGGTTAATAGTAACACCGAAACAAATTTGTTTTATTTGTTTTTTATCCACTGCACGTGATAATTATTTTGTACTGGTATTTTTTAATATGCAACAATAAAGCTAATCATGGGTTGAATATTAATTTACCTCGTTTTTGCTTTAATTTTTTTTTCTCTCGATATATCCCAAGCTTATCTAATCTTCGTGATAGTTTGTTTATTGTTTTGAGAAATAAGCTATCAATGTTATTGTTATGTCACAATTTTTGTCTAATCATCCTGATAGCAGACGACATTTCAATATAAATTAATTAGATTAAAATGTCTTACAAAAAAAAAAAAACAAAAAAAAAAAACAGAATTCTGGGCAATGTTTCACCTTCGTGCCTACAAAAAATACAAAACAAAACAAAAAAAAAATTTATGAAAAGGATGATTATTCTTTTGACATTGCTACTATTTATTGTATACACTTTTGACTTCCCCGGTAATGTTTTTTTTATAATATTATAAAATATGTGAACTCAGTTACAATGCAATATTTATTGTTTACCTTTTATAAAGATTTATTATTTACATTTTTATAAATAATTATGGAAACATGTTACTTATTCAATCTAATAATTAAATAGTGTTAAATATCTTTGTTGTCAATTCTAAAGAATAAAGAAATTGTAAAAATCCATTTCATTTGAGGTTTTATTAAAATTCTAATCATCGCTTTTTAAAAACAATATGGCGAAGGACGTATTCCAGAAGCTGAGTAGAGTATTAAGAGACAGGAAAATTTCACTAGCAACAAAGAAGAGAGTATTGGACTGCTATGTGATGTCAGTTCTTCAATATGGCAGCGAATGCTGGACAATCTCATCAAAGATGAAGGAACAACTTGAAGCAACTGAAATGTGGTTCGACAGAAGAATATCACAACCTCCCAATCCTTGCTACCGGATGCGGTTTACCGTCATACCCAGAACCAAAGTAGCAGAATGTGTGTATGTAGAAAGATTAACAGGTTACTAATAAAGTCTGTGTTCCTTTCCTTTCTTTATGGTCGGCGAGAAAGTAAAAATGAAATGTAAAGCAATAAAGGAAATTGTACTTATCGGACGTTAATTTTTAGAAGTCAGTTGATGTATCTTGTTGTTGTCGTCGTCTTCTTCTTTGTTGACTGCGGGACTGTTGAGGATGGAGAGGTAAAAGGAAATAGTAAGAGTGAAGAAGGTGAACGAATGTATGACGGGACTTTATATGTCCGGGTCAAACTTGAAGTTTCCTTTTTCACATATTGCTTCCATCTCACTGACTGATTCAGCTTTCTTTCTTTCTTTCTTTCTTTCTTTCTTTCTTTCTTTCTTTCTTTCTTTTTATACCGAAAGATCCTTTTAACATAGTCGTGTTAACTTTTATCTCATTTTTTCAAATCGCTTCCTTCCATTGGTTAGAAAATTAATTTAACATCTGATCGCGAAATCCGGCTCAGTCTTTTTTTTTTTCAGTACGAGGTTAATCCTTTTCCTATTTGTCAAAATTAGGATTTCACACGTAATTGTAAATTTTTGTAAAAAGTGAAGAAGAGAAGAGTGTTGTTTTTAATTTCGTGTTCACTACAGTATCAAGGGAATAAACATCCTTTTAACACATGGCTAAATTCTGATTTGAAACGCCAACCACTTCTTTTTGGTGCAAATTGTACACATAGATTGTGTCGGATTAAATAATAGCGATAATTGTGTCATAATTAACTTTGATAATCACCTGCTGCGGTCAACTGATATGGCTAGCCACACATCTTATAATCAAATTTAACACTGACAGTTAATTTTTTTCGAAATGTTTACGTCATACAGCGGTATATATATTTAGAAATATTGTACATTGTATTTGTATCGGAGTAAGAAAACGATTTTCATTTTGTTTAAAACCTGGGAATTACGCCGTGAAGAGACGACGGTTTAACGACAGAGATGTATGAATATAAACAGTTTCTCGAGTCGGAATTCAAAGCAATGGATGAAGATGAAGACGGATTTCTGTCTCGAAGGGAAGTATATGAAATCCTGATTTATCAAGGAGTAGAAATGACAAAAGATGAAACAGAGGTAAGGCCTCTTTTTCAATACACTTCTGTCTCACACACACACACACACACACACACACACACACACACACACACACACACACACACACACCTACCTCTAATTTTTTTCTAAGGTAATGGATTTTTATTTGTCAGTCCTACAGATCACTTTAGACTTTTTTTTTAACTGGATACCCATATTTGAGTAAACACTCGAGTAGGACCCAGGTTCGAGTCCTACCGAAATGGGCATATTTTTTTAGATAAATTATAATAATTTTTTGTTTGTTATTACAACATTATAATTGGATCGTCTACTCAAATATAAGTATCTATTAAAAATAACGTTTAAAGTAATATATATATATATTTGCTCTGTAATATTTTATTACATGGAGCTCTCTTCCTGTATCATTTTTTAATATTAAAATAAAATTTTTAAAATTAACTAGGATCGGGTTTTTGGAATTTACCTTCCTGCTTTTTTTACTTAGATTAAAGTATCTGATTTAATATATATATATATATATATATATATATATATATATATCTTACTTTAAACATTATTTTAATGTGTGTGTGTGTGTGTGTGTGTGTGTGTGTGTGTGTGTTGTAATAACAAGACAAATCGTGAAACTGAATCGAGGACATAAAACTAAATCGTTGCAGTTCTGTCTCCAACGATTCAGTTTCATGCCTCCGCAATCGTCAGCTAGAAAAGTCCTCGAATTATTCGGCGTGTTTTAACTTAAACTAACCTGGAGGTGGACACTAACTAGCTAGCCATAACAAGATACGGTGTAGCTTAGATGTGGCACAGGTCCAAAAGTACAAGAGCACCCAGTGAGAATCGAACTCACTATTCAGCCGTATTTGATCTAGCGAGAACAATCTTGCTAACCATTACACCACGTCGAGGAGCGCGCGATTAATTAAGATATGTTTGTTAAAATTGCTGCCTGTGAGTCGTGGTAGACCGAAACTCTTCGTCTTTTTACAATTTCATCTTACGAACGTTTTGTCTGTTGTCATTGAGCACTTGGATTTTTTTTTTGAACATAACTTTTCCAACTTAAAAAAAGTAATATGTGTATTTTGTGTATTCGTGTAGCAGCTTCTCTTTAATACATGTTTTATTTAACACCCACGTCTATTAAACAGGTGAAGAGGCTCATCCCTTGTTTTCTGTTTAGGATGTGGTTTCCAGTTTTTCTCTTTTCCAGTCTTTTCACTCTTTTTTTTATTTCATTTTATTTTTTTTTCAATTGGAGTAGATAGAGTAAATTATCGCTCGGTTCACACTCCACCCATGTCTGTTGAACAGGTGAAGAGGGTCATCCCTTGTTTCCTGTTTAGGATGTGGTTTCCGGTTTTTCTCTTTTCCAATCTTTTCACTCTTACGTAGCCCCCTGCGCATCAGTGGCGTTTTCGCCTTGCTTGGGGTGATATGATTAAAAAAAAAAAAAAAGACTGACAAGTAACTTTTATTTATGTTTTTTTTTTTGTAATATTGTTTTCTTGTATACGCATGTGTTTTTCTTGGTATCTTTTTGCCTGAAGACAGAGAGTCCGTCAAGTTTAATTTCAAGTGGAAATCTGGCCGCAAATCAGTACAGAAATGCTATCTGCGTCATAGATCTTAGCTTTGATTTTGTGGTGATAGTGTCTGCTTTCCAGATTGGAAAGAATCATAAGTAAGAAAGGTTTTTTTTACCTTTTTTTTTTGTGATTTACAATGAAATATTTCTTTTGACAAGGCTTACGGCCACATCACGTTGAAACACGTCGAATACCAGAAGTAGTAAGCTTGGATGTGCAGTTGGTGTAACGAATAATGGCTCGGAATTGTTAATTGGAGAGACGAGTTCCAGTTCTATATGGGGTCGTTATATTCACTTAAGCGCAATTAACCTTGGGAGGTATTGTCGGATTTCGTAAGATTTGATGGTACAGAAAAGCCGAGTTTACACACATCGACCTTTTCATGAGCTAATAACACAACCATATACATTTATACATTCGCCAATAGAAAAAAGTCTCTTCATAAAACTCACTAAATTTTACCATGCGTTGACGTCTGCAAAAACAAAATAAATGCAACCTTTTATTTACTGGCCAATCGGGAACAAGAAAAAAATCTTAAAAAAAGTTGAGCCGATTCTATTTTTCACAATCGTATACATACGCGTGATTTTTGCCTATCACGTCAGGGAGTCACGGGTCGTTTAATGGGACGTCTACCCAAGACCTCTCCACATTTTTTGTTCTTGTTCTTCCCTTATCTGATTTATATTAAAAAAAATATTTGTCTGGAAAACAATTTGAATGTTAATGACCTTTCTTAAAACTATAGAAAATATAAAAGTATTCGTTGTGTCCGGGGATATTTATATCTTATCTAGGAATGTGATCCAGTTATTTTCATTTAACCTCCAGTTTTTTTAAATACAAGTTCTTTGCATATTTCCTTTTCATGTTTTTCTTGTAGCTTATGTTGAAATATGTTTTTAATACTCAAAATCTTATATTACCACAAAAATTACCAATCGCCTTCTATTTTCTGTTCAGTTGTTAATCAGCCACCCAGCAGTTAAATCGCCCACGGAGGGTGATATCGCCAACTCGTTGGGAAACCCTGATATAGACTCTTCATTTTGATATCTGTCGTATATAAATATAGACGATAGAAGCTACTTAGTTTATGAAAAACAGGCAACACTGGTCGCTAAAAGAATAGTATTAAATGCAAATGACTATCGTTGTATTTCAAACTAAAAAGGACAGACATCACATAACAATCTAGTACTGTTTTCTTTGCTTCTAGTACTGTTTTCTTTGCTTCTAGTACTGTTTTCTATAAAATAACACACACACACACACTCATATATATATATATATATATATATATATATATATATATATATAGTTTTCAATAGTGAATTTTACTTTCATTGTTCTTTACTATGTTAGTAACAGTATTAGCAGCCATCGCATAAGTGAATACAATTTATTACCTCCCTTTAGTAATTTTTTACATCATATAGTCAGTTTATGAACTAGTAACAAACTTTTACCAAACAATTTTGGCATGTTTTTAAATATTTGCTATACAGGTAGGCGGTAAAAAATATTTCAGCGTGAAAGAGGGCGATGACACAAAAATGTTTAGAATAACTGATCTATATCAGTTGACGACATTAGGTAGTCGGCCATCGAAAAATTCAGCAGAGTGAGCTGGTGAATGCGAACCTATGTCAGAAAGAAAAAAAAAAGAAAAGATGAACTTGGGTTTTCACTTAAATAAGCAAAGAAAGACTATAAATTTACTTGGTGAAAGCAAATAATATTGTTGAGAAGATAGAAAGTGAATAAAGTTGTGGTGAATACGGAATTAAAAGTATATTTCTTCTCGTCTTCACTTTTTACAAAAATTCACAATTACGTGTGAAATCTAAATTTTGACGAATAGGGAAAGGACTGAAAGAAAAACACGAAGCCAAATTTTGCGATCCGATGTTAAATTCATTTTCTAACCAATGAAAAAAGCGATTTGCAAAACTGAGAGAAAAGTTAACAAATCTATGTGAAAAAAGTAAATCGCTATAAAAGAAGGAAGAACAGTCGAACCAATCAGAGAGATGGAAGCAGCGACATCATACACCGGCAACATGTAACAAAAACTTCAAACCACTGACCCGGACATAAGTTACCGTCACAGATTAGTTCTAATTCTATTTCTCGTATACTATTTTCCTTTGCCTCTTCTCCATTTTCATCATTCTCGAAGTCAACAAAGAAGAAGACGGCAAGAACAAGATACTTCAACTGACTCCTAAAAAATAGTATCCGATAAGTACAATTTTCTTTATTGCTTTACCTTCCTTTACACTTTCTCGCCCACCATAATAAAATGAAAGAAACACAAACTTTATTAAACACATTCGCTACTTACAACTAGAACTGTTACCTACAACTAACAACTCTGGATTCACTTAACTCCTTACTACTATTTTTCTTGGAACATTTAACTACGTACTATATTTTCTCATTGAACATTTAACGCCTATAAATTGATGTTATTCTGCTCTGTTATTAAAATTCGACTTAACGTACAAACAAAATATTTTATTCTTCTACATTTCAACCTTCTGATAATTCTGATGATTCTGATAACCTTTAAGTTGTAGGGAGTTTGGTTATGTTTAACCAAACAATTTAATAAACATTCAACCTTCTCCCCACTTCAGTGTCTTCGCGAAAAAGCGTATATATGTGGTAGTCTTGTGTACGCAGAAATGTTAGACTTATTTTAACCGCATCTACTTCCCATTAGCATGGAACAGGCTTGCTTCCCAGAGAGTAAAACACTACGCTTCCTTGACCTTACACTCTCGGCGGACCTCAAATGGAATGACTATATCGAATCCATTGCCAAATCCGCCGCTATGAAAGTCGGTTCTCTGTGCGAGGGCCCGGAAGTTTTTCCCGTCTGAATCTATCCTGCACTTATATAAATCTACCATCCGCCCGTGTATTGAATACTGCAACCCTCCTCGGACTTCTTGACAAAATACAGCGGAGAATCTGTAACGTGATCGATACTGACTTGGCAGACCGACTGCAACCACTCTCCCCCACCGGCATGACGTGGCTTCCCTGTGTCTCTTCTATAAGTACTTTCACGGTTTCTGCTCTGATGAACTTAGATCATTGGAGATACTAGATTAGCAACTAGGTCCCACCCTTTTACAGTAAAACTGATAAGATGTAACCGTAATTTCTACTCCAACAGCTTCTTTTCTCGCGCTTCCCACCTGTGGAATTCCCTTCCACATGTCTGCTTTCCTGACAGTTACAATCTCCAGGAGTTTAAATGTAAGGTCAATAGACACCTCCTATCACACTAACGTGCATCTATTCTCCCAACACTTTCACCATCTACCCAACCCTCATTCTCGGTATCCTTACCCGTCTATCACCCTCCTTCTGACATTTCCTATGTCTAACCATTCTTTCTCACCACTTTCCCCCTCTATGTAACCACCTGCGCAATAGTGGCAGTGAAATGCCTTGCTCGAGGTGAAACGATTATAAAAAAAAATCCACTCTGTTCTTGTTCTTCGTGTAAGAACGTTTGTTAAAGTTTGATTGCTGGGGGTCGCGTGTGGTTAAATTTGGAAAATCTGTCTCACACGAAACCAGAGTGGATTTTTATTCTTCATTTCCACAGGACTCGAACTTGCCACCGCTCACTTTCATTAGTCTGTAGTGAACAAAGCAAGTCCTAGAATAAAAAATTAAAATGCTAAGCGCTGACTCATTGATTTTGTTAGAAATAAACGAATTTACTCGAATTTACAAAACCTTGCTTAGCACACATGCAAAAGCAAATCCAAAACAAAACTCGCGAAAGTTCACACCTCGATGCGAAGTTTGTTTGTCGTCCAATGGAAAGGCCAGAATCACATCTGGGAGTGAATTCCCAAATGACCTTTCCGAGCCCCAAAACGACATAAAAGACGGGACAAGACGCCAGTCGCCAGAGAGAAAAGAAAACGAGAGTAATTAACACGTCCCTCGACAAACGTCAATCGACTGTTATTATTATTGTTTCTATCTTTCTCTCTCACCTCCCACCTCCTTCCTTTTCACCATTCACTCTGAGCGATAACTACAAAGACAATCCTACCCAACAATAAACACTGATACATACATACATACGTTACTACTTACGTACACATAAACTCACTCGTGCAAGGACTACTACGAACTCTTGATACTATACTGTTTCTCATTGAACATTAACTTCTACCAATTCGTGTTATTATTTTCCATTAATAAATTTCTATTTAAACATACAAAAGGTATACTTTTATTATTCCATGCATTCCTGTTATGTTGCCAAGTATAAATGAATACCTCAACAACAGAATCAGAATATAAGTTGTATTCCGCGGAAAGACGGTTAGTATGTACAGAAGTGATTAGTAATATTTACAATAGAAAAGATACAAGAGTCCAATCCGTCGTAAGACGTGTGTATACGTGATTACTTCCGGTACGCCACCGGAAGTGTGACTAACTCTTCACTGACTCGCACTGACTCTCAAGTGACTCTCTACGACTCTGTACGACCCTGTACGACTCTGTACGACTCATTATTTAGTCGTCCCTCCCAGTAAGGGCAACATTTTGATCCAAAAAGCAGATATAAAAAGCGGATACAGACAAGCCCCCAGCAGACAGACAGACAGGCGAGAGTAACCAGTGTCTCCCCTTGACTTAAGTCGAGCAGCTACTATGCTTGCCTCTTTCCTTCTCCACTGTCTCAAAATTACTTACTGACCTCAGGAGCGACTACTTCAAAGACATTCTTCACATACCTCCGCTCCCTACATTCCTAAGTCTTTTATCTCTTTCAGCTCATTATTTGCCATGAACATTCTAACCTCCTTTGGACCTTTATATTCAAGTATTGCTTTAATTGTAAAACATTAACTGATATGTGTATATATAAATATTATTTTCAACTCAATTTACTTTTCTTGATTTTATAATCATTTTATGACTTATAGTGGGCTATCTACCACAAGGCCAAATTCCGTTAACCTGCAACGGTATACAACTACCCTTCACTAGAACGGAATCCCACAACACTAGAAAAAGAATAGATAAGCAACCCACTATAAAGTCACTCCATTCTGGTGTTAACAAATCTAGATCTTCCCACGCATCTGATGAATTTGTTCTTCGATGGCAAAACACATCTGATAAACTTAACAAGTGTTTTGTTTTTATATAATTTTTAAAGTCTTATTTGCTAATTTTGACGTAAAAAACATTAGCATTAAGATCAAGAGAAATGGGAAGTATTTGGAAATCTCGAAGGAGTGGGAGACTTGAATAAAAGTGAGTACCGATTGTTTGTATAGACAATAACTGCTTTTATTAGGAGTATAGTATGCAAAAATAATATATGCATGTGACAAAAATATCTCACAAGAATATTCTAAAAAATTCTATCTTTTAGTACTATATAAAATAAAGCTAGTCTTTAGTTAAAGTTGCAACAAATAAATGTTTTAATCATCTAGGTTGTTTTTTACATGTCGTTTTCAGAAAAGTGTATTTTTTTTTAAATATGTGCGTTGTGGTGCAATGGATATCGGCTCGAAACGAGAATACGGAGAGTCAAGTTCAAATTCCAGTTGAATTCGTTGCATTCATTTACGCGCAAATAACCTTAGGAAAGGTATTAATCCGTCTCTTCTCCCTCCAGCTATGGGCTAAATAACAGGATATGTTGGGTTCTGTAGCCTTGGTTGTCAACCAGTCTACCGCATAAAGTAATGGCAACCTTCATCCCAGTCAGTCATGTCTCTTGTAAGACATGATCGCCCAATCGTGTATCATGTATGGCACTGAAGTGACTGACTGCATTAAAATAAAAACAAAACAAAAAAAGCAATCCATTTGTGACACAAAAAAAGAAAGAAATGCAACAGTTGTGTGAAAATCTATTTTTATAATTCGTAATTAAAGGACGGCCAAAATTATTTCTCTGTGAATTGTTGCGGATTTATTTTTTAAATTTGTGAGAAAAAATTGATTGTATTTATTGACCAATGAGAGGCGTAGTCTCATGCTCTTGTAAAACTTGGGATTAAGGTATCCGAGAGCCTACTTTATCTCATGGTCAGTTTAGCGGATAAGATCGAAAAGAATTCAAACGTCAGTAGCGAAGGCAAGCCGGCTAGCTGCTGAGGGCGGAAGAGTTCTCGACGTTCACATGTGAAAATCACTAGCCGGTGCTAGGAGAACAAAAGGCTTCGGCTTCCGCAAGCACAACACTGAAAGAAAAGGAAGACCAAAGAAAAATTTTAGACCCCTCCATGCCGCCACTGACAACGAAAAGAGATACCAGAGAAAGCTTAAAGAAATTTCCAAAATATCGTTAAAAGCCCCAGGGAAGCACGTGGGTAGCCAAGCTGGAGAAATACCGGAAGCCATTTTCAAATATGGTAAAAGATCTCGAAGACGTTCGTTGGGTAAATCAAGGTAGGTTTTTCCGCTTCTCTATTCAGTGTGCGTTCTGTTTGCATTTCTGCCTCATGTTTTGCTTGCTTCCTTTTCAAAAGGTGTAATTTTTTTGTCTATATGATTTCTAACCTGATGGAGACGCTCGGCAAACTTGATATACTCGGGAAAGACATAAGAATAATCGAGAACCTATATTGGCAACCAACCGTCTGCATACGGAAAGGAAACGAGTTCAGCAGATATGAAAAGATAGGAAGGGGTGTAAGACAAAGATATGTCTTCTCACCGGATCTTTTCAACCTATACAGTGCGATAATTCTGATAGCGCTAGAAGTCCTGCCAGGATTCGTCACTGGTGGCCGCAGTCTGAACAATATAAAATACGCAGATGCAGATAGTAGTTAAAGAAAGTGGAAAGAAAGAACTACGTATAAACTACAAGAAAACTTTAATGCATGGTAATCAGTAAAAAGAGGAGCCCAAGATGCCAAATCCAAGTAGGGGAGACTAACTAAAATTAAGCAGGTACAGAAATTTAAATACCTGGGAAGTGTTCTAACAGAGGACGGAAAGTGCAACACTGAGATTCGAAAGCGTATTGGCATTGGCCAAGGATGCATCCCAGAAGCTGAGTAGAGTATTGAGAAACAGGAACATTTCGCTGGAAATAAGGAAAAGAGTGCTGAACTGTTATGTGATGTATGTCCTTCAATATGGCAGCGAATGCTGCACAATGTCATCAAAGATGAGAGCAAGAATTGAAGTAACCTAAATGTGGTTCTACAGAAGGATGCTGAGGATACCATGGAACGAACATGTGAGCAACGAAGAGATTTTGGAGAAGATGGAAACGAAAAGGAAATACTTAACATCAGAAAAAAAACAAAAAAAAAAACAGCTGAAGTTTCTGGGACATGTAGTAAGGAAGGCTTGGAGAATTTGATGCTCGCAGGACGGATAAAGGGGAGAGAGACAAGGGAAAGCAACGCGTGACATACTTGATGGACTTGAGCAGATAGATGGAAGAGCGGGGTTTGAGCGCTACAGCAGGAGAAAGGTTGTTAAGAACTACAAGAGATAGGAAGATGTGGAGGGCCATGATCGCTTGTGTCCTGAAGGAACACGACCCATAGAAGAAGATCCATCTATAGTTTTATATTAAGCACACAAAGAAATTTTTGTGCAAGGTCTTGTTAGTAAATTTTGTATTCGATGTATTTTGTGTAAATGTTTGTCTTTTTAAACTTTGCATAGTGAACGAGTCTTATTCAACTTTAGGGATAGCGAGGTCACGTGTTCTCTTTTCTAATGCTATCCCTACTAACTTAATTCTTATATTTTCCACAAAAATATATTTGTTTATTGTGTAACTAATTTTTTTTACAATGCCTGTTAATTGTTAGCTTCTAGCTAGTGCCAGTTCAAAAGATAATGAAGTAAGGAAAAATCAGAGGAAAAGCAGGAAAAAGATAAACAGAACACACAGTCAGTAATAACCAGATCCAGAGGAAAAAAGATATGAATTCTCTCCATCGAGTCCTGAAATTATTTTCGAGAACAAAGGTGGGGAACTCTAACCTGAGGTGGTAGCACCTGTTAGGGTCCCAACTATGAGCAAATAGTATATCCCCAAACTGAGGTCAAAACACTATGAAAGTATAAAAATAGACTTTTATAGAAAAATATACATTTTTGAATGAAAAATATTACCAACAATACATTTTTGAAAAAACAAGTTATCATAACATATTTTTGAAGGAAAAAAATTATTGCCATAATACATTTTTTAATACAAAACTGAAAGACATCTTCAGTTTTCTAAAATAAGAAAAAAAATAATAAAAATAAAATTTAATCAAAATCTGACTAAATCAACCTTATCACCATAACCGAACATTAAAAAATATCTTAAAACCCTACCTTTTTGGCATTAAATAACCCATAGAAGTTGATATGCCGTTAAACAAAACTCAAACTCAAAGGTGAGGAATATCTTAATTATTTGAATTCAGCTGAATCGGCAAAGACAACAAGATATCCTTCTGAAAGAAACAAATGGATATAAATACTTTTGTTTTTCTATTTCCAGAAACAATTAAAAACGCTAAAAGGAGCCGTGGACCTGAACAGCTTTATTCAGTTCATGAACAACTTACCAAACAGGTATGTTGCATGTGAGAGAGACTAGCTCGTTTGAAGTAATGCATATCTTTTGTTCGAATCTCTTGAAATCCATATATGCTAACATTTATTTTTGTATCCACCACGTAAACAAAGTAATTTCTAAGAATTTATTGAATTTTATTGATAATCACACATTATTTTAAATAACGTGGAGATTGAGTTAAGGCACATATTCTTTATTAAGACTCTCGAATGCACAGGCCGGTAAACATAGTTTACACTGTTAAAAATATGAATATCTACTCTAATACATATGTCCACTAAATATAACGTTTAGCATAATACGAAATAATCTCAGATTATAAATAAAATCTGTTAATTAATTAGAAATTACTTTGTTTTCGTAAACTATTCTGTTTTGTAAAGACGGAAAAGACATATCTGAAACGCTATTCGGTTCCAGTGAGAAAATAAAGGACAGAAATAAGGGGAACAAATGATGTCTGTTTTATTGAAATGGAAAATCTATCAATTCCAAATCTTTTCATTTGTGCCCGCATACTTCTTAAAAATAACGACCAGCATTCAGATTGTTGTAATATTTCGTTAAAGTTGTTAAACTAGGAGCAAAAAGGTTTTAAATTTCGAGGAAAGGTCAATACAGACGTACATTCAAGTGAATAGACTAACCCATATTTTAGTTTTAGCAATATTTCGCCACTAGCATGCCGTAGAATGTAATAGCAATGGTAATAATAACAATAAATAATAAATAACACGCAATGAAAAATCACTTCTATACTAGTGTAGAAGTGATTCTTCATTGCATGTTCTTTTTAGACGTCGGGGTTACCAGTGTAGATGTAGATTGCGTGTTCTTTGGACGTCGGGGTTACTAGTGTTGATGTAGGTTGCATGTTCTTTGGACGTCGGGGGCCACCAGTGTAGAAGTAGGATGCGTGTTAATTACTCTCGTCTTTTTTCTCTCTGGCGACTGTCGAAACTTGCCCGTCTTTTATTTCGAAAAGGTCATTTGGGAATCCTTTCCTGGATACCATTCTAGCCTTTCCATTGGACGCCAAACAAACTTCGCGTCGGCTCGGGAAAAGGGTCCGTAAAAGGAATTTGTTTTTGATAATTAAAGATTATTTGAATTTTGCTTTTTTTTTTCGATGTTTCCTAGGTTTATATTGTTCGAAAAATATTCCGCATCGAGGTGTGAAATTTCGTGAGTTTTGTGTGTGTGTTAAGCAAATTTTGTAAATTCGAGAAAATTCATTTATTTCTAACAAAACCATTGAGTCAGTGCTTAGCATTTGAATTTTTAAATCTAGAACTTGTTTTGTTCACTACAATGTAATAATAATGGTGACATTTAACATTTAATGTCATGTCAATGTTAATGTTAACATTAAACATGTAATGTCAGAGCAATACTAATGGTAACTGTTAACATGTAATATCATAGCAATATTAATGGTAACTGTTAACATGTAATATCATAGCAATGGTAATGGTAACGTTTAACATGTAATGTCATAGCAATGGTAATGGCAACGTTTAACATGTAATGTCATAGCAATGGTAATGGTAACGTTTAACATATAATGTCATGGCAATGGTAATGGTAATGTTTAACATGTAATGTCATAGCAATGGTAATGGCAACGTTTAACATATAATGTCATAGCAATGGTAATGGTAACGTTTAACATGTAATGTCATAGCAATGGTAATGGTAACGTTTAACATGTAATGGCAATGGTAAGTAACATTTTTTTGTTTTCCAATTCTTCCACACCCAGTAACCCCTTGTGTCTTAGTGTCTTTACTGCCTTGCTTGGGGTGAACTCGATTAAAAAAATAAGAAAATAAAATTGAGTTCAGTAAGTCCTGATATTTTCTTAGTTCCTTTCAGAAATTACCATTTTCCTCAAAACAATAACACCGAGTCATAAAAGAATAGATTGACACACTTGTTCTAGATTCTTATCTCTCCAAACCCCTTCCAACTCAGACGATGGCAGCCTGACCTTGTAAACTGTAGGGGTTGATAGGTATAGATATGAATACAATGTACGAAAATATTCTCAATTTGAAACACTAGAAAGTTCTAATTAATTCTCTTGATCTAAAATTCTTAGCCAAATTCAAGCCAGGCCTCTTTCGATTCATTTTGTTTTCACTAATTCACTTCTTGTTATATCCGAGGAGACAAATTTGGTCGAGGTTGTAAATGGCGTTTCGAAATTAACTGATAGGCTGTTGAAAAATCTATATATAAGTATACAACATTGTCAGGACTGTGGTAGTTTCCATAACAAGTAGGCTTTTAAGGGATAGAGTTGCCAGCTTCACGCCCAACCGATTTTGAATTCACAGTTATCCTTCTTCTAGAAGTGTTATTAACAAAACTGGAGAGCCAAGTCTACCCTGCTATTTAACCTAAGGCCGATGATGCGAAAGTAAACACAAAAATAAATTTGAATACAATTTCGTGAATTTATGAAAAGAATGCAAATTCGTATTATAAATCTTCCTTTTTCTTTTTCATCGCTCTCTTCAACTTCCTGTCTTTGTTTTTTACTTTAACTTTTGAATTTTTCAGTCTGTCATTTAAGTGCCATACATGATACATGGTTTGGTGGTTATGTCTCTTTCGATCTATGATTTACTTGGCAGAAGATATTCCCGCAGTAGGTTGTCATTTCTTTCTGCGGTAAACTGGTTGCCAACCAAGGCTATAGAACCCAGTCTGTCATACTATTCAACCCATAAATGAAAGGAGAATAAATGGATTAATAGTTTTGCCAAGGATATTTGTGTGTAAGTGAAGGCAACGAATTCAAATGAGAGGAGAGCGAAAAAAGAAACACTGTAGTGGGGGATGTTGGAGAAAGGATAAGAGAAAGATGGGAATCAAGAAGATAAAAGATGGCAGTTGACGTTGCACTTAAAGTTTTGGAGATTGTAGCTATCAGGGAAGCAAGTATACGAGAGGGAGTTCCACAGGCGAGAAGTGCGAGAAAAGAAACTAATAGAGTAGAAGTGACGGTTACATTTGACTGTTTTGACATTTGATCAGGGAGATAAGCTGCCAAATCGGGATCGATTATACTGCAGAACTTCGAGGTGAATAGTAGGAGCACCCGACCAGATATGGCAGCTGTATTCAATACACAGACGAATGGTAGATTTTGATATGTACAAGATGGATTTTGACAAGAAAAACTTCCTGGCCCGACACAGTGACCAAACCTTCCTAGATGTAGCTATTGACACGATTTATTCGCTCCACTTGAGATCGGCTGAGAGATTGAGACTGAGAAGACGCAGTGTGATCAATACTGATGGAAAGTAGGAAAGTTTCTCTATGGTGGTTAAAGAAGAGCAGCTTTGTTTTGGAAGTATTAAAATTTACGAGCCATTTCTTACCTCAGACCACCACAGATTGGTGGTCTTTTCAAGATCAGCAGCGAGGTTTACTTTGTCAGCCCTTGCAGATTTCTTATCGAGACGGAAATAATAATAGCGTCATCTGCCTAGATGAATACTTAGGAACTAATTACATCAGGAAGTTCATTAATGAAGACTAGAAAAAGCGTAGGACCTAGGATAGAGCCTTGAGGGACACCTGCGTTTGTATGATAGGATCTGGGAGCATGTCTATTCGATACGGCCTTCATTACACGATTTGATAGGAACGATTGGATTAAATCGAACAAACGTCCAGTTACACCATAGTCCTGTAGCTTGCGCAGAAAACCATCATACCAGACCCTCTCAAACGCTTTCGAGATATCCAGGGCAACTGCTCGAGCTTCGCCATTCTTATCAAGAACCTGGTATATGTATCCGGTGATGGTCGTTAGCATATCAGCAGTAGACCTGGCGAAGCGGAAGCCATACTGTTTGTCAGATAATAGGTTGTGGGATGTGAGATGATGAACCACTCCACTTTGCCGAAGATTGATAGGGCGATAATTAGAGGGATCAAAAAACCCTCCAGAGATTTAAAGTTGAGAACTACAGAGGAGGACTTCCAACAAGCAGGAAAGCAAGAATCAATAAGGCAATAGTTCGCCCGGTTCACGCACCTCTACTGAACAGGTATAGAGGATTATCCCTTGTTCCATGTTCAGGAAGTGGTTGCCGGCTCTCTTCCTCTCCTCAGACCTCAGTATTGGTGCTTCCGCGATTTTCCTGCGATGTGCGTGTTCAGTGGCAACGTCTCTTTAGTGTGAGGGTACCGGGTTGGCAGTTTTCTGGTTTCTGTTTTCCGACTGGTAGTTAGGAGCCCTAACTCTTGCGTAGCGTCAAGAGTGACTGCTCTGATCAGCAGTTGCATAATATCGGGGTTCTTGCAGTGCCATGTCACGCATAGAAAGATGTCCCTGCAAGCGCTTCCGGTGGGCAACCCCGAGGCTATATTTTACTGCAGCCCGCGCCAGTTCCATTCCAGCACATGTCGCAGTTAATGACCATCTGCTTCCACTACTCGAGGTCTCTCCTCACCAACAACAAATATGAACAATCATATCTCAGTAAAAAAAAAACTAAATCAGGCAAAGTAAAATCACCCAAACCTCTAAATAATTCCTCCACTAACATCCGGAGTATTCGTACCAACTTTTGTAGCGTTGAATCTTTCCTTCACAAAAAGTACCCGGACATCCTAGCGCTCTGTGAGACTACCTTTGCCCTATTTCCGATCTAATTATGTTATTAACACTAGTCATTAAAATCCTGATAATATGTTTAATTATCTGGATCATTAAGTTGATTGGCCGGTCGAGTCTGGATTCATTTGCAAATAGCTTCTTTGGTATCATTATGAAGATAAATCTTCTGGTATTTCACCCTTGTCATATACTTCGAAAGAAAATGCGATATGAGCTCCTCTAATAAAGAAAGACAAATGATAGCAGGTTTCCAACAACAGCAGCAGCTGCAACAAAAATGAAGCATCTGTGAGTGCAGTCAAACGTGAGATGTGGCAGCAATACCCGCCAGGTTAGGTTTAAGGCTTCAAGTTCACCACATCGAGTTTCCCACATAACAATAGCCAAACGGATTCAAACATCTGAATAACACAGTACTTGCGAGTTCAATCTTTGGTCTGAGCATTGTAGAAATATGGTTAGCATTAACTGAGCAATATCAAATAAGTAGACGAGATACCCCTAAACATCTATCCATGTAAATTAAATAAAAGGTAAATTTCGAAATTAACTGCGACACACCTGAAGAAAGCTGAAGAGCAAAACGACCGAAACGTTGTGATAGCAACAACAAAGATGAAGATAACAGTTTGTATGTAAAACAATGCCAATAATTTGTCTATCTTTCTTAAATAAGCTATCGTAATAATTTACATTATTTTGACTGTTGCCCTCACTTTGGTTACTATATTCACGAAGTTTCGGCTGTTGTATACTCCGGTTTTCTTCAGGTGATTGAAATTTTGAACTGAGCCCTTGATTTCGATCAATGGGGTAGATTTTTCTCGTTCTGTGATTCATGCTACTGCCAGACGTCTTAGTAATCTCCATTTAACGTATTTACGTTATTTTGTACACCACTGCTGTAGTCAAGTATTGAACTAACAACTCTTTGGGTCAAGTCACTGGATCCAAACAGTGCTTTTATTTACTGGGCCAGTTGTCGTGGACACATGGCCCAGTGGCTCAGTTGAAAATTTCAATCATTTGAAGAAGTTCGGAGAGTACATCGGCCGGATTGAACTCGAATTGATAGATTCACTTGGATAAGAATTTTAGATCAAGAGAAGTAATTAAACCCTTTCAATGTTTCAAATTAAAACTATTTTAGTACATTGTATTCATATCAGCTACAGGTCACAAGGTCAGGCTGCCATCGTCTGAGTTGGAAGGGGCTTTGGGCGATAAGAATCTGGGACAAGTGTGCCAATTCTTTTATGACTCGGAGTTATTGTGTAGCGAACAAAACAAAATCTACATTTAAAAATTCAAATGCTAAGCACTTACTCATTGATTTTGTTAGTAATAAACGAATTTTCTCGAATTTACAAACTTTGCTTAACAGAAACAAAACTCGCAAAA
Organism: Ascarosepion bandense; assembly: GCA_037127315.1. Lineage (NCBI taxonomy): Eukaryota > Metazoa > Mollusca > Cephalopoda > Sepiida > Sepiidae > Ascarosepion > Ascarosepion bandense. The sequence goes on from JBBBDQ010000283.1 coordinate 992,209, forward strand.
TTTCACACTTCGATGCGAAATGTCTTTCGGCCAATAGAAATCTAGGAAACCTTTAAAAACAAAATAGAAAGGCCAGAATCACATCCGGGAGTGAATTCCTAAATGATCTGTTCGGAGCCCCAGAAACGAAATAACAGACGGAGCAAGCTCGACCATCGCCAGAGAGAAATGAGACGAGTTTAATTAACAAGTCCCTTGACAAACGTCAATTGATCGCTATTATTGTCTCTATCTTTCTCTCTCACTTCTCACCTCCTTCCTTTTCACCATTCACCCTGAGCGATAACTTCAAAGACAATCCTACCCAACAATAAACGCTCATACATACATACATACATACATACATACATACGTTCCTGCCTACGTACACATAAACTCATTCTTGCAAGGACTACTACGAACTCTTTATACTCTTAACTTCTTAATACTGCTTCTCATTACACATTAACTTCTACTAATTCATGTTATTATTTTCCATTAATGAATTTCTATTTCAACATGCAAAACGTATACTTTTATTTTTCCACAAATCCACATTCTGATAACCTTCTGATAATTCTGGATAAAACCTGTAAGTAGTAGGGAGTTCGGTTATCTTTGGCACAATGCCGATTAAATAAACATTAACCATCTCTCTACTTCTACAATTGTTTTGAGGAAAATGGTAATTTCTGAAAGAAACTAAGAAAATATCAGAACTTACTGAACCCGATTTTATTTTCTTATTTTTTTAAATCAAGTTCGCCTCAAGTAAGGCAATAAAGCCACTAAGACACAAAGGATTAGTGGATGAGAAGAAATTAGAAAACCAAAACATTACTGCTGTTGCTGAGTATTGAACTCACAACTCTTTGTGTCAAGTCACTGGATCCAAGAAACGTTTTATCCACTTGGACAAAGCAGTGGCGAATAAAAAACTTAGAGTTGAGTTAAAGGGAGATAATTAAGACTTCCGAACGTGGCATGACTCATGGAACGAGAACAATTTACACCAGTGATCGAAATAAAGGGTTCGGTTCAAAATTCCAATCACATGAGAAAGTTCGGAGCATACAGCAGCTGAAACGTCGGTCGTGAATATGGCAACCAAGATGAGGACAAAAGTCCGAATAATGTAAATAATGTCAACAATAATAATTTCTCATCTAAAAAATTCAGACAGAGCGTCATATATTTCATTTATTATTCCATTAATCTTATCAACCCAGAAATTATATAGCTTTGTAATAGAAATGCTGTAAATTTAAAAACTGCAGAACCTGGTTTGACTGTAATGGTTCCAACGGGTTCTGCTGCTTTGTTTCTCTTCACTTTGGCCAGTACCAATCTTGCCGCAAATGTTAATACGAAATGGCCTTCTATATTTTTATGTAAGGTCATTTAATCTCTTTATTTGGGAACGCTTTCCGATGTATTTCTCTATGTTTAGTGTTCCATTTTTAGATTTTAGGGATCAAAGATCATATTTCAAAGATCATATTTTCTGTCTTGTTATTTTATATTTATATACTATAATATCTATCTTCTTCAGATATTCTATCTCTGCACACTTTTTGTTGAACCACACATCTTTTGCTTGCTTTCATTTTTTTCTCGTGTCTCATTGATGAGAGCCATGATTTCCCATAACCTGAAGAGATACGTCGAATAAATAATTACAGTATCAGTGTTTTAATAATCAGTTAACAACTGGTAGTGAATAAATTTTCCACTTAGAGTTTTAGCAATTTAACTTTGATAAAATGAGATACTGACTGTGTATCAGAAATATGGAAAAAATGGAAAGATGGCTTTCCGTTCGTTGGTTTTGCTTAGCGGCATATCAACTCACTCTGCACACTTTTTGTTGAGCCACTCATATTTTACTCACTTACATTTCTTTATTAGGTTATTTAATACCGAAATGTAAATAAACTAAACATAATTTTATGGCTTCAATTAAATATATTTTGAACGAAATTGTATGCCTTCAACTACAGATGAAATGGTCATTTTACTATAAATATGTATTGTTGGTCTTTTTCATATAAAAATATATTGCTGGTATTTTTACCATAAAAATGTATTTTTATATTTTCTGATGGTCGCTCCTTGTCATGCTGGAGAAGTTTGCGTGGTCCAATGACTCTGAAAACGATACCGTCTGGAGTTCTAGGCTCTTCGTAGGGCCAAGCTTGGTGGCTAAGTTGAAAACAAGGCTAAGCACGATCAAATGATTGAACCAGCAGCTGAAGATGACTACGCATATCTGTCATACTATAAAAAAAGTCACTCGAAATTATAAGTAACTAGCAGTATAGCCCGGCGTTGCTCGGGTGTAATGAAAGCTTTAAAACTAATCCATGGTCCTGGAGCTCAGACTCTTTGGACGTTGGCACGAAAGACTAAAAAGCAATAGTTGTTTCCAGTTAAAGCGAAACCGTAGACTGAAAGAAAAATGAATGGATGTAAATCAAATTTTGAAGTTTGGTGAGAATCGGATAAAAATTGTGGATTTGTATAAAGGACATACAGACAGATAAACAGACACGCACACACAAACACCTTGCCTTTTATATATATTACCGATTTTCTGCACTATTGTAAGAACTGCAACCTTGAAACTTCTGAATATCGTTTCTTATGTCTATGAGTGTATCAAATTTGATTAAAATCGGACCACTCCTTCTATAACCCGTTTTTTTTCGATTATCGATTTTCGATATTTATCGGTGGTACCTCGACACAAAACCTAGCTAAGAACACTCGAAGATGCTCATAGTACAACTGTGTAAATTTTCCAGAAAATAGGTTCAGCCGTTTCGGAGTCTATAGGTAACGGACACACACACACACACACACACACACACACACACAGAGAGAGAAAGTTCCATTTATAAATAAGTTTAGATCTACAGTTCGTTGCAGTTTCATAACCGGATTCTGCGTGTTTCATTCCATACATGTCGCAGAGGAAAGCCATGAAAGCTAGTGTGTGGATCATTTCATGGCAAGCTGAGGTCCACCTTAAACAAATTCACTCGATCAGAATTTTCTTTTACTCTGTTATTTTTTCACCTGTAACCAAATCTTGCTAAACGCCAATAGGCAATAGATAACAAGAAACTGGAAACCTCTAGTCCTGAACCTGCACATTGACGGTGAATTTAGTTATCAAAGTTATCATCATAAAGAAATCGATCAGCAAAGAAGAAATTAATTTTTTTGATACGAGATAAAACGAACGAGTGTTTTGTTTGGAGGTTCACTACTATTTGCACATAGCTAGGACACCGCGATAAGGTGGACATGCAATTAAGAGGTGGGTACACACTCTTCAAAACGTCTCATTGCCTGATCAGAAGTCTTGCTGCCAAATGTGATAGCATCCAATGTCAGAAACTTTTATGAAATTCCTAGATAGAAAAAAGAAGGCATCAAATATTTTTAGTTTGTTTTATATTTGTGGATCTTTCTTTGATTTTTCATATTTACAAATGTTTTCATTGTTCTTGAAACCAGCTGTTTGATATTGCTGAGTCGTTCGCCGTGTACCGATGAACCTATTTTTCTCACTGTTCGTTGCGTGATCGAAATTTATACGTGCCAACGATTTCACTGTTTTGTTTTCACTATTCTACTTTTGTACCTATTGTATCGAACACGGTGCGAGGGATCAATTGTCGCCTAACTTACGCAAAAATAAAAATAACACTGACATCTCATTGTAAATGATAGATTCACTAAAATTACATAAAAGCATCTTAAAATACTAAAGAGTAAACTCACTCAATAAAATCGACATTGGGTTGAACCGCGACCTCTAGACAACTTGAAGATCTCCTGCAACTCTTCTGGACGATCTACTTGTTTAAGTTGGTGAATGCTGCCATAATCCTTGCTTTCAGTTCCCACTCAATTGCGCCTAACACACAATAATCAAGTGGGTTGCAGACTGTGGATTGAGGTGGCCAGACGTAAGGGGTGATGTCTGACAGCCATGACTGGGTTCTCCTGTCTGTGTGGCAGGGTGCAGAGTCCTGTTGCCAGACACAGGGTCTTCCAGCAGCCACCCTTTTGACCCAGGATATTGCTACCTCCTCAAGGATATAGGCTTCCGAGTATGAGGTCTTGTGGGAAGATGAATGGAGATATAACGTCGCCATCATTCGTGGTCACTCTAAACACCTTCATAATCACCATTAGACTCATCCAATTCTTTCTGAATTCTCTGGACTGTCCTCAGATTGACACCAAAACACTCTGAAATGTTCCTATTAGAGCTTCCGGCATGGATACCAAGCAGTACAGCATGCCGTATTGTGTCATAGTACGTTGCCCAACAGTGCAATCGAAAGAATCAAAAACAGACAACGCGCATGCGCGAAATTCAAAATAAAAATAAAATAAAATGGGGACAATTTACTAATCGCACCTCGTATTGTAATAATTTATTGTGATTTGCACCGGCTTTTGGTGTATAGCACGTTTGCTACTATAATGGTTGTATTAAATGGCTTCTATTTCAACTTCAGTAGACTTCTGTCCGACAATTGCCAGTATCCCAGAAGATATATTTTTACAGTGATACTCACTCAGTACAAATCCAGCAGCCACTCGAAGTAGAAGGTTACATTAATAGGTAATTGATACGAATAGAAAGGTAAGATAACGGTTAACTCTAGACTTAAACAGGTTAAAATTGTTGTGATCGGCGAAATATTCTCTTGGGAGTTGGTTCCAAATAGTGATTTTCGAGGAGAAGCATTTCATCTTATCTTTATCCAATGTAACTCCAAATTCTATTATATTTCTCGCGTGACTTATCTGATTTTGTGTTCACCGCCTGTGAAGTAAAAACGTGGTGATAACTGTAAGTCACTTGCACGCTTTAATGTTACACTCGGTCAGAACTCCAGTTCTTTTACTGAATTGGAAGCGCTTACTTCAACATCCACAGCTCATATGACAAAAACAGAACTTAATTTCGTCCACCTCCACACGCCCACTGCCGGAATGCAGTCCAAATTTCTTCTTCTTCTTCTATGTGCCCTGTCTCTTCAGGACGTAGGCGATCATGGCTCTCCACGTCTCCCTATCCCTTGTGGCTCTTAGTATGTTTGCTCCTGTTGCTCCTGGCAACCCCCGTTCCGTCATCCACCTGATCAGTACCTGCAAATATGTTATCCACTGCCTTCCTCTGTCTCTCCTTCCTTCTATCTGTCCAGTCAGTATCAGGTTCTCCAGGCTCTCCTTCCTCATTGCATGTCCCAGGAACTTCAGTTGTCTCTTCCTGATGCTCAGCATCAATTTCCTTTTTGTTGCCATTCTTTCTAACACCTCGTCGTTGCTTGTATGCTCAGTCCACGATATCCGTAGCATCCTTCTGTAGAACCACATTTCGGCCGCTTCCAGTTTTACCAGGGCAATAAAACATCTTTTCTGTCCAATCAGAAAAAGACCCACGCGGTTTTTACAGCAGACGTTCCTGAGCAACTGACTCGGTATTTACCCGAGCCTCCCTACAAAGGCGAGATGTAGCACAAGGCCAAATTTTACCTTGAGGCATTCTAAGCACGTACACTCGGGCAAAAATTCCACATAGGTGAGGTGGGGCTCCCGTCTATTTAATCCAGACGAGGTTATGCCTTTCGGCGTAGCCTCGTCTGGGCTCCTCTATGCTCGAAGGTGAAGAGTCCGACAAGATTGAATTCGCAAGGAACCACTGGCTCACTATAAAGCCAACGCTGATTTCTCCAACAAGGGAGTCTGATCAGGCCGACATTAACGATGCTCTTCCACGGCAGGTAAGCTTAACCAGACCATCTTCAGTGATACCAAATCGCTCCCATCTGCAGCGATGTATTCGGGTAGCAACGCAACCAGCGGTAGTAGCAGATACTAACTCTCGCCTATTACAATATGATCATTCGTGTTGATATTTCTCCCACTCGATCACATACGTGTCCTTTAAGACTACTACACTATGTTATACCCCGAACAAACTCTCAGACTCCCACGACTGATATACGATACCCCGAAACGAGCAGTCATCCTGGCATATTGTAAATGACAGGAAATAAAAAGAAAACTCTTTTGCATATCTCTATTTATTGCTTTGTCACTTCCAGATTTTTTCCTGTTTTTCTTGCTGTTACAATGTTAATCAAATTCTTTTTTCTGCAGAACAAGAAAACTGAGAGAGATATTCGCCATTTTTAGCGGGAATGAAACCAGCTTGGAAGCAACAAAAGAAGGAGTGCTAATGGGACTTGAAAAACTGGGAGTGCAACAGAGAGAAAAGCTTATTGATGAAATGACTAACTCGGACAATTTAGTCACGTATAACAATTTTGTAAGGCTTTATTTTAAGGCCAAGGAGTTTTTATCATGAAGTCTTTTTCATCATTCGTTTTAACGGGACCAACATACAATGATTAAAATACCATTCCTAAAAATAAATAATTAAATAAAAGAGAATTTCTTATATATATTTTATATTTGCCTTTTTTTTTAATTTAGGAGCATCAAATTTTAAAAGTAATTTAGCAGTTTGATCCCAACGATTTAAAGCATTTCAACCCCACTCCCGAATGATCGATATTGTATTATAGTGGAGTATATATTCTCTTATTTATTTTTTTCTAGTAGTTGTAGGATTCCGTTCTAGCGAAGGGTAGTAGTATACCGTAGCAGGTTAATGGAATTTGGCCTTGTGGGAAGATAGCCCACAAAAATTCATAAAATGATTATGACATCAAGAAAGGCAATTTTGAGTATAAAATAATATATATATATATACATTTTAATTAATGTTTTACAAATAAAGTAATACTTGAAATAAAAGTCCAACGGAGGTTAGAGAGTTCATGACAAATATAATGCTGAAAAGATAAAAAGACTTAGAAGTGTAGAAGCGTCTTGAAGGTAAGGAATGTTCGTTTAGAAGTTGCCGCTTCTAAGGTCAGTAGGTCTGCAAGATGGTTTGTGGAATGTCTTTGAAGAGGTCAGTTAGTACTTTTGAGGAATGTCTTTGAAAAGGTCGATAAGTACTTTTGAGACAGGGAAGGAAAGAGGCCAGCATAGTAGTCGCTCGACTTAAGTCAAGGGAGAAACTGATAACTCTAGCCTAAGATTCCTTCTGTCTGCCGAAGCTTTTGTGTCTCCGCTTTTTATATCTGCTTTTTGGATCAAAAGGCAGGTCGTTTCGAATTTCATCCTTGTATTTGATTCTGGGCTTCCCATTGGCTGGTAAATAAAATTAGCGAAGGCTCGCGAAGTGGTAATTTGATATTTGATTAATTTTTATTTTTCAACCGGAACATCTGCGCGAACTCGGATGCACGCGACGAGTTTTATTCATTTTCTTTTTAGTTGGCATAGAGCCAACATCCGGTTTGCTCGCTTTTGCTCGGTCGGTATCACCACAGTATACATTTTTTATTAGAGCTCTAAATCAGGTAAGTTGATAGGTTTTTGGAAGCCTTACCGGAAGAAGGATGTAATGCTGTCAAAGGATTCAAATAAGAAAAAAATAGCAATGTATATAACGGCATTTGGGAACATTTTCGTTAGACTGTGGTGATACCGACCGAGCAAAAGCGAGACCGGATGTTGGCTCTATGCCGACCAGAAAGCAAATGAATACAAATCACCTCCGCGCAGGTGGATTCGCGCAGATGTTCCGGTTGAAAAAAAAAAATTAATCAAATATCAAATTTCCATTTCGCGAGCCGACGCGAATTTTATTTACCAGCCAATGGGAAGCCCGGAATCAAATTCAAGTATGAAATTCCAAACGAGCTTCTGATCCAAAAGGCAGATATAAAAGCGGAGACAAAGCATCGTTAAACAGACGGGAAAACGATAGGAGAAGAGTATAATTAATATCCCCTTGACTTAAGTCGAGCGGCTACTATGCTGACCTCTTTCTTTTTCCCTCCTCTTCAAAGACATTCCTCAAAGTACTTATTATAGGTATAAACCGTAGGTTACCTCCACATGGCTTTGCCATATTCACCAAGACATTGTTAGGTGTCGCTGTTAAACAGCTATAAAATTTTAATGTCTTCCTTTTTTCCAGTTTTATCCGCATGCATACTAGTGCGTTTTTTCATTGTTAACCAGACAATTATCACATGAAAATATCGCCTTGTTGAAATTAATTTAATTTCTTTTTGCCTCTACTGAAAATGACGACCTGTCATTTATGTGTGTAAGTTTTGTTTGCCATTGCTTCTCGCGTAACTAGGAGCGGTGCTGCAATAATAAAACCTATAAGTCATAGGTTGTTTTTTTTTAGTTTTATAAGTTATAGACTATATAATTAATCTCAGACTCTTAAACGTGTGATTAATACTAGCTAGACCCTTTCTTGGAATTTATGATTAATACCTGTTTTTTATTTTTTAATTTTACAGCTAATACTGAATTTTACGATGGACACAGTCATTGTCATCCTTTTCCTCCTCCTCTTCTTCTTCTTTCTCCCTTAACCAAGGAACTAGTCTTTGGGGTACCGACGTGTTGATCTGTCCATCATTCTCCTTCATTTGACGCGGTTGGGTGCCAGAGCCTGGGTCTCCATGAATGTTTTTTTGATTTGCTCATCATGTGGCGTGTCTTGGACGTTTTAACCTGGCGGAACCCATCCCTCTCCAAATGCTGATTAATAGGTTAAATAAATAATCATTTGAAAGTTTAAATAATCTTTGGATATTGTGAATATCATTTTCTATCCTTTATTCATGTCGCTTTTTGTAACTATTTTTTGGTTATTGCATTTTTGCTAAATTATTTTTTTGGTGGGTGGGTTACTTAAAGAACATCGACGGGGTCAAATTGTTAGTTATCTGAAAATTGTTACTTTCAAATTTGATCCAATTATAATATTAACACACTCATTTTAGTTGACTAATCGTTTATTCGATAGAGACCCTTGACTTTTCCTTTGATATTTGCAAATATTTTTGTTTAATAAAATGATATACTAGTTTCTCCGAAAGTAATGCCCTTACTTATTCCTTTGGAAATTACAATAGATATAGTGAATACAATAATACCTTTGGATAACGTCAGGCTCCAGCCAAATAGTACGTTTTCCCGCAACCCAGATAACACGTAACGGTCTTTAAACGGTGACTCGCATTTTGGTTAGCGAATATGCGACATTGTGGAGATTTACTGTAACGTTGCAATCACCTGTTTCCTTCCCAGTTGACAAAATGACGTTCCCACAAGATATCTGCAATGTTACGCAGAGGTTGCAAAAAACGTTACCTGTACCTGTTTCGGCATCACCCTGGTCGGATTGAGCCGGCTTTCTCCCAAGCGATGAAGAAAGAATCGTTAGGATTTGTTTCAGGGCAGAGTCCCAAGTCCTACCCTGTATAGACCTCAGACATTTTAATTATCCCGCTACAGGTTGCTGCGGTAGACTGGTTGCCAGCAAAGGCTATAGAACCCAATCTGTCCTGTTGTTTAACCCATAGCTGGAAGAAAGGGACCGATTAATACCTTTCCCAAGGGTATTAGCGCGTAAGTGAATGCAGGGCATTCAACTGGAATTCGAACTCGGCTCCTCGATTTCTCTTTCCGAGCCGATATCCACTGCACCACAACGGACATCCGTCAAGATGATGATGATACACCGTTACCTTGTAACGTCACATTGTCCCTTTTTTACAGACCATTCGCAACAAACCTACTACGTTATTTTGTAAAATAAACCAAGAAGTTAATTTTTAATTGGTTTAATTAGTGTTTTCTACAAATATTTTCTTGGCAGCTGCTCTGACGAGATTTTTCCCTGGTACCCCGACCACGCTACAAGGTTTTCATTTAACCATTGAAATAGATGTAACTGCCACTTGAAGAAACAAGAAATGATTTTTAAAAAATCCCCTGAGGTCTTATATGCTAGTTTGAAGCCTCTTGCAAGCTTTATTCATAAGATAACTTGTATCATCAACATCAGCATCATCTTTTCTGGCACCCCGAATACATGGATTTAAGTGCGCTACTAGGTTGGCCTATAGGTCCCACCCTTTTACCATTGAAATTTACCCGCCACTTCTACTCCAACAGCTTCTATCCTCGCACTTTCCGCTCGTGGAACTCCCTTCCGTTTACTTGCTATCCTGATATCTACAATCTCAAAAAATTTAAATGCAGCGCCAATTTCCATCTTTCATCTTCTTGAATCCCGTTCATCTTTTATCCTTTCCCTAATGCCCCCCCACCTGTACCCAGTTTTTTTCTCTCACTGTAACCTCTAGCGCACTAGTGGCAGGCAGTTCCGTCTTGCTTGGGATGAAATGATTTTTGGAAAAATTCCCTGGCCACCATAAAGCGAAATCTAGACTAAATACTAGTTGTATATCTTCGTTTCTTTCGATATAGTTTTTAATTCTGTGAAAATATTTCAGCTCGTTAACCATTAAAAAATTATGTTTAGTTTTTAATGATCCGTCCTTCATGTAACATTACCATTACCCCACGGGACTAAAATGAACAGGGTTAATATTATTAATAACTAACTTAAAAGCCGTATGGACTTTTAAGCTAACTCTTGTAGTCTTCAGTGAAGTAGATTTGGATAAACTGCTTGACTCATTTAGGAGTGGATGAAGGGATCCAATTCTGTGATAAACCTGGCCCTGGAGGATTTTGATTCAGCTGAGTTCCCATACAGAAGTGATAGCAATGGTTCTGGAGAAACTGGTATATCTTCCAGTTGTATTTTCCCTTTGTTGCAGCAATTCCTATAACTGAATATTTTAAATGTAGTGATTTTTTTTTGCAGAAAAATGCACTTGATTAGTTTATGAAACGAGTCTATGTTTATTTTCCAGAACCTTGCTAGATCAGCTGCTAAGAAGGTCGGTTCATTGCGCCGTGCTAGGCAAATTTTCTCTTCAGAATCCAGCTCACATATCTTTAAGTTTATTATTCGCCTATACTTAAAGGATGTGCGTTGTAGAGCATTGGATATCGGCTCGGAACGAGAAATCGGGGAGCCGAGTTCAAATTCCAGCCGAATTCATCGTATTCACTTACGCGCAAATACCCTTGGGAAAGGTATTAATCCGTCTATTCTTTCCAGTTATGAGTTAAATAACAGGACAGATTGCTTTATCGGCAACTAGTCTACCGCAGAAAGCAATGGCAACCTACTGCGGGATAATCTTCTGCCTAGTAGTCAGTCATGTTTGTTTCGAGACATGATCGTCCAAGCATATGGCACTTAACTGACTGACTTAAAATATTGCTACCACATATGGTCCGGTGCTCTTATCATTTATCTAGTAATCCTTGATAAAATCCAAAGAATAATCTGCAATATTATTGGTCCTGATCTGGCGTCTCGGCTTCAATCACTATCCCACCGCCGCAATATTACCTCCCTGTGCCTTTTCTATAAATACTTACATGGTAATTGTTCGGATGAGCTATTCGCTATGGTACCTAGACTTTATCGCTTGTAGAACTCCCTTCCTACTCCATGCTTTCTAGCTAACTTTAATCTACAAAAAATTAAATGCAATGTCAATCGCTACCTACTGTCCTCCTGAGTACTCTGTTCTCTTTCTGCTCATTATTAATGTTTCTGTTTCTAATTCTTTCTCACCCAGCAACCCTTTGTGTTTCAGTGGCTTTACTGCCTTGCTTGGGGTGATACCAATTAAAAATAAAATACTAATCTGGCGACGTGGTTTCAGCAATTTACAGTTGAGTTGCCTGGGTGTAATCATAAGTTGTATGCTAACAGTTTCTTTTCTTGCACTTCTCACTTGTGGAACTCTCTTCCTGCTCCATGCTTTCCAGCCAAAGTTAACCTTTAAAAAAGCTAAATGCAATGTCAATCGCTATCTACTGTCGTCCTGATTACTCTTCTTTTTTTCTTGCCCCTTACTAATATTTATGTTTCTAATTCTTCAAAGCCCAATGACCTTTTGTATCTTAGCGGTTTTACTTTAGGGAGATAAAAAAAAGTGATACCTAAGGATTAAAAATGAACTTTTAAAAATCAAAAATGTTTCTAGAAGCTTCTTTTTTTTTAGTTTTAATTTCAATTTGATAAATTAAATTTAATATTTCCAATAAACAAAATAATGTTCTGCATTTAAAAAATTTATTTAAATTGACTGGAAGGAGTTTTGTTTGCTAAAATAACTGATTAGCGGCCTTTTTAGTTGCCTTTCATCGCAATGTAATTCTCTTTATTTAAAAAAGAAAATTCTTCCAAAAATAAAATATAATTTTCGAAATCTTTATTTGAGGAATATTAGCTAATTTAAATTATATTTCATCTGATTTGAAATAAATATTATTTACTTTAAATTTAAAATATCGCAGAAATGAATTTTTAACTCTACAGCAGCGGTGTTTTAAACTGTTGACGCACTGACAGCGTGGTTGCTGGAGAGATGTCGGGATTTAAGTTTTTGTTTAAATTATCAGAATATTATATGTTGAATTGAGCTGCATAAAAAAAGAATGAATGAATGAAATGAAAAACTGACTGAAAAGACACTTGATCATTTAACGGATAAATAACAATTTATATCAAAAGGTATACGTGAAAGGTGGATGTTGAAAATGATAATTAATGCTCATGAAATATGAAATCAGTTCTGATGTTAGGATTAAATTGATAAATTTAAGAGTTCAAATATTGTGCACAAAATGACTTAAAATGAATAAAAGTCTTTCACAATAAAGTTCTTGAGTTAAATGTATTCAAAAGTATGTCGATAAGAGTTCGCTACTTTTGAACGTAATTTGAAAAAAAATGTACTTTCCTTTGAGCACCTCTTAAGGCAAAATATGTCGATAAGAGTTCGCTACTTTTGAACGTAATTTGAAAAAAAATTGTACTTTCCTTTGAGCACCTCTTAAGGCAAAATATGTCGATAAGAGTTCGCTACTTTTGAACGTAATTTGAAAAAAAAAATGTACTTTCCTTTGAGCACCTCTTAAGGCAAAATATGTCGATAAGAGTTCGCTACTTTTGAACGTAATTTGAAAAAAAAATGTACTTTCCTTTGAGCACCTCTTAAGGCAAAATATGTCAATAAGAGTTCGCTACTTTTGAACGTAATTTGAAAAAAAAATGTACTTTCCTTTGAGCACCTCTTAAGGCAAAATATGTCGATAAGAGTTCGCTACTTTTGAACGTAATTTGAAAAAAAATGTACTTTCCTTTGAGCACCTCTTAAGGCAAAATATGTCGATAAGAGTTCGCTACTTTTGAACGTAATTTGAAAAAAAAATTGTACTTTCCTTTGAGCATCTCTTAAGGCAAAATAACAATTTATGTTAAAGAAAGGTGTAACCGCCTTTGATAAAAAACGAATAGACCAACTTGGAAAGTGCCACTCGGGTGTCTCTGGGACACAGATTTGTTTTTTTTTTCCCTTTTTCTTAAGTTCCTTTTTGAGAAAATTTCTCTAAAATTATTTCGTTTTATAGGCTGTCCAACCCCAGGAGAATTTTCAATGGAAATACCTCGTCTCTGTGGTCAGCAGGTAACTGAGCTTTCTTGGTGTCAATGTATTCTTTGGTGTTGACCTGCTTTCTTCTTCGCTGTTGAAAAGTCTTCTGCTCTAACTTTCTCCTTCTTCCTCTCGAAATGTCTTCTTATCGTATCTACCAACTTGAGCCTTATTTGTACAGAAAATTTAGGCTCGACTCTGACCCATCATTCGGGATGTGTTAAAGTCTGAGACAGCGTCTCTTATTGGTTAATATACGAAAAAAATTATTTTCCATAAGCTGGAAATGGGTCCTTCCCAAATTTTAACAGGTTTTATCTGCTGAGCCGAAAAAGATATGCATTTGTAACAAATTTCACACAAACCGTCTGGCCTACATAAAAATACACTTTCTCATAAGAACTTGCATTAAAACAAAAACCAAAACATAAAAAACAACAACAAAAAATAACATTGATGATTTGAAAGAGGAAATAATTTACTTCGGAAAGGTACCTCCACTAAATTTTCTACACCTAAATTTAAATTTAAATTTTAAAAATAAATAAGTTATGTTCAAGCTTTAAAATTAGCTTTAATTGAAAGTCAAGGGATTAAATTTAGTAATCCCAGTAAACAAAATACACTGGCGTATTTTAAATCGAAATTATATTGATTGGAATCTAAAAATTTAAAGATTTTTTTTTTTTTAATTTAAAAGTAACGCCATTTTTTTAATTGATCGTCAAATTTCAAAACAGTAGCTACATTCCTGTTTTAAAAATCTGGCAAAAATAAAATATACGTCGCTGACACGTTATTGAAGTCAATTTTTAAATAAAAACTAACCTTCATCTGATTTCAAACAATTGTGCCTGCTTACTCTCAGTAAAATTCCCTGTAATTTGTTATCAGATGAGGTAGCCCCAGCCTGACAGCTGGCCGCACGTGTTGAAAGATTTGATGACAAGGGGAAGGGGGCGCGAAGGCGACAAAAACATATGAATGTAATTTATTATGTAAGAGAAGACAATCCTTGAATCACGTAACCTTTTAATGCTAAATATCACGTACGGGCCCCCGTACAAATAAAATACGGGCAATCAAAATGCAAACAATTAAAATGTTTTTAATTATTTTAAAAATTGACGGGGTCAATTATTTGTATTAAGCTTTTAAATTTTCGATTAGTAATTGTAGTCTTCATGCATTAATTATATAACCTAGCTGGCCCGTTAGAGGAAGAAATTTAACAATAATTTTAAAACTTTTTATATATAATTTTTATATATAATTAAAAAAATGAAAAAAAAATGGACATGACTATTGTAAAAATTAATTAGTCATTGAATTTTTTTATTCTTTTCAGACTATGATATGCTTAATTTATATTGTTCATAAAAGCAATCAGAAGTTTATCCACATAAAAATTGGCATAGTTATTGCATTTTTCGCAATTCGGACCTACTTTTTAGAAAGACGGGGACCTATTGAAGAAAAAAAAACAAACAAAAAAAAAACAGTGAATCAGCATTCCCCAATGACTCCTGAATTTTTTTTATATTAGTTTTAGAGTGGCCCGCGGTCAAATTGTTACACATTTCTGGAATTTAATTGGTGGGAGGGGGTAACATATTTAAAAAAAATATTTTTACCAATATTTTCTAAAAATTATGCAATCAAAATGGATTTCATTCAATTATAAATAAGTCCTGAAGTTTTCATCAAAATCCAACCATTATTTGATTTCTGCAAGAATTTCCAAATTAATGTGTCTTTCACGGCCAAAAAAAGTGCATTACGTAATAATTACGTTTGTTTAGTAAATAAAATTAGCGGCAATTTGGATATCGCACTTACGTAATAAAAAAAACTTTCTACAACAATTTCGAACGTGTTAGAAATAATTAAAAAATTTTTTTAAATATTTAAAAAACGCTTTGTTCTATCCTCTTAATGGTAATATAAACTTTTTGCCCATAGAACTTTGTTTTTTATTTAGTTTGGGACCTTTTCCCTTCTGACTATGCTGTTTTTTCAGCGATTTTGTGGAGGTACCTCAGAAATAGACTATATAGACAAATATTAAATTTTAATAATAAAATAATTAAGCAATTTTTTCTTTTATTTTAGTTATATAAAATTTAAAAAATAAACATTTTTGTTTTGAAGGTAAAATATTTTTTTTTTCAAGTTCGGGCCTTTTTTCACCATTATGCTTTTTTATATAGAAAATCTTTGCCCCAAGCAAAGCACTAAGCAAAGCACTGAGTGCTTTGCTTGGGGTAAACTTGATTAAAAAAGAAAAAAAATTAAATCAAAAACCAACTTTAAATTATGCTATTACTGAGTGTCTCTAACTAGGCAATGATAATTGAAAAGGAAACTCTACCAATTCTTTTTAGCCTTATTTTAGCAATACATTTCGTGACGTGAAACACTTGAAGTTGTCTGCCCTTGACCGGATGTATCGGTAACCAGGGAAAGAAATAAGCAAAGTCTTTTCAACTTCGCTCTGAAAGTTTCTTTCTGAAATATTCGACACAAAATGGTAAGTATTTATTTGTTCAGTATTTAATCTGGTATATTATTTTTAACAAACATTATTACTGATAATCCAACTTTTAATTTATTTATTAAAAAATTGCTTTTTACTTGTTTGTTTAAGCTAACCACAGCAATCTTGTCAACGCGACAAAACAAAAAATAAAAATAAAAAATAATCTTGCTTGAATTATGTTTATTTTTAAAAATTTAATTAAAATTAAAACGAAATTATCTTTCTTCTTTGGTTATGTTAAATTTTAATTCTTTTGTTTTACTAAATGACACAATTTAAGAAAGAAAAAAAAGTCTTAGTTAATGTCTAAAAAAAGTTCAAAGTTTTCGTGTTGATACGGAAAAAAATCGAAGAATTTCGACAGCAGCATTAACAAACAAAAACATTACCAAATGACGATGATAGTTTAGTATTGTTAAGTTTAGCATTTCAAACAAATTTTGCATATTTTACACTGATTTGCCTCCCTTACGTATCATTTTTTAAACACTACTCATATTCGGATCCCTCTTTTGTTGACTATGTAAAAAAAAAAGTCATAAATTTGAAATAAATAAGTTAAAAAAAATAAAATGCCATCCTAAATTCCAAGTAGTTTTTCCGGACACTACTTTAAAAAAAAAGAGACGGGTGGTTCACTTAAGTTATTAAAAATGATAAACAAGGAAATATACATTTTTTTGTGTGGTGATTGGCATTCCAGACTTTCTGACGCTGCGATACTTATCAGAATAAAAAAAATCTATTTGTTATTGATTTAGAAGGAGGTCCTGTTTAGAATATTACAGTGTGAAATCGATCCCAACATTTTACAACATTTTTTGAATTTAAAAAAAGTCTTTTTACAAATTCTTTTCTCTGAGTCTGAATTGCATCTCTCCTGGCTGGAACACATTCACAAACATAACTTTTGAAGTTCATAATTATTTATCTTAAACTTAGAAGAATAAACAGATTTTGTTACTTATTAAATTTTTTCTTCTTTACTTAAATTAAAAATGTATCAGCTTTTTCGTTATTTAAGAAAGATTCTTTTTTATAACGTTACCACAAGAAAAGTTTTTTTTTCGTACGCAAAAACAACTAAGGCCAATAACTCTGTAAAAACCAGGGCTCGATTTGACTCTGTATCGTGCCTTTTTATTCTGTAAGACAAAACTTAAATTTCATTGAACAGTTGTGACTTCATATTTCAACTAATTTTAGCAAAAAGTTCGTTCAAAAAATTTTTTTGCTGAATTTTCACTCTTTTAAATTAGGTACCTTCACTCATTTTCTATACCTATAGTGGTTACAATTGATAAATGACCAGATTTTTTCCTGTAAGGGGAAGAAACCGTTAAACACATGACCTTGTAATTAACACAGAAAATACCATACTAATACCATACTAAAAAAATACTTCAAATACTTTTTAAAAAATAATTAAGTTATGTAAAAAAATCATTAGCTTGATGATTTGTCTTAAACTTTTCAAGTTTTGATTATCAAATATAGCCTTCACTTAATAACCTAACCACAACAAGGTTTTGTAGAATTTTTTAAAAATTTTGTAATTATATTAAATATTATAATGAAAAAATAAAAACAATTCTTGTAAAAATTCATTGGTCATCAAAAACTGTAATGGACTTAATATATAGACAATTAAAAGCTTATCTAATGTCCTAGTTTTATTGCATTTTTTTATTTTACTATTTGGAGTAGATTTTCGAAAAAACGGCCAAATGTTTGAAAAAATAATAGATGATTCACATTCTCCAAGGAGTCCTGCATTTAACTAATAAAATTTTGATACAAAATTTCATTTCTTAAATTTCTAGAAATTTCAGGAAAGCAATTGGTGGTTGGGTTGGGGTAACAGATGTAAAAAATATGTATTTTTACCAAGATTTTTTAAAAATAATAATTTTAAAAATAATTTCATTCATTTGTGAATAAGTCCTGAAAGTTTCATTAAAATCTATTAATGATTTGGTTACCTGCTGACGAAAAACAAAACAAGATTTTTACCAAAATTTTGAACATGTTAGAAAGGATAAAAAAAACGATTAAAAAATACTTTGATTTTTCCTCTTAATAATAACACAAACATTTTGACAGAAAAACTTTGTTTTTATTAAGTTTGAGGCCTTTTTTCTTCATACTATTGAAGGAATATCATAATTTTCCTCTGTGAAGGAATATATCTTATTCCTATTTCTACATGCATTAGTAAATAAATAATATTAAGACGGGTCACCATCTAAAGATAAAGTGGTATAGAGGAACAAATGAATGAATGCTTGTTCTCAAAGAGACATTTATAATACATACATACATACATATATATATATATATATATATATATATATTGTCATCTGCAGACAGATCTGTTTCACTGTGTCACAGCTCATCAGTACGGTTAGACTCCGATTGCTACATAACCCAGGCTCGAAACCCGACTGAATTGGTGTCAGTCGGCGACTCTACCCTTGGGCCATGGGGTGTTCGGTGGAAGAAGGCAGTCTATTTAGCGCATATCATATTATGCGTCCAATAGCTAGAGTGCTTCAATTCATTTTACTGAATGAGCGATGCGTACATGCTAGAGTGGCTACTGTTTTTCAAAGTACTACCTTTCTTCCAGAGTGCTCAATCAGGGTGTGAGAGTGTATATATATATATATATATATATATATATATATACACAAGTATCCACACTTGGAGAAATACATATCTATTATGTCCACCACAAAGCAAAATATCAGAAGGAACAAAAAGGAAAAAAAAAACTCTTAAATTGAAGATACTTCTGTTTGGCCATTGTCATGACTCCAGATTCTGCCTAGGCCAAAGCCCTAGGCCGAAGAGCTTCTTTCTCAGTTGCTGTTAGCTGAAAGAAACAGGACTAGTGCTTGGGTCACTATTAAGAGAGATGTCACCAGCAGTTGTCATGTGACCATTTGATTTTATCTTGACCAAAGGGACATAAGCACTTTTTGTATCTGCTTTTTTTCAATGAATTAGTGGAGGTACCTATTTTAGATTATTTGGAATTTTGAATAAAAATTCAGCTATCCTTAAATGTAGGTACCTCCACTCATCTGCTGAAAAAACAGCATAGCATGATGTTAAAAGACCCCAAACTTAATAAAAACAAATGTTTTTATTAAATGTTCATTATTATTAAGAAGATCAAAGTATTTTTAATTATTTTATTAGATTTTTTTTAATCCTTTCTAATTGGTTTGAAATTTTATTTAAAAATCTTTTCTTTCTTTTTGCCAGCAAGTGACCAGATTTTTACAAAAGTTTGCTACAGTAAATGCAATATTACACAGCTCATTTTTTTTGCCAGTGAAAAACACATTAATTTGGAAATTTTTGCAAAAATAAAATAATGGTCAGATTTTGATGAAACATTCAGGACTTATTCACAAATAACTAAAATCATTTTTGAAATTATTAGTTTTATCAAATCTTGGTCAAAGTATTTTTTTTTTTACAAATGTTACCCACCATGCACCAATTAATTTCCTGAAATTTCTAGAAATTGACTACTGTCATGAAATTGTTTTATTACTGAAATTGAGAACTCACCTATTTTTTTCTTACAGCTGCCCCTTTTCAGAAAATCTGCTCTAAATAGTGAAAACAAAAATGCTATACCATGTTTTATTTAGATAAAGTTTTAATTGCTTTTATAAACATTATATATTAAGGATATCATAGTCTGAAGAGAGAAATTTTTTTCAATAAACAATGAATTTTTACAAGAATTATTTTTATTTTTTAATTATAAAAATTTATAAAGTTTAAAAAATATTTCAAAATTTCTTCCCATCATCGTCCTAATTAGGTTATTAAGTCAATAAGTGAAGACTATGTTTCCTAAATTGAAACGGTTGATACAAATCTTTACGCACTAAGATTTTTAAAATAATTAAAACATTTCTTTTGTGTGCAGATATGTCTTTTTTATGCTAGGCCATAAATGCCTTATCATTAAAAGAACATGTTGTTCAAGTGTTGTTCGCCTTATGAAATGTTCACTTATGTTTCATAAATTTATGTAAATTCTGGTCATCTATATTTAGCCAGAGCTGTTAAATGATTGATAATAGATTATCATCTTCTACTTGAAAGGTCAGCAAGATCAGACCTCTGTGATTAAGAAATACTTTTATTCTAAATTTCATGCCATAGACAAGTAATATTTGTTTCAAATCAGATTAATTTGACTTTAAATTTGCTAATTTTCTAAAAATAACAGGTCACTTATTTTTGAAAGATTTTTATAACTGAGAATTAACCTTTGTTTACAAATTTGTGAACAGCTCAAACTTTTTAAGTCTCAAAATTTTAGATGCCAATCAATATAATTTCTGTTTGAAATCCACCAGAGTATCTTGCTTACTGGAAATTGTAAATTCAATCATTTAGTTTTCAGTTAAGCTAAAATTAAACATAGCTTTAATTTTAGCTTAATTGAAAACTAAATGATTGAATTAGAAACTTTTTTCTATTTTTAAAAATTTAATGTAAAACTTAGATATTAATAAAATGAGTGGAGGTATCTACTTAAATGTAACATTGTTATGAGGGAAAGTAAAAAAAATTATCTGCATTCTTGTCTAAAGATATCTTATAGCAAAAATACGGATAATTTCTGACTTATGATTATATATTTTCAGTTTAAAATTTGGCTGTGACTAAATAGAGAGTGCAGAGTTAATTTATTTCCACAAATTTCTCTTACTTTTCATAAATAAATTTCTAAAGTCTACAATTTTGCTGCCAAATATGGTTTAATGTTCATGCTAGTTACCTTGAGCTCTTTGATAAAATCAAAAGAATCAGCAATATTATTGGTCCTGATCTGGTAGCTTGACTTCAGTCACTTTCCCACCACCTCAAGTTTGCTTCCCTGTACCTTTTCTATACATACTTTCAGGATAAGTGTTTAGATGAGCTCTTTGCTATGCCACCTCAACATTAAATTTTTAAATTTAAATGCAGTACTAGATTGTTGTCAAGATCTCATTTACAGTTGAGCTTGCTATATTTAGCTGTAAGTCCTATGCTAACAGTTTTTTTTCTTGTACTTATCACTTGCAGAACTCTCTTCCAGCTCCATACTTTCTGGCCAACTTTAATCTGAAAAAATTTATATGCAATGTCAAGCACTATCTACTGTCCCCCTGATTACTTTTTTCTCTTCCCACTCATTAGTAATGTTTCTGTTTCTAATTTTTCTACACCCACTAACCCCTGTCTTGTTTAGGGTGAAACTCATTTAAAAAAAAATAAAGAAGACCCAAAATGAATAATAATAATAAATAATAAAAGTTAATAACAAAACACTTACTGATATCCAATCATTAGCTGATTTTTGATAAATTTTAAAAATTGCAGTGACTGCATGTTTAAATCACATCACTTTGTGTGGGTTACTATTTGTTATGGATACTGATAAGAATTTTGAAAAATGAATTCAACATGTGAAAGATTTTGCATATATCTGTCTACAGAACAACTAGCAAAGCAGGTCTCAGATCCCAAAGTAGAAATCCAAGGTTGTAATTCCAAATACCATAAATCTGTCTTAGAAGTGTGGAGTAAAAATTTGCCAAGGACCTAAATCAAAAAAAGTAAAAAAAACATCTGTATCTATGGCTTGCATCATACAACTACCAACTTCTCCAGCCTGCAAAGAACAGAGAATACTACAGTTATCCAAAGTAGCATTCTTTTATTAGGGATAAGAAAGGTCGACTGGTAAACAAGTACAAAAATGATTCCTATTTCGAGGCCTTACGAAAGTAGGCTGATGTTGATTTTGACAAACAGCACAAGTTTTCTTCTGCTTCATTGCTACAATGACATAAACAGGGAAGGAGAGACAAACATGTTTATGTGATTTGTGCTTGTGAGGCATGTGCCACATGGGATGGTTGAAATTAATAAGTCAGTTTGCAATGCAATTAAGTCTCCCTGAAGAGGAAACAGAATGTCTTGTCTACAGCAGACAATGGAACCATAAGAGAGAATATGAGTTCTTATATTATTTATTATGTATAACTTTAAACAATGCTACCTATTAGGCATTAAAGGAAATGTTCCGGCAAACAAGGTGGGGCAATCCCATGAAATCTTGATGAAGTTCACCTAAAAATATATCTGAAAAATTTTCATGTTCTGTTGCTTTCACTGTAACCCAAAGAACTTTTCTAGGATAAAAATGTCTTCTTCTTGGACACAATATTTTTATTCATCATTTTCTCCATTCTTATGAAGGATAGAAAAATTATTATTTTTATCAACATATATCATCTTTCTTTCAAAAGTGCCTATTGCTGCTTTGAAAATATCATCTACTTTAATCCTAGCCCTCATGTTAACCAGAATGTCTGCAGTTAAATAAAAAAAAGTGACAATGCTTTGGGAAATGGATTCAGGAAAATATATACCAAGAGCTCTGTTATGAAATTGTGGGTATCATTAGCTTTAGCATTTCAAACAGTTACTGCACATCAAACATTGATTTACTTCCCTTTCATTTCTCTTAAACTTTTTGAACTTCATATTTTGAGATCCTGTAAATTTGGAAAATCATGTATTTGAAATAAAACATGACAAATACCGTCTGAAATGCAAGAGAATTTATTTTCTTTCTTTTTATTTATTATTATTGTTATTATTTTTTTGTTTTTATTTTTTATTTTTGCAAGTAAAAAAACAAATTTCAGTTTAATTTCTCTGAAAAATGTCAAAAAACATGGATAATATTTCACTTTACACAGATATTTTTCATGAATAAACACACAAAAGCTGGAAAAATATCTTGAGAACTTGAGGTTAGTTCCCAAAAGCTTAAGTTGAATGTAAATGAGGTAAATCAGTGTCTGGTATGAAGAAATCATTTGAAAGAGAAAATAATATCTCAGGAAAAAAAAAAAGTAAAAGAAAATGTATATGAAAGTTTATCACTGAACCAGTTTTCCATTAATTTGATACACTCTACTATGAATTATATGGAAAGAAAAACAACTTACAATAAAAAAAAAACTAGGATTAATGTGGCTGATTTAAAAAACAAATATTTTTCTCTTTTATTATTGTCATGTTTTCTTTCATTTAATGTGCAATCGCATGATATCTGCTGTAGATTATCTCAAACATGTGATAAAGGTAGCAGGCCACTTGATTGACTTGTTGATTGTAATCAAAAACTTTCATGCTTGGCATATTCTGATAATAATTTTTTTATCAATAAGTGATTTGAAAATTGTTTGGGATACATGTTGTTTGTGACTCTTACTTTTATGTGTGTGTCGGATCTTTTTTGTTTTCTGACACTCTTTCCCACTTTTATATGGTTATTGGTATCTTTTATTTGTATATTCTATTGAAATGCAATAAATGATGCAAGCATGTTAAAAAGATATTGTAAAAGTAATAAGGCAAGGCTTTGAATATGCCAACAGTGCATCTTCAGCAAAAGAGGAAGACTCTCTCATACTCAAACACAAACCCAGTCCATGTCTGCTTACAAACTGTTTCTGTCTGTAGATTCAAGTTTAAATCCATACTGAGTTTGGGCTTGAGTCTAAGCACAAACACAGCCTGTGCCTGCTCATAAATTGAAGCACAAACCTGGCTTGTGCATGCACAGACGGAAGCACATAGTTTTGTGTCTATAGACCCAAGCGTAAACCCAGACTGGGTCTGCATATAAACTAGAGTGCCAAGCCAGCCTGTGTCTGCAGATAGACTCAAGCGTGAAACACTAACTATAATATAGTTTCAATCATAAACACAACCTATTTGTCCATAGACTCAAGTATAAACCAAGCCCATAGACTCAAGCATAAACCCAACCACTTATATTTGACATTAAATATCACAACAATTAATCAACCAAACTTAATCTAAGATTCTTCTTTGCTTATTTTAATTTGGTTAAGGGGAAACAACTCTCTAAATAAAGAATTAATAGATAACACCAGATATATTAATTCTTAATTAGAGAGTTGTTTCCCCTTAACCAAATTAAAATAAGCAAAGAAGATTCTTTGATTTGACAACATTCTCCTCCATCTGCCATATTGACACATCAGTGATGAAACTTCTATTTTTTCTATCTTCTAAATAAATAAACAGAAAATTCTGTCGGCTCTAGGGCCTGAAAATCTCTTTAATTTGTGTCACACTTGATCTATGTAGACGTATTATCCCTTTTTTGGAATCAGAATGATCCCCCAGATTGAAAATCTGCCCTTGATCTGGTGCTTGAATATCCAGCATTGGGATTTGTGTTTAGATGAGTGGGGAACAGTTAAAATTTTAAATTTTGAAATAACTGAAAAAAAAAGTAGTGATTCAATTTTTAAAAAATTTGTATTGAATTTAAAGTAACACAAAACCTTTGAAGTATGTTGTTTTAAATTCAGTTTAAAATATTTCCAAAATATTGAATTGAGGAAATCAATTTTATTTCTTCAAGTTGCCAAAGAAGTTAGAGTAAGAGGCTTCATGATGTGAGATTTTGTGATTTGAAGAACTCAATTTTGTGCCTGAATTGGAATTTTGGCACTCATCAGACTTTCAGCCCAAATTGATCTTTTGAGTGTAATTGGACTTATGGCCCAAATCTGAGTTAAAATGAGGTTTTGATGTTCTATGGAGTGAATTGAGGAATTCATCAAAGTTATTTCTTCAAAATTATCATTGCTGTTTTCTAAGATGGAACATGTCTTTTTAGTTTTAGGTCTAACTAGTTTAAAAGTTTGCATGGAGTGTACCTTTTAAGCTAGTTAATAAAAATAAAGATTAGAGATAAATAACATTTGTAAATAATTAGAGTATAAATTCTGTAATGTAATGTTGGAAGCATGGTGGAGTAATGGGTAGCAGCTCAGATTGAATTATTGGAGAGTTGAGTTTGAGTTCCTCAGTTTCATTACATTCACTTACTTGGGAAAGGTATCAATTCATCTCTTCTCCCCACTAGCTATGAGTAAAATAGCAGGACAGACTATAGTCTTGAGTGGCAACTGGTCTAAGAGAATGAAAACTCAGAATTAAAACCAGCCTGAAGAGGATTAGGCTTCATCATGCTGTCGTATCCAAAGAAACACACTTCTACTGCAGCTGCAGTACATGTGGTGACCCTATGGCTCTAATGAGTCATGGGAATATCTGTATCTAGAACTTGTTATAAAGTGATAGTCACTGAAGGTGCCATTTATATATTATTTTCTTGTCTTATTGATTTCTTTTACTTTTACAATTTCTTTAGATTCACTGAACCACCAAAGTAATGGTGCAGTGATATTTATTATGTATTTAATGACCTTATCTCATGTCTTTATTTTGAGCAGATGTTATCACGTGCCAAGCCAGCCACAGGGGCTGGTGCTACAACACAAAACAAAGATGACAAGAAAAGGCAGCAATTACCAAAGTTGGAAGATTTTCTACAGAAGAGAGATTACACAGGGGCAACAACTTTACTGGAAGTAAGTATATAAATATATCGGATCAATAAATTAAATTTGACTCTCTAGTTTGTGATCTACAGCTTAAATCTAGACAGGCTTGTGATTTACATTAAATATTTTGAGTGAGTTATGAGAAAAAATGTGTAGTTTTACAGAAAAGCCAACGGTAATCTTCAAAGGCAGTGACTTTAATTGAAATCTGAGCTTTTCGACTGCCCTCCAAGTAATCTAACTTCTGCATGTCTCTTTGAATGTCTCTGAAATGTAGATGCCACATTTTTTTATTATGGTGAACAGATGGTAATCTTCAAAGGCGGCAGCTTTCATTGAATTTTGAACTTGTCAGAGTGATAGTGGGGGAGGGGAACTGCACTTTAGTACTAAGCTAGTGTTTTGGAAACTTTAGACATTGTTGTAGATCACAAGCAATACCAGAAACATGCATGTAGATTATATACTATACCAGCACCCAAAACTCTTTAAAGAGTAAAATTGAGTGTAATATTAAATATTCATATATCTGAACTGTGTCTAGAGATTATATGCAAAAGAGGTATTGTCAAATATTTTATGTAAAATTCATAGATATGTGTTATCAATGAAATAATTTGTACTATGTATAGCGAGTAAGCATGAAAGCAATTAAGTCCCAATTTTCAATTTCAGATTGATATTTAGTATTTTTTCAGTAATTATAGCAATTTGCAGTGTCAAGAGATTATTTGCAAGAACTAGAATTTTGTATTATGGCTCGTAAAAAAAGAACCAAGAATGAATGAAAAGAACTGTATCATCAAAGAAATTAGCAAAGGAAAGTTTTCACTTCAAATTTCTAAGGATTTGAAAAGGGATCAGCGAACAATCAAGAAAATATGTCAAATGGCAATTTAACCACGAAAAAAAAAAGTCTCAGGCTGAATTCAGGAATTTAACAAAGTGAGATCTATCACATATCTGAAGAGAATTAATAAGAAACCCAAATGCGTCAAGTGTGTTCATATTTGAGGCCGTCTGGAGCTCCTATGGTGTCAAGGGAAACAAAGTGTAAAGCATTAAGGAAGTTTACTGATGTAAAAAATCAAATAAGGAAACCCATTTTAACAAAAAAACATAAGGAAAGAAGATTGCAGTGGGCAAAAAAATACATGAAAACTGATTTCAGTAAACTGCTTTTTACAGAAGAATCAAGATCACCCTCAATGGGCCTAATGGATGGGCTTGAGGATGGGTTTGTAAGCAACGTGACTCAAGAAAATTTTTTAAATGTCAACAAGGTGGCAGTGGGATCATGATATGGACTGGGATTATTGGTAATGAGTTCATGAGTCCATTTAAAGTGAAGGACAGGGTTAAAACGAATTCCAAAAGTTATTGTGATTTTCTAGAGCAATATTTCTTTGAATGGTTTGATAACCAGTCTTTAGCCAAGCATAGATCTATGATTTTTATGAAAGACAACACACCAAGTCATACATCAAAGTTTACTAAATCCTGGTTGAAAGAAAAGGAGGCTTATGGCCTATCATGTTGAATACACTGGTTCTCGCTCGATCACCAAAGTTAAGCAATGTTGAACCTGGTCAGTACTTAGATGGGTGACCGCTTGGGAATACCAGGTGCTGTAAGCGTATAGTGACTGATGTGCGTTGTGGTGCAGTGGATATCGGCTCGGAAAGAGAAATCGGTGAGCCGAGTTCGAATTCCAGTTGAATACCCTGCATTCACATAAGCACTGGTACCCTTGGGAAAGGTATTAATCCGTCCATTCCCTCTAGTTATGGGTTAAATAACAAGGGTAGGACTTGGGGCCCTGCTCTTAAAAAAAAATCCCAATGAATCGTGAAAAGAAAAACATTGTAAAAATAAAATAACCTTACCCAAAATCACTGGTTATGATCTTAAAATGATCCCATAAGGATTGATAGGTTGTTAAGCCTCAAAAACAAACAAACAAACAAACGAAAAGGGATTTGTTGAAGATTCTCTTATGAATTGGCCTTCAGATAGCTGTGACTTGAATCCCATTGAGAACCTGTGGAGCATCCTCAGGAGACATATTTATTCTAATAGAAGGCAATTCAACAGCAAGTGGGACCTCTGGGAGGAAGTTAAAATTGCTGCAAACAAATTACCAGCTGCTAAAATTGCAAATCTAACATCAGATGTTGACAACAGGCTGCTAAGAGTTATTGAAAAGAAAGGAACATTTGTGCAATAAAGTTTAGGAGCTTCTTATTTTTTGTTAATATATTGTTTATTTTTAAAATAAAATGTTTTTTTTTATGTTTTTCCTTTAAGAAATTGACAAATTTGTTTTAAAATCTTTTCATATTATTTTTTTACATTAGTTTTACAAGGTATAATAATGTAAAAGTATCAAAATAAATAGTTGCAAATAAAATACTGACAGTCAAATTAGTCTGTTAACTAAGTAAAATTTTTTCCAACCAAAAACAATAGTATTCTCTATCACTATATATCTAACTTAATAATATTGAGTAGAATCTAAACAACATCATAATAGGACTTTTAACATTAAAGACGCAACTCTTTATACCAATTCATAGCTTGCATATAATCTCTAGACGCAATTTATATTGTATGTACCTCCATACATTTTCAATATCTAACTTTTAAATTGAATTCTTAAAAACGTTTTCGTGAAAGTTTTATTTTAACTTTAATTGAAAGCTATATGATTGAATTTACTATTTCCAGTAAGCAAAATACTCTGGTGTATTTCTAACATAATTTTTTGGCCATTTTTGGGTAATCGACACATCTGTCAAAAAAAAAAAGTTCATTTACGGTTTAAAATCTTGAAGAACTAAAATATGCATGTGACAGGTTATTTTTGGAAAATTAGCAAATTTACAGTTAAAATTAATCTGATTTTCACAAGTCATACTTGTTTATAGCATGAAATTTAGAATAATCAGGAAATCAGGTGTGAACTGAGCAAGATGTGAATGATTGATGACAGCCAGATGCAAATGACAGCTAAGTATGGTTGACCAAAATTGATATAGTTGTCCAAATTTTTTTCCTGTAAGTCGAAGAAACTGTAAAACACATGGCTTTTTAATATAACATGAAAAATACCATACTTAAAAAAAACTTCCTATACAAAAAGAAATTTATTTAAAAAATCTATTGGTCCAATAATTTTTATTAAATATTTCAATTTTCTATTAGTAAATGTGATCTTCAATTAATAACTTAGTAACTTAACCACAACAAGGCTTTGTAGAATTTTAAAAAACTTTAGAAATTTTAGAAATTTTCAAATTAAAAATGAATAAAATGAAAACATTTCTTGTAAAAATTCATTATTCATTGAAAATTTTTTTTCTTTAGACTATAATGTTCTTAAAAAAATATATATTCATTTAAAAGCTTATTTAGTATTTGTCTATATTTCTGAGATGAGGAAGTACTTACATTATTCGGAATATTGTCCTCATCTTTGTTGCCATTTGTACGACGTTTTGGCCATTGTACACTCTGGCTTTCCTCAGTTGCTAGGAATTTGGAACCGAACCTTTTATTACAATCACTCGGGTATATCATCCTCATTCCTTGTGTAAAGCCTTAATTGGAAGTCATGAATTATCTCCCTCTAACCCTGCAAGTTACTTGTTCACCACTGCTGTAGTCTGGTATTGAACTCATAACTCTAAGAGTCAAGTCAGGAACTAACCAATGTCTATATCCACTGGGCCATGTGTCCATAAGGACAAGAACACCTGAATAGGTTTATAAGTCCCAAAAATTCAGGACACATGGCCCAGTGGATATAGATGTTGGTTACACAAGGAATGAGTATGATATACCCCAGTGATTGTAATAAAGGGTTAGGTTCGAAATTCCTAGCACTTGAAGAAGGCCGGAGCATACAATGGCTGAAACATTGTACAAATGGCAACAAAGATGACGACAATAGTCCAAATAATGTAAATACTGTAAAAGCTTATTTAATTAATGTCATAGTTTTATTTCATTTTTTGTTTTACTATTTAAAGCAGATTTTCAGAAAAACGGCTAACTGTTTGAAAAAAAAATAATAGACTTACATTCTCCAAGAAGTCCTGTATTTAACTAATAAAACAAATGTTTGAAACAAAATTTAATTTCTTAAAATTTCATGAATTTACGTGAAGGGGAGTAACAGATGTAAAAAAAGAAAAAATATCCTGATATTTTCTAAAAATAATCATTTCAAAAATAATTTCATTCATTTATCCTGAAAGTTTCATTAAAATCCGATTATTATTTGATTTTTGAAAGAATTTCCAAATTAATGTGTTATTTGCTAGAAAAAAAAAGAGTTTTGTAATATTATATTATCCATAGTAAACTCTGGTAACAATTTGGTTACCTGCTGACCAAAAAAAAAAAAAAAAAAATGACAATATTTTTTAATAAAATTTCAAACATGTTAGAAAGAATTAGAAGATTTTTTAAAGTTTAAAAAAATAATTAAAAAATACTTTGATTTTTCTTCATAATAACAGAAGCATATTGCTGGAAAAACTTAGTTTTTATTAAATTTGTGGCCTTTTTTTTTACTTCATACTGTACTGCTTTTTCAGTGAATTAATGGAGGTACCTAATATGTTGGTCTCTCTTGTTTTCTTCCCTGTATGAGGGTCCAGTAGCTCAGTTTTTTCTTTAATTTAACAGCCAGACTATTTGCATATATGATTTGATTATAGTGGTAAATGCTTGTGCAGAATCAGCCATGCTTTTTGGATGATTAGAAGACAGAAATTGGTGTACGTGGTGTGCCACAAGGTCTATAAATGACTCTCCTCAGGTTTTGAGCTCTGAGTTATTCTTCTCCTACACTGGTTGCCATCCAAGGCTAAAGAATCCAGTTTACCTTATTATTTCTTCCCTAGCTAAGAAGAGACAAAGAGATTGATTCATACTTTTCCCAAGGTTATTTGTGCATGTAAATGTAAGGAACTCAATTGGAATTCATACTTGGCTCTCTGATTTCTCATTTTCAGCCATTATCCATTATATCACACACACACACACACACACACACACGGCTTACAGCAATATTATGTTGAAACACTGTTTCCTATACGATTTCCTCAATTAAACATGATCAAGCCTGGCCACTACCTAGATGGCAACTATTTGGAAATATCAGGTGCTGTAAGATTAGATGTGTGGGTCGTGTAATGGATAAATTCTTGGAATTGTTAATTGGAGAGTTGAATTCCAATTCCCAATGGGTTCATTATATTCACTTACATACAAATACTCTTGGGAAAGTTATTAATCCACCTCTTCTTCCCCCAGCTATGGATTAATTAGTAAGACTTATATCACTGAACCATTATCTCTAAAAATGAAATAAAATTGTGTACAAAATATTTAGATTTTGGCATTAAATAATCTATAGATGTTGATATATCACTAAACAAGAACACACACACACACATACAGAGTGTGTGTTTACATTGTGTATATAACATGCTAAAATCTTCCTTCCTCCACTGAGCACCCAAAGCTTAGAGGTGGAATTGCTGACTGATGCTTAATTGGTCAGGTTTCAGAAGCAGTCGGATGTCTATTCATACGGATGAGCTGTGAAACAAGACTGTTTGTGAATATATATATATATATATATATATATATATATATATATATATATTAGTCATCCACATACAAGCCTGTTTCACTGTATCACAGCTCATCAGTGTGGCTAGACACATCCACTTGCTTCTGGCCGGGATTGAAACTCTACTGATTTGGTGTCAGTTGGAGTCACTAGCCGCTAAGCCATAGGCACATGGAATCAGAGAAGGGAAATTTTAACGTGTTGTATATAAGCAGTGTATATGAATAAGAGAGAGTGGGTGGTAAGCAAATGACAAAGTAGAAAACACATAAGTGGCACATTTCATTCCAAAAAGAAACTTTTTCAGACTAATAATAGGTTTGTTGGTATAAGTATTTTCAAATATATTTTAAGCATTCAGTTTAAAATGTATTTGAAAATACTTATAAAATTTTATAATATCTTAATTATTTCTGTTTTTTTATATTCAACTCAAGGAAGAAAGCTTATGAAATCCACACGCAAAAAAAAAAAAAAAGAAAATAGCACAACCAGAATAAAAATAAGCACATATCTAACAGCTCAATGATGACTACAGTTGAAAAGAATTTATCAAAACTTAATATAATTTTTTTACAAATATTTCAACAATAGTTCTCCTTGGTTCACACTTCCCTGTTCATCCACTATAGCACACAGGAATCACTTTTTTTGGCTTTATCAACATGATAGTTCCAATCACAACAGACACCGCTTTGTGCCTGTAAACATGTCTTCAAATAGAATCAGTCTTTGTTCATTGACAGAATGATGCACCGTATAGCCTCTGACAAGTTTGATTCCCATGACTTCTGGCAGCTCTGTAAATAGTGTGTTAAATAAGAGTCAGTCTTCTATCCTTCCTCTCTCCAGTCTGGGGTGTTATCATCATCAGCTGATAGAAGAAAATGTTTTGCTTGTAAATTCTTTTCCAATTCTACATTTGACTCATGTAAAGGTTCTTGCTAGTATTTTACACATTTATAAATCTGCCATTTGTTCATTCATTGACTATTGCTATCACATCTGATCTGGGGCTTATATTATGTATTTAGAAGTTCTTGATAAATTCTAAAGAATCTACAAAGTTGTCAATCCTTGCTTGGGATCAGTCACAAAATTTTGAAAAACTAATTAGATTTTTACTTTTGTTTATAAATACTTATTGCAAAATAAAATCCTTATATTTGCTGTGACAGAGAATGAAATGCACCAGTTAATTTTTCATTTTGTCTCTATTCATTTTGCACTTTCACACATAATTTTAGTTATAACTGAAAGTTTATATACACGCACACACACACACACACACACACACACACACACTGGTAGGAAGACTATTTAAGCAAGCAGGTTTTTTGTCATAATGTACTTGGTATCTCCATGATGATAATGTTAATAGAATTAATGTAGGGGAGTTTGTTACTTAGCAGATCAGTGTTATTTTATGCAAACTTGGAAGTTTTGTGAAGTCATTATTGTAATGTCTTCACTCTTCAGGGTCATTTGCAAAAAAAGCAAATGAACCCGAAGAGTGAAAACATTACAATAATGACTTCACAAAACTTCCAAGTTTGTCACTTAGCAGATCAGTGTTATTTCCTCACACTAATTATATATAATATTTGTGTGTGCGTTTCAATATTAAATTCTTAATACTTTTTAAACTAAACTTACATCCCTTGTACAAGATGAAAGAATGGCAAGGGAAATAACTCTTAATTTGTCTGCCTTTGTTTTCTCCCCTGAATGATTATTATTACATTATATAGTATTGTTGTTTGAAGTCAGTCAGTTGTTAAGTGCCATACGTGATACACGCTTGGGCGACTATGTCTCGAAAGAGACATGACTGACTGGGCAGAAGATTATCCCGCAGTAGGTTGCCATTGCTTTCTGCGGTAGACTGGTTGCCGACCAAGGCTATAGAACCCAATCTGTCCTGTTATTTAACCCATAATTGGAAGGAAGCGACGGATTAATACCTTTCCCAATGTTATTTGCGCGTAAGTGAATGCAATGAATTCAGCTGGAATTCGAACTCGGCTCCCCGATTTCTCGTTCCGAGCCGATATCCAATGCACCACAACGCACATCCTTGTTTGTTAGGTAGCATCAAAATGGATACTGTTTTCCACAAAAAAATAGACACACCCTGTTTTAAAATATTTGTTAAAAAATTAGGAAACTATCCGGTTCAAATAAAAATTTTCAGGACTGATTTATTAATGAATGCATGTCTTACTGATTAGATTATTTTAGTAAAAAAAAAACTTGGGGAAAATATTTGGTTTCACACCCTGGTTTTGATTGCTTGTAATTTGGGGGTGTTCAATCAAATTTCTGAGTTATATAAAAAAAAAAATCCCCTAAAATATTTCAGCAAAAAAATTATGCAATATGAAGTGAGAAAATACATAATATTTGGCCCTCATCTGGCCAAGACAGGTAAAAATAGGCACTTCCACTGATTCGCTGAATAAACAGCATAGCATGGGAGAAAAAAGGCCCAAAATTTAATAAAAAATAAGATTTTCTGCCAAAATGTTTATTTTTTAAGAGGAAAGATTAAAGTATTTTTTAATTATTTTAAAAAAGTTTTAATCCTTTCTAGCACATTCAAAAGTTTGGTAAAAAAATCTTGTTTTTTTTTTTTCTTTTTTTGGCAACGGGTAACTAAATTGTTACCAGAGTTTACTGTGGATAATGTAATATTATGAAACTCAGTTCTTTTATCTGTTGAAAAACACATTAATTTGAAAATTCTTGCAAATATCAAATAATTGTCAAATTTTAATGAAACTTTCAGGACTTATTCTCAAATGAATGAAATTATTTTTTATATTATTGAAAAAATCTTAGTAAATATATATATATATATATATATATATATATACACATCTGTTACAATCCCCCTTTTCATGTAATTTTATGAAATTTCAAGAAATTATTTTCCATTGTGAAAATGTGTTTTATTAGTTAAAAACAGGACTCCTTGGGGAATGTAAATCATCTATTATATTTTTTCAAACAGCCATTTTTCTGAAAATCTGCTCTGAACAATAAAATAAAACTATGACATTATTTACTTAGATAAACTTTTTAAAAATATGTATATATTAAGAACATTGTAGTCTGGAAAAAAAAATCTCTTTTTTTTTTTTGATGAATAATGAATTTTTACAAGAATTGTTTTCATTTTTTTTTAATTGTAATAATTTATAAAGTTTAAAAATTAAAGAGAAAATTCTTCAAAGCCATGTTGCAGTTAAATTATTAAGTTATTAAGTGACGACTATATTTACTAATCGAAAATTGAAAAGCTTAATACATATCTTCAAGCCAAAAGATTTTTAAAATGACTTATTTTGTGTGTGGGGGGGGGGTTGTTTAAGTATGTTATTTTGTGTGTGAAATTAAAAGGTCACATGTTTCATGGTTTCTTCCATAGAAAAAAAATTTAGACAATTATGTCAATACTGGTTAACTATACTTATCTTATCAATGCATCTGACTGTCACCTCTCCCTTCACAGGTCAGAAAGCTATGACTTCTGTGATTAAGAAATACTTTTATTCTAAATTTCATTCTATAAACAAGTAATTCTTGTTTCAAATCAGATTAATTTAACATTAAATTTGCTAATTTAAAAAAAATAACAGGTCACAGATGTATATTTTATTTTTGTAAGATTTTTAAACCAAGAATCAACTTTTATTTATAGACTTGTCAATCTGTCAAAAATGGACGAAAACAATGATAACTTTTGAAAACTCTAAAAATGTTGAGATTCTAATCAATATGATTTCTATTTGAAATCCACCAGAATATTTTGCTTACTAGAGATGGTAAATTTAATCATTTAGCTTTCAATGAAAGCTTCAAGAAAGCTATTTTATTTTTTAAAAATTCACTTTAAAACTTTGGTATCAAAAATGAGAGGAGGTACCTAGTTTTGCTTTTTTTCATATTTGCATTAATGTTTAAATCAAATTATGTAGCTATTTGCAATAACTGATTTTTTTGATAAGGGAAATTCTTCAACAGAAAATAACATTTTTAAACAATCACATTCATTTTTATCAAGAGAAATATGAATTACTTTCTTTGTTGTTGTGAAATAAACATTGAATGAGAAAATTATTTGTTTTAGTTAAGACTGCTAAATTGCTTTTTTGTTTTGAAATGAACATACAAGCCCCCATTTTTGTCACAGCAAAGTGTGAGAGAGAGAGAGAAGGTAAAAGAAAAGTAAAATACAGAAATACTGTCAATGTTGTTATAAAAATAATTTATTTGCAAAAGTATAAATATATTACAATTAAACATTCAAAACAATATTGATCAGTTTTGGAGAAATTTAAGAATTAAATCAAACCAGAGAAAAAAATTAAAGATAATATTATCTGCAAAACTAAAAGAGTTAGCAGTAGTTTTGATCACAAATATTAAAAGATAGAAATGAGTGTTTCACCTGCGAGTCATGGTCAGTTCTTTGATCTTTTCTGTGATAGTGAAATTGTCTGCAAGTGAAATGAACTGGTGAGACAAATCAGCCCTTCCGTTTATATAGGTGGGTGGCTTCTTTGAAGAAAGTTCTCGCCATTAAAGGTATCTTCTAGGTCAAAAGGAGATGTTCTCCCACTTTCTTTTTTATTGAAGAACCAATTCAAATGCAATGGATCTTTCTATTATGATATGTTTTCACCAACCTGCATGGCTTGTAGTAATTTCTGTTTTTAGTATTAACTAAAAAAGGAGCTTCTGTAACACAAGTCTCTTAATATACAGAGATTAGCATGCTCATGGGGTCCCCGGGCAAGTGCTCATCAAGTCCATGCTTTATGACAGCTTTGCCTTGATTGTTGCTATAAGAAGCTTGTTATTATATTGAAAGTCACGGCTTTACTCCCCAGTTTTCTTTTCACTTTGCATTCACTTTCTTTCATTACTTCATGAGAGTTGCCATGGTAATGACTTTTCTTTAAATCATAAAAGGAGGTAAAAAGCATCAACAAGGAAATAAAAATTTTCAACATTCAATTGGTTCTCACATATTCCTTGTTTCAGACTTTTTTTTCAGATACTAGAATTTATTTGCAATCCTCAAATTTGCTTTGTACCTCCTTAATTGTTAGCATTTCTTTGGAATCCTCACAGTATTTAGAATTGTCAAAGTTATTGTTAACGTTTGTCAAAATTTATAAACTGTATGCTTTATTCAATTTCACAAACTGATTGATGAAATATAAAAACTTAAAGAAAAATATACAAAAATCAATATTGCATTTTTATTAAATATTTGTTATTTTAATCATTAAATTTAAAAAAAGTATTGGGTGTATTTGTTAAATAATAAAACTTCTAATTTTCCATCGAAATGAATGAAAATTTATTGTACAAAATCAAATCTTCTTTGTACTCCACTTACATGTTTGCATTTTTTCCTAAAATTTGGTTTTGATTGGTCAATGTATGGCTATTTTAGAGAGTGTGATGGATGGACTAATGGAAATCACAGAATTTTATGTATAGATTTTATATAAATGACCACATTTTATATAGAATTAATACAAATATAAAATTTGTCACTTAGCTGATTAATGTTATATTCAGAACTCCAACTTAAGAGTTTCATAGATTAATCTTTTTGAAATTATGTTAAAAATACTGATTGTGTAATATGTTTTATTATTAAACTTAAATTTTCATACTTACATATCTCTTCAACTGAACAGCTATCTTTAATTATACAATTACAGGGAGGATTTGTAGTTATTTGGTGATTATTATAAAGATTATCTAGTATTTTATTATTATTATTATGAGAATTAATGATGTTGTGGATATTGCTAGTACAAGAAAACTAATTTTGAATGTTTTTCTATTAAAGATTTTACTTAGTAGATTATTAAAATTAAAATGTTTATTGCTCAATTTCAGAAAATATTGACTAATATTAATGTTAGGCAATTGGCAAAAACTTCTCTTTTTCTATTTTTAGATTTATTAATACCAGTTTCATAGGGGAGTTTAGATTCCTGTTTAAACCCACTATTTTGAGTGTGTTACTCTTGGGAAAGGTATTAATCTGTCTCTTCCCTCCAGGTATGGATTAAATAACAGGAAAGAGTGGGTTCTATAGCCTTAGCTGGCAACCAGTCTATCGCACAAAGTAATAGCAACCTACCCAGTCAGTCATGTTTCTTTCGAGCTTTGATTGCTCAAGAGTGTATTACATATGGCTCTTAACTGACTGACTGACTATTATAAGGGATTTTATTATCATTAAATATTTTGCTATTGGAGGATAATTTATTTACCCTAGTGTTAACGGTAGTGTGAATTGGTTTTATCATTTGGTGGGGATGGTTAGAGTTAATATTAATGTATATCGGAGACTAACTATTTTTATGCTTAAAGGTATTATTAGAGAGGTTTAAAGTAATATCCAGAAAATTAACTATTTTAAGGTTTGAAGAAATATCTACTTTAAATCCAAGTAATTTAAAAACCCTTATTACTTTCTTTTATATTTTAAAGAACAGAGAGACATTATTATTAGGTATGACAATAAGCACATCATCCCTATACAGTCCGATTTGTTTGGATTCAATAATCCTATTTAGAAAGTTTAAACAAAAATATCCACTATATCAGCAATTTAGTGGAGTCAAAAGCACTCATACAGGCATCAAAATTATCACAATTACTTTTTTTCCAAGTAGAATTATTATTGAATAATATAAATATCCTAGGTGCTGAGATAACTATATTTTTCATCAGTAATATCAACATATTTCTTAGTAAAATTCAGACTATTCAACAATAGATCTTTAGAGATAGAAGGGTAGAGATCAATAATGTCAAATTGAATGAAGGCAACCTTATTCTTATTTTTAATGTTATCAAACTATTTAATTGTATCAGACAAATCTTTCCACAGATTATTAAAGGAAGATCTTTGAATAGTGTTAATTATTTTGTTTATTATATTCTGGAAATAAGTAAAAGAACAAAATAGGAAGCATATCTTTTATTAAAGCTTCTTCAGAGATTGACGGGGGGGGGGAATGAAAAATAACAAAGTGACAGTATATTGGTAGGTTGTGATTTGGGATTAATTCTTATTAGATATGTGTCACATATATTAAAGCGATAGATAATTATTTTTTATTTTACTTTTTTCATCTATTGCTTTAATACACCTAACAAATACCTGACGAGTAAGAATTAACCCTAAATCACAACCTATCAATATACTGTCTGTTTGTTATTTTTCTGTTGGTCTCTGAAGAAGCTTTAATAAAAGTGAAACATGTTATATTGAGATACGTTTCCTATTTTGTTCTTTTCCTTTATTCTGTGATCTTGTTGGATTCTGATCCATATATTCAACTCTCTCTGTCATCACTTTAAACATTATTTTTAGCGGATACTCTTATTTGAATAGATGTTCCATTAATTTATAAAACAGTATATTTATTTTCATCTTACAAGCTAAATGTTTGAGAAATTTTTATTGTGTGTGTAATGACCATGCACATTTGATAAAGTTTTATCACTTTGTGTCTACAGAAATTAAAAGACTTATATTTATCTTTTCAGTTTAATAGAAACAGTGGCCAAAAAGATATTGATACTGATCTCTGGGTTGCTTATTGCCTTTTTCATCTTGGAGACTATAAAGGAGCAATGGAGGTAAAAATATAATCTTGTGCATTTCTTATTATATCCCTTAAAAAATAAAATTTGCAAATTACCATTAACTTTTTATTGTCTAAATATTGTAATATTGTGTCATCATTATCATCAGCTCTCTCTCTCTCCCCCCCACCCTCTCTCTCTCTCTCTCTCTCTCTCTATATATATATATATATATATATATATATATATATATATATAATTATATGGTTATGTCAATTTTACATTGCGACATGGAAATTTCTATGTTACAAGATTAATTCTCATCATCAGGCAATGCCGGTGTGGTTGTGCAGATGATTTACATTTAAATGACAAATACTTTCGGTTTACTGTGAATGTATGTGGGTGTTTTTTTTTTGTGTGTGTGTGTGTGTTTGGCTAATCAGAATGGAGATTCACTTTGGGGTTTAACCCTGAAGAATTTCTGTGCTAACCAACTTTTTTCCTCCTCTTTTTTCTTTGACCCTATTCTTCTTTTGTCTATTTTCCTTCGCATTTATCTGATCTTATCATTTTCCCTTCAGTTTTATTACATTTGATGTGATATTCCTTTTTAGTAGTAGTACCAATATCCTTTCTCATCCCTTTTAGTCTATTTGTTAAAGAAAAGATTTTTTTCCAAAAAAACCCTCTGAACTGCTATTTTTTTGCTCCATCTATCAATTTGCTATAAAATTTATTATCCTGATACAAAGAGGGGAATTATTTAAAAAAAAAAAAAAAAAAAAAAAAGGAAACCCAACTTATTCTATTTTTGGCTTTATTTTTATTTTTACCTAATTCGTTAGTGAGCATGTTATTTAATTTAGGTTTTATCCATTTTCTAATGTGAATAATTTACAATGTCTACATATGACATTAATTTTGTTGCGTTTATTTAATAAATTTTTATTTTTAAGGGATCTAATAATAAATAGTTTTTCATATAAGCATAATGAACGTGGTTCATTTAAGGACTGACATGTTTTAGCTTCTTTTAGGATTTTCCATTTTATTTTGGGTGTTTTTTTTTGTTTCCATTTTCCATTTGTAAACGCGTTATTATGCAACCTAGGTTTCTACCATGAGTGGTGTCTTCAAGTGATAATCGCCTGAAGACACCACGTAGGCGAGCATGGCCTTCCACATCTCTCTATCCCTTGTAGCTTTTAACAACCTTTCTCTTGTTACCCCTCCCAAATCCTGCTCTGCCATCCATTTGCCGGAGCTCATCAAGTTTATCATATATTGCTTTCCTCTGTCTTTTTTTCCCTTTGTTTGTCCTGTGAGTATCAGATTCTCCTAGCCCTCCTTCCTCATTACATGTTCTAGAAACTTCAATTGTCTTTTTCTGATGTTTTCCTTTTCATTTCCATCCTTTCCAAAACCTCGTTGCTCACATTTTTGGTCCCTGGTATCCTCAGAATCCTTCCGTTGAGCCACATTTTGGTTGCTTTAAGTCTTTCATACATCTTTGAGGAGATTGTCCAGCATTTGCTGCTATATTGATGGATCAGCATCACATAACAGTTCAGAATTCTCTTCCTGCTCTATTCTGTTTCTGAAATGCATCCTTGGCCATACCAATACGCCTTCGGATCTCAGTGTCGCGCTTTCTGTCCTTACTTAGATTAAAAAGGAAAACTTAATGCCGAGTATCTTGTTCACAAATACAACACAAATTTTAAGAAAACAACACAAAAAGAAATGTTTTCTAGAAAAATAGAAAGACAAATCATATATTTAATAAAATAAACAAATTGGTATTTTTCAGTCTCTTATTTGTTATGATTGTAAAATATCTTCAAAGTTCAAAGAGTTCATTTGTTTGTTTTTTTTTTCTTTTGCTTTTTGATGTGAAGAGTCAGTTACATGGATGTGTGTGTATGTTGATAGTAAGTTTAGTTTGTGTTGGAAAAAAACTGGAGAAATGAATAATCAGAAAAAATTTTTACTTATCATGCTTTATTTTTTTAAGAGTCAGATGAAGCATCTAGTTATTGTTGCTTTTTTTCTGTCCAGCTGGTTCCCTGACTGACACCAAAAACGTGCATAAATAGCTAATTCAATCATGTGATCAGCTCTAAACAAAAGCTTATGGATTTTTTGTCCAATTGGCTACAAGAATCAATTTATTTTGGATCCTATTTTTTTAGTAATTTGTGAAAAAATTTCTTTTTACTGATTCTTGTCCGATTTTGACTTTAAGCACCTCCTACTTCTTTGCTGTAAAATATAGGATTTTGTATCCTATAAGTGTTAATTAAAAAACTGACTGAAATGAGTTCTGATTTCAGTAAATACAAAAGTTTTAGGCATTGCAGTAGCCAAGTAGTGCGAAAAAACATTTGGACCCTAAATCAAGGAGCAAATCATGTGAAACTAATCCCAAGGTTTCTCTTAAAAGACATCCATAGGGAAAATTGAATGAAATGAGCTACAGAATACATGAAAACTGGTTTTGGCCTTAACTTACATTAAACGAGAAATAAGTTTTGGTGAAGAAATTTTATAGATTAGAATTCATCAGACCTTCACATTTGTCAAAATCAAAACATCAATGTTTTATCATTTTAGAGGGGAACATTCTGTTCATAATATTTATTGTCAAATCGATACCTGATTTCTTAAAGAGTTATCTGTTTTTATTTACAAATTTCAATTTTGAAACTGTGTTTACATTATTGATAACTTTATTACTGATGTTTTTCTTTTTCTGGATTTGTAATTGTATGCATTTGCCAATGACATAAGTACAATTTCAAAATTAAAATTTGTAAAGATGTATGAAATATATGTGAAATATATGTGAAAATAGTGGTGCAAAAAAAAAAAATTCCTTATTTATTTTTTTGCCTGGTCCTAAATTATACATTTCCTCTTTTTTATTTCTCAAAATAAAGTTTGAAGAATCTCAGTTTTATGAAAATTTATGACAAAGTAGAAAAAACTTTTGTGACACATTTTGTCTTTTGTACTTCATTGGGCTAAGTTTTACAGCAAAGTGATATTTACGTTCATGTGATTATACACGTGCATGAAGGAGAGGGGATGCTGAAATTTTGAATTTAAGTTTTTAAAGAATTTCAATAAAAACAGGAAAGTATTTGTCTGTATTTCTGAAATGAGGTAATATTTACAGTATTTACATTATTCAGACTATTGGAGGGAAAAAGGGAAGCACCCCCCCCCCCCCCATGGGATGACGTTGAAATAATAGATAGAGAACGCCACTGGAAACTACGTAAACTTAAGGAATCAACACATATGCTAGGTTTTAAAAATATCCTAAGCTAACCAAGATGAAATAAAGATGAACACAATATGGGAACTAGTAATATGGAGTGCCACAGAATATCATTAGTGTTAAAAATTGCAATGTGAGCTCTGGTAAAATAACTAGAGAAAACCATTACCATCAACATCCAAAAATTGCATTATGAACTCTGGAAAAAAAAAAAAAAGGTAACTGGACATCAGTTTTATAACTCCCAAAAATTCAGTTGCTCTTGTCCTTAAGGACACATGGCCCAGTGGATATAGACGTTTGTTAGTGCCTGTGACTTGAGTGAGTAACAAGTAGACAAGTAACTTGCAGGGTTAAAGGGAGATAACTCATGACTTCCAATCGAGGCATTACTATGCAAGGAATGGAGTTCATATATTGTAATATAGGGTTTGGTTTAAAATTCCTAGCACCTGAAGAAGGCTGGAGCGTACAACAGCTGAAATGTCATACAAATGGCAACAAAGATGAGGACAATAGGCCGAATATTGTAAATACTCTAAAAAACAGGAAGGAACTGAAATTAGTGTCATTATTTATGTTTCATTTTCATCTGTCAGCTCTAGACATTACATTTGTCACTTTTTTTTTTTTAAACATTTCATCCCCAGCAAGGGGATAA
Source organism: Ascarosepion bandense (assembly GCA_037127315.1). Lineage (NCBI taxonomy): Eukaryota > Metazoa > Mollusca > Cephalopoda > Sepiida > Sepiidae > Ascarosepion > Ascarosepion bandense. The sequence continues at coordinate 1,034,916 of JBBBDQ010000283.1, forward strand.
TGCCATTAAGATGCTTGGGGTTACAGGGAGTGAAAAATAATGAGAGGTCTTTAGTGAGAAGAAAGGACACTAAAGGAACAGGGTTCAGGAAGACTGAAGATGGTGATTGATGTTGCATTTGAATTTTTGAAGACGCAGGGATGCAAGAAATTGGAAGGGTGACCCACAGGTGAAAAGTGAAGAAAGGAAACTGTTAAAATAGAAGTGGCAGTTGTATCTAGTTAGTTCAACAGTATTATGTTGAGACCTACCTGTCAATCAAGTAGCACGTTTATTCATGTAGTCGAGAGATAAGGGGGGAAAAAGGCTCATCGGAACAGTTTCAATGAAAATATTGGGAAACCATGTCATGTTGTTGAGAAAGTGCCTGAAGTCAAGATGCCAAGTCCAGATTGATTACAGACCTTTCTTTGAATTTTGTTAAGAATCCCAAGATATAAAGAAGGTACACCAGACCAGATATAGCTGCAGTATTCACAGACGGATGGTAGATTTATAAATCTCTCTCTAACATTTTCATGCTTGGTATTGTTAATTGCAAAAATGGCTATATTTGTTTCAGCTCTTTCTTTTCTTTCTTAACTTTATCTTAACATTTTTTTTTTTTTTTTTTTTGGCCAGATTTATGAAAAAGTGACAAAACGGGACAAATTCATTCCTGAAGTTTGGAATTATTTGGCTTGCTGCTATTTTCTGCTTGGAATGTACCCAGAATCAAGTGAAGCTTCACATAAAGGTAAGATGGCAATTATCAGAACAACAGAAAATAAACCAATGTTTAAAAAGCAACACAAAAACATACTTCGCATGTAAAAGTCTTTACTTTCAACAACAGAAATAAAAGTTATGGATAGCATGTTCAAAGGTATATCATCAACATATATGTAATTTCTAAAGAAGTAATAGATTTTTCAATTATTAATCTTATAGATTTTGTTGCTTTGAACGTTATTTTAGTGTCTACCCATATTTGGGTAGACACTCTGTTTATTTATTAAACATTATATCTTTGGTTATTGAAACAGCCACGGAGTGTGTCACTGATAATTATGCACTCTGTAGTTGAGTCAGTCTAGAATAGGTTGGATCTAATGATGGTTTCTCCTGTAAAAGAGGTTCAGATCCTGCCAGAGAGCACATATTTTTCTTTTAATAAGATTTCTCAAATATCTAGGGCAGTAGATTAAAATGAATAAATATACTGTTTAATAAATAAATGGAGCATCTACTCAAATATGGGCATCCACTTTAAATAAAGAATCAGTCAGTCAGTTAAGTGCCATACGTGATACATGCTTGAACGATCATGTCTCCAAAGAGACATAACTGACTGGGCAGCAGATTATCCTGCAGTAGGTTGCCATTACTTTCTGTGGTAGACTGGTTGTCAGCCAAGGATATAAAACCCAATCTGTCCTGTTATTTAACCCATAACTGGAGGGAAGGGACAGATTAATACCTTTCCCAAGGATATTTGTGCGTAAGTGAATGCAAGGAATTCAACTGGAATTCGAACTCGGCTCCCCAATTTCTTGTTCCAAGCTGATAAGCACTGCATCACAATGCACATTCTAAAATATAGAATATGATATATAAATTTTTATATATCAGAGCAAATTAATGGCAGTCAAAAAATATTGGTTATAATTATACAAAATGTTGGTTATAATTATACAAAATGGGAAATGCTGAAAATGTTGGAATGCTAAAATTTTTAACTTAGTTATTTAAATGTAATTATTTAATAATTAGGCAATCTGGTCTTTCAGGTTAACATGTTTTGAAAATTTCTTATTTCAACTCTTTTGTATGCTTCCTTACAAGGGCCTAGAATATACTGATTGAATCCCCAGCAAAGTAGGAACACCTCTCCCCAAAAGGGGCCGCACCCACTGATATTGAGTTTGGATGACCTATATCTCACTATAGGCTCAAGTATAAACATGGCCTATTCCCACCCATGAGTTCAAGTATTAACAAAACCTATACTTACATATTGGCTCAAGTATACAAAAGATATTTTTATATTAAATAACCTGAGGTTGATATATCATAAAATATGCTAACTATACAATCAACTCTCTTGTGTGTCTTATACACACTGGCTTCAATTTTCTATATGAGACTGCTTGTCTCATATTGAAAATTAGAGAAATATACTAAATGCTTGTTTGTAAACTTCGATGCAAAGTGCATCCTGTTTCAATACAGATAGTAGTTTAAACTATATTGAATCAGGTTTCAGAACTTTGTGTTTGATTGAAAAGTGAATTTACTTTTCTTTGAATCCAGGTCCAAAGACAGGTCTACAGAATCGGTTGTTATTCCATTTGTCTCACAAATTCAGTGATGAAAACAGCTTGATGGATTATCACCAGAATCTCCAGGACATTCTTGAAGACCAACTATCCCTTGCCTCAATCCATTACCTCAGGAACCATTATCAGGAAGCTATAGATGTCTACAAACGCATCTTGCTTGATAACAGGCAAGTCATGATTTAATTTGTTTTATTTTTGAAGAAATCTCATCAAAGTCACTTTTTTCCCCCCCCTCCACAGACATTTCTTATTGTGCTACCCAAAGGTTTGGGATATTTGAACAGTGATCCTGAACCAAACATAGTATGGGCATTTGGCTTGCCTCTACCCTTTGTGAATGTTGTTGTTTTTTGTATGGTATGGTTCAACCTGTACAAGGCCCAGGGACCCTTTGAGGAGGAGGTTACATTAAGGAGTAGTTTATATGGATAGAAAGGGAAGATAATAGTTGAATCTAGACTTGATTGACAAGATTGTAGTGATTGGGGAAATATGCCCTTGGGAGTTTCTTCCATAAAGCTGTGGTTTGCTGGAAGAATTTGTTTGTGGAACTTATTTCTCACTGATAGAATATGGAAGAAGTGTGGGTGCTGCTTTGCTACTATATAAGTGGCATTGCAGATCCTAGCCATGAAGGTCAGACCAGGTGATGCAGTTCGTCTAAGTACTTTTAGTAGTGATAGAAGAGTAAGAGATTCTCCAATTCACTGTGGGAGAGAGTGTGAACCATACAGTCTGGCTTGTTGTTGATGGTTAGTCCTTTGAAGAATAATTTCTCTCCATGAAGACTTTGGAGACACTTTTGAACTTTATCAAGACTGGAAAGTGAGGTCTGGGCAGTTCCTGCTCAGATATGGCACTAGTACTCCATTTTCGGCCTGATCTGGTTCTTATAACGGTAGAGAATAGCATGAGGAATCAGGTACTTAGTGCAGTGGTACTAAGTTTTACCTGCATCTTTAGCAATGGATTGTATATAGGAATTCTACTGGAAGTTGAGTATGAGTCTGAGGCCCAATATCCTCTCAAAGCACAAGGCTTCCTTGAGGTGACATCCATTTATTGTGACTGGTGGCAGTTTGGGGTCTGATGGAATATAACCAGTTTGGTCTTGGAGGCATTGATTGTAACCAGCCAGTTTTTCCACGACTGGGAAGTAAGTGTTAGATTAGAAGAGAAATCAGCTGCCAATCTCTGATAAATAACTTAAGAAGAAAAAGAAATCACATAAAATGTGAAGGAATTCATATTTAGTTATAAGTTCTGATGTCTACTACCAACTAAAAAATCGAAATTGTCAGCATTGATAGGCAAAGCATATCTAAAATTAAGTAAATTAAGGGAAGCAAGAAGTTTGATAATTAATAGCAATAGAAATAAAAAACATCACAAAGAAAGATAAGTGAAAACTTCAAAGAAAAGCAACAGACAAAGAAAGAAAAAAGGTACAAAAAAAAGTTAAAATTAAAAAAAATAAGACATTTAAATATTTACTGCAAAAATATGGCAAAAGGAACTGTATCTTACTTACTTGTGACTTTATAAATACTTCAATTCCAATCTTTAAATTTGACATTTTTCCATGGATGGGCAACCTGACTTGTTTACAATGGTGTTCTGGGAAAATATTTAAATTGAGTGAAATAGATCTTGGATTTTGAGTCTCAATGGTTAGGATATCTCACTTGAGAAGGGTGTTGGAGGGGTGAAAGTTCTTTCAATTGGTGGTCTGCTTTTCCTTTTTTTTCTCTCTCTCTCTCTCTCTCTCTGGCTACTACCCAGAAATTAGTCATTCACCAATTACTAAAAATGACAAGTCCTCCACAAATGAATGCTAAATTTTAAATAATATATGCACATTTACACATTTCTGAATTTCATTCCCCAAACTTTAGCGTAACATCTTGTATTCATGCTGATGATTGGTGAATAATTGTTTGTTGTTGAGGATAAAAACAAAAAGAGGTTGATGTTTTTGTAATTTCGTAATTGTCATGTGAAAAGAAGTGTCGACACCAACACATGTGGTTGAACACTGATCGCCAGATAACAAATAAAATTATAAGAATGAATTATTCCACTTGGGATTACATGACCACAATAATAACCTATATTAAACAGCAGACAGAAGTCTGGGTGGATCAACAAGATTATGAGTAGCAGCAGCAGCAGCAGCAGTCATACTAGTTACTGTCAAGTAGCAGAGTTCAATGTTCAGTGTGATATTACTATTTAGTCCTTGAGTAGATTACTCAGGAGGACTCTCAATACTACATAGTATCAGGAAGAACCTCTTAATACGGTATTATTCACAAGATATGTGAATAACTATCTTGCAATAACAAGATACCGGAATATCACCTCGTAGTAATAACTATTACTACAAATTTGCGAGTAACTGAAGTAATATACCAAGACCCAAGACAACATAACTATGTGATTTTAGGTTACAACAGTAATAATAATAGTTTTGTAATGTAATATCAGGCACTGAAAATAAAAAATACAGAATCTCCTAGTAAAGGAAAGCAAGAAAAAACTAAGCTAGAATTAATAGTTGTCAGCAAGATCAGCAGCCCAAGAAGTGAGCTACAAAGTCTTCATGTACAGCCTGGTTGCTACTGAAAAGCAGAATGTCAACAGGCCATGGCTGAGGTATAAAGACAAGCTCAAGAACAATCTTGCAGCTGTCAGCATACTTTGCACAACATTTGGGTCAGTGGCAGCCCAGGATAGACAAGAGTGGAGAAGCAGATGTCAAAATATTATCAAGATTTATGAAATGGGTTGGAATGACCATGTATGAGAAGCAAGAGCAAAGTTGAAGGAATCACCAGCCATGCCAGTGAGCATAGGTCGTGTTTATATTTATGAGTCTATTTTTAGACATAGACTTGTATTAAAATCACTGGCAGGACTTAAATGTCACACTTGGCATGAATACCCAATCTGACCTTTTTGTTGGACACTCATACACCAAAACCAACAGAAGAGTCCATTATATATTAGATGCTTATGTTTCTATAAAAGTTTCAACTGCCAGAAAACTTTATTTATTTGGGAACAATGCTAGAATAATCCACTTTTATGTTGGGTGAAAACAACCTGCATACTGCTGGAAAATGAATTGAACAGTGACACAATGATAGAAAGGAGCATACAAGAAGGTTGTGTCTTCTCACAGGATTTATTGAACTTTTACAGCAAATACCCTACCAGGATTTACTGAACCATTGCAGTGAAGACCCTACCAGGGTTTATTATCAGTGAGCACAATCTAAACAATGTAAGATATGCATATGGCACTGTTGATAGCCAACATCGGTAGAAAACTACAGGGACTTCTAGACAAAATAGTGAAGGAAAGTGGGAAGAAAGGACTATCAACAACAAGACAGACTATATGGTTGTCAGCAAGAGAAAAAGCACAAGAAGCAAACAACAAATTGGAGATGTCAAAGTTATACAACTGCAAAAGTTTAAATATTTGAGATGGAAATTCTGAAGGAGCACTGGAATAGTGAAAGTGCCTTCCTAAAAGTAAACAAATTATTAAGAGACAGGAAAAAACCTAAGAAACAAAAGTGATATACTGTAATATAGTATCAATCCTTCTATATGGAAGTGAATGTTAGATGAAGAAACTACTTGTAGTAGCAGTGATATACTACTACAGAATGATACTGAGAATACCTTAGACAAAGCATGTAAGAAATGAGGAAGTTTTAAGAAAAACTGAAACAGAAAGAACATTTATTCATGCAATGAAAAAGAGTTGAAAGTTTTGGAACTCATAATGAGAAAAGAATTTAACACTCACAGAACAAGAGGATCCGAGAGAGCCAGAGAGTAACTGACCTAATAAACTTCTTTAAATAGCGTTTCATATTTAATTGGCTTTCTTTAATTCTTTTTTTTTGATTTTAGCAGAAATCTCTTGACTGGACTTTTACTACCATGTTTTTTTTTTTTTTAATTGGAGTAGATAGATCTATCTATCTCCCAGTTCACACTCCACCCATGTCTATTGAACAGGTTAAGAGGCTCATCCCTTGTTCCCTGTTAAGGATGTGGTTTCCGGCTTTCTCTTTACCAATCTTCTCACTATTACATAGCCCCTGCACATCAGTGGCGTTACCGCCTTGCTCGGGGTGATACGATTAAAAAAAAATAAATAAATAAATAAAAAAAATAAAAATGATGCCTGAACAGGTGAAGGGAAGGATAGTAAAAAGACAATCCTTGTTAAGAGCTAAGATCACCTACTTCTTGAATGGACATGAAAGCACATAAAAGAACAAAGAATTACAAGGAGTGGCCAAACAAAGAAATTGGCTGCTTCCCAAGTATTTGAGTAACTCTCAACTGTGCATAGAATTTTACAAAGATTTTGAAAAATAATATCAGCAAATTTTAAATTGTATAAACTTTTTTACTGGAGTTTTTTGGTTTTAACTTTGAAAAGAGTCATTAACATATCCAACATTATTTGAATGCACAAGTCTCTTGGTATTTGTTGCTACTGTTAACACAACATTTTGGTTGATTCATTTTTTGGCTCTCTTTGGAAAAAAGGAAACCTCTAATTCATGGAACAACAGGTGAAGATATTTTTAATTAATCTACCAACCAGACTAGGTTATTTTTGTAGTGAAAGGTACATCCAGGATCCAGGTGATTTCAAACTTCAAATTAGGGGACTTTTCAACACCAACTATGTTAAGAAAAACATCTATGCGAGCATAATTTGTGAAATTGGTCAACAGTCTGAAACATGTTGTCTCCATCAGCTTTCTCTATGCATAAAACACATAGTAACTTAACACTTCACTCAATAAGTTCCGGGCCTGACTTATAGATGGCAATACTAATAAAAAGTCTATATGATTTTTATGAAGTACTAACCTTCAAATGGTAAGTGACAAAATTTGGTCCCAATCAGATTATTAGTTTACAAATTACAGTTATTTAAGTGAAACTACTGTTGGAAATTTTCAAAATAATGGAAAAATCTGAATTTTGTGTGTTGTTAAAGCATTGCTTTCTGATGGGGGAAAAAATACTGTTCAAGCAAATCAATGGTCTGATAAGTGTTATTTGGACTCTGCTCTGTTGGACACAACGGTTAAGAGGTGGTATGCTGACTTTAAACATGGTTGTACAAACACAAATGATGCTGAATACTCAGGTTGTTCAAAATCGGCAGTTGTCTTGGAAAACACCAAAACATAGAATCCTACATCAAGTGCCTTGAGGAGAACCAAGACATGGCTGCATCCACATCACCACTTACATCTGGCCACATAACTCCCAAGACTGCAACCCACTTCTTTATTATGAGTGGGGTACAGTTGAGCAAGAAACTAACAAAACTGCTTGTAATACCAAAGATGAACTGAAAGAAAGGATTATAGTAGCATTCGCAAACTTAAACAAGGAGACCATTCAGAAAAGTTGCAGGAAATTCTGAAGTCATCTTGAGATCTTTGTTGAAAGCAGTGGTGATTTTTATCAAATAAATTTACTTTTTAGTATTTCAAGATATGAGTTAAAATGAGATGTCAGTGTTATTTTCATTTTTGCATAATTTAGATGACAATTTATCTATTGCACCCCAATTTACTTTTAAATTTAAAAAAAATTAAATCTTAAGTTTAATTCTTATTTATTTTAATAAAAATATTTTATTTTACTTCTCTAATTTATTATAGTAGGACTAATGTCTTTATATCTTCGTCTTGTGTTTTTAAATGAATAATTCCTATGTTTGTGTATGTGATTTTTATTATGAATAATTCCTATGTTTGTGTATGTGATTTATTCATTTAAAAAAAAATACCAAAGGATTTAGTTTTATACAATGTAACAAACGAATGTATCTATCTGCAAATCGCTTTTGGGCAAAGTTTGAAATTTCTATTTCTTTGCCACTTCTGTTGTCTCCCCACCACTTTCTTCCCTCTGTGCATTTTCTCCCTTTTTCCTCTTTGTTAAGCCCAGATGTCGCATGACCAATACTGTATCTGTCTATATTTTATTTCCTGCCTAAATTTGGGGTTTATCTCTCTAAGCCGTTTCCATTCTCTTAGTTTTTTCTCTCTTGTTTTCCTCTTTACTTTTTATTTTCTCTGTGTCTTTCTCTTTCCTCTTTTTTCCCTTTTCTGATTTCTCTTTTTACTTTCTCATCTTTTCTACCTCTTTCTTTTTTTCCCCTCTTTTTTAATATCCTCTTACCATCCATGAAAAGATTTCCAAAAATAAAAGGAAGTGAGTTTTTCTTTCTTTTAATTTTCTTTCAAAAATAACATTATCATCATTATCAACTATCTGATGAGACATTGTTCTTTCACTGTCAAAACAAAATGTACAATTTTGTAGTAGTTTGTGCATGTTCTAAAGTATAATTTATAATAAATACTCATTACTCTATTTTTATATTGAGTACTGTTTTAGATTAATATTTTGAATGTTGCAAATATTTCTTTCATTCCTTATTCATTTATATATATATATATATATATATATATATATATATATATATATATATACTACTAACTGGATGTGAAACTAGTATGGTTTCTTTTATAATGAAGTTCATGTTTGGACACTCTCTACCTTGCTGTATCTTGATGTACCTGTCATTGTGAAAATAGGCCAGTTCAGTGGATATAATTTTTTCACTTATTGAATTAGAAATTTCCTTTTGTCATGGTTGATGAAGGGTCAAAATGGATCAACTGAAATGGGAATGTCTTAAGATTATATAAAAGTGTTGTTTTTACCAGATCAATAACACTAATGATGAAAAAAAGAGTTTCTTTTACTCAACAAATATTTATTTTTAACATAATTTTCTTATCAATGCACTTAATAAATTGAACATTATATATTGATAATTTCAAATCAAAATTAAAACTACATTGCACATTATGGACTCCTTGATCCACCTTTGAAAAGTAACATAAGACTTTTCACATTGTTTTATTTTCAGGGATTACTTAGCGCTAAATGTTTACATTGCTCTCTGCTACCATAAATTAGATTACTATGATGTTTCTCAGGTGAGTAGACACGTTTCTTATTATTTAATTCTTTTTTTATACTTGTATAAACTGGTAAGGTACCAGTGATAGGATGATGCTTAAAGTCAGTAGAACATGATTAGTAAGTTTACTGATCACTAAATATTCTGAGCTAAACTAAGCTACACTTTTAAACTCATATTCCTTTAATCTGAATTTTCTAAAGTTACATGATTAAGATGAATGTTTTTCCTGCTCAGTTCATGACTGTTGGCTTCTGTCTGGGTTTTGACCATAAGTTTCCATCCACACAACTCTGACTGACTGATTTACTCCGAGGTTTTTTAGTTTGTTCACCTCTTCTCTATTGGATCTAATCTACTTTCAAATTTTTCTTTCAAGAATTGTTTTGAGAAAACAATTTATTAGTTGGTTATAAAATAATTTTGGGAGGCAGAAAGAGGTTTATATTTACTTTATACCTTTTAATTTTTATAACACAGTCTCTTTATTGCATAAAAAGTCTTTTAAGGATGGAGAGAAAAAGATTAAGATTCTTTCTGTCTTCTATATTTATTTCTAGTAAATCTTTTTCTAATACCAACCCTGGCCACTCAACATAACTTGTGCTAGTCACTAAATACAACACACCTGTCTAGATTTCGAATATTTTAAGTGGGAAAGTTGCTTGTGTTTGGTGCAGCCAATTTACTGGTTCATTTCCTTCACTGTAATTCATATCGGATCTAAAGGATCTCATTTGTTGTGCACCTCTTCCAAAAATGAATGTTCAGTACAGTCATTTTTCCATCTTTGACAGGGCTGGTTAAGATTTCTGTTTCTTCAGCATTGGATGATTTTGCTGAAAAAGGTGTAAATGTGCTAACAGAAAAAAATGACACTGTTGAAAAATTTAATTAAAGGTGAAATCTAAAAATCATGCAACACTTATGGGCCTATTTCAATCCAGTCATCTCTTTCCTACCCTTGAGTAGCCTTTGAGATTTCATTTGCCCGATCGACTCAGTCGATTAAAAACTTAATTGGGCAATTAAAGTTTAGTGCTTTACTCGCCCACGGTTGATTAAAAAGCTCGCTATGAAATGTGTCCCTTCAAATATAGAAAAAGGAAATCTGATTCCTTTTACAACCCAAAAGTATGCCATTGAAGATTCACAAGCTACTTAGAATGACCTACAATGACATAATTGAACACTTTGGTTTTATGAACGGCGCCATGGTCAGTGAAAACATTCATTTAATTAACACTTCCAGAGTGGATCCAGAATGTCTCTGTTGCTCAGATTAAAGACGCTCATTTGGAAAAATATTATTCTTGACTCAACATCTATGTTTCCTCCCCACTTATAAAAAGTTAAAACAAACATTTGAAAGAAAGGGAAAAAAAATACGCATACTTCTTTCAACTACGCACTGAAAAATAAATCATACAAGTAATTTTTTTATAGAAAATCATTGAGAAAATCAGATTTGTTATTCTTTTATCATCTATGAGATGGAAGTTGTAGTCAAACAGAAGAAAGAAACTACAAATTTAGGTACCTCCACTCAATTTCCAAAAATAACAGCATATCATGATGCTAAAAGGGTTCAAACTTAATAAAAACAAAGTTTTATCATCAAAATGTTTATGCTATTATTAAGAGGAAAGATCAAATTTTGTTATTTTTTTTTTTAATTTTTTAGATCCTTTCTAACACGTTCGAAATTTTAGTTAAAATTTTGTTTTTTTGTTTTCCATCAGCGATTCACGCTATCTTTACGTAAGGTGACTTTTAAGAAAATGGAGTCGGTCGAGTAAAATGATTTTGGTGCGAGTAAATTTTCCGTTGCTCTTGACCACCGGTCGAGTGATTTTTTTTTTTTTTTAAATCTCAAAGGCTGCCTTTGAGGCTCTAAAAAATATTTGTTTGTTTAGTGATACTGGGTGGGGCTAACATCTTAGCTGTGAATAACTTCTATGGCAGATTTTCTTTAATGCATGATAAAGTGTAAGACTGTTGGTTTTCTCTGCAAAAATTTCTGGATAATTCTCTTGAAGTCTACTTAAACTCTTATTTCTAGGTATGTGTACTCTGCTTATATAAGCCTGGGGTAGGCATAATTGATTAGCTTCTCAAACAAAAGACCTCCAGTTATATAACTCAGATGGCTGTACTATGAATGCTTTTCAATTTAGACCTGGATATTTCCAAAAGCTTCATTGAAATCAATGTGAATATGCTGGATAGGTTGCTAAAAGAAATCATAAAGTTAGTGAAAATTCTGTGGGCTTTTAAAAAACTTATTAGTCATGCAATGCCAATTTCCTTGGGGTTATAGAGTTGAGCCTGAGGTATCGCTTATGCTGAATCTTACTAAATCTTACTTAGTTTAATATGAGTTCAAATTTTTCTGAAACCCACCTTTATTGATTTAAAAGAATATTTTTAAACCATATATTTCTTCATCAGACTCCAATCCTCTTAATAAAGCTCTCCTATATTTTTCTCTATACCTTTACTCAGAATTATCAAGTCTCTCAATACCTAAAGTCAATAACTACTTTCTGTGTATGAGTATGACTCAACCTGTTACATTTTGAGTCCTTTATGATTTCATAACAAATAATTTTAACATGTGTGATCCAAGAGGGCCATGGTTAGCTTGATCAAAGAACACATTTCTCATATTTAGTAACTTAATGTAATTAAAGGAGGACACAATACATTGTGAGTAGCATGAACAACTAAGAAAAACAATGAAAGCCTTGGTGCACCTCTCTAAAACTCTCTTTGTAAAGTTTTATGTTTTTAGCATGTACTCTTGTATACCAAATACAAGTACCAGCACAATTATTTCCTTCAAGGTCCCCCCATCTGAGCACTTATTTTTCAAACATTTTTCTATGAAGCATAATTATGTTTTTGGTATAAAAATTTCCCCTGCTTAATTTTTTTAAGTTGAATAATGTTTTTTATACTATTGTTCATCCAATACAAAGCACAGGAGCTACTCAAGGTAGAGCGTTACTAAATAAGTTTGTTGTAAGGCCATGCAGGGTGGTAATAAGAAGTGCATATTATGTGGATATGTAGAATAGATAACAGTTGATCCTAGACTTGGTGAGATTAGGATTGCAGTGATTGAGGGAAGTATCCACTCAGGAGTCTTTTCAACAATGTGACAGTTCTGAGAAAGAACCTGAGTGGAACTTCCTCCATACCAATGGACTATGAAGGATAATAAGGATGTTGACTTGGTGTCTGTAGCATGGCAGATCCTAGCTATGAAGAGTTGAACTGGTGGAACTAATCAACATAGCTCGCCTGACCCCTTGTGGGAAAAGGAGTTGTAGGGTGGAAAACAATTCATATTCTGTGTGAATGCTTTTGAACTCTGTTAAAGCTGGAAAGATATAATAGCAATTGTAAGTTAAATCTCACTTGGCTATAATGAGATTTCTTTTATGGATCAATTAATGATGAAATCTTTTTTAATATTTTGTTATGACACAATCAAATTAGCCTCATTCATTCACCAATCATCATGGACTATTTTGGGTGACCTATTTCTATAAAAATAGAAAGGCAGTTATTGAGGAATGCATCAAGAAATGCAACAAGTAAAAGTAACAATGTTCTAAATCTAATAAATGAATACCAAAATTTTGTTAAAACCTATATATATATATATATATATATATATATATATATATTACAATGTTACAGAAAATTCTGAAGATTAACAAAATGGTTTTAACAACCAACATATTGAAATTATTTGTTTGAACATTATTTGTAATCGATACTCGTATTTGAGTAGATATTCCTCTATGTTGATAGGGGTCGCAAGTTTGAATCCTGCCAAATGACGCACAGTTTCATACAAAATTTTTTGTAAATTATCAGGCTGGTAGAAATAAATATACTGTTTGATTAAAAACAGAATATCTACTCAAATACAAGTATTGATTAAAAATGATGTTCAAACATATATGTGTGTGCGTGTGTTGAGTTTGGTGATGCTTAGTGCAAAGATTGTTGTTTTTTTCAGTGGTTTACTGATAGATCTTTTGGTAAGCAGGTTTTTTGTCATAAAGTGCTTGATATCAATTATATTATGAAATGTTATGTTTTATAATATTATAAAATAGCTTGATATTATGGAATATTATAAAATATTTTTTATGAAAGATATATTTTGTAAAGAATATTTTTTATAAAAAACAAAAAAATAAAAACAGCAAAAAGCACACACCCCAATACAAAAAAACATACATTAAATTAAGGAGAAACCAACCCCAAAACAAAACAACACCTACCAACCCCTATACTTTTTTATGAAAGATATATTTTGAAAAAGGTATATTTTATAAAAAACAAAAAAATAAAAAAAATACAAGAAAAAGCACACACCCCAATACAAAATAACATACATTAAATTAAGGAGAAACCAACCCCAAAACAAAACAACACCTACCAACCCCTAAACTAAACAAGCTAGGTGCCAGCACCACCAGCCCTTTCTAGATTAATAGATTAACCTATCATGAACTCTGTCAAAAAAGTCACTTGACCCTAAGACCAGTAAAAAGGTCAACGGAACTCAAAATACAAACCAACCCCTCTAACACCCAAAAATAACAAATCCAACACAAATAAATGGTCTTTTCAACTAGATAATTCTCATTTCTGAAAAAAATCACCTGAGGATGAAGCCAAAACATAATGGGCTGGCTTTGAAACATGAAAAATTTTTGTGTAGTGATACTATGAATTTAAAAACATTGTAACAACCATTACAGTATAACGCTCTACATTTGTATCGAACACTCTTTATAAAAGTAAATGCATGAACAAAAAGGTAAATAAACCTACGAGTTCAACAACTTAGTTACAATATATATATAGTTACAATCAATTTCTATTTTTGGTCTGGTCTTGTTCCTTTAAAGACAGAGCAAGGCAGAACAAGTTAGCAATAGAAAGAACCAGCTATTCTGGAGCAATATGAAGAACCAACTTTTTTTTCATCATCTTTAGCAAGGTTCAAGTTCCACTTGAGGTCTAGAATGAGTCCCAATGGACCTTTTCAGTCATTGAGAGCACAACTACTTATGACTGGAGAAAACACAGTGTCTACTCTGTAATGATGAAATATTACTAGCTTGGTTTGTGGAGTATTGAAGATTACAAAGCAACTCCTCCGCTATTAAACTGTGTGAGCTGCCAGGCTCTAGTCATCAAGATTCCCACCACCAAGATTATTCCAGTCAGCATTTCTTTTTGGTACAAAAGAGTGCCATTTTGCTTCATATTTATAGATCTGTAAGTTTATTGATGTGATATTTCTGTGTGTGTATGTGTATGTGTGTGTGTGTGTATATATATATATATATATATATATATATACACACATTACAGATATACTTATAGATATACTTACAGATCTGTAAATATGAAGCTGTTTTATTTTTTTTTCCTAAATGGTACTTTTTTGTACCAAAAAGAAACACTGAATGGAATAATCTTGTTGGTGGGATCTAGATAACTAGAGCCTGGCAGCTTACACAGTTAAGTAGCAGAGGAGTTGGCTTGTAATATTCAATACTCCACAAACCGAGCTTGTAACATTCATAAAGTGGTTAACACAAATGTAAGTACATTCCACAGAATAGCTATTTACTTTTTAAAAGTGCTCAATACGAAAGTAGACCATAGATATATAGTTGTTGTTGTTATTATTATTATTATAATAGCATATTGTAACTCAATAACTATGAATTTTCGGTGTTTAATACACCATCTCATCTATTTGTGTTTCTTTTTATATCAACAAAACCCTTAAAGGAAATTTTTTTATTTTTTTACATTATTCTTATTCTTTTTTTTTATGTTTTATTTTTATTTTTTCCAGCTCTTCGATTTTTATATTCTATGCTACTGTTTTATTCCTTTTTGGTTTAAACTTTTGACATGTCTAGTCTTCTTTAACAGAACATTAATACATTTTGTATAAGAGTTCACTCTCACACAATTCTTTTAAAATGTAATAACCTCCCACCCCATTTTATTCATCTCATTTGATGACCTTCTTTATTTTTGGTTTAATTTTATTTTTTTAATATCTCCTTATCTATATAAATAAATTAACCACATTTCACTGCCTGATGATGGTGTATTAAACACTGAAACTTTATAGCTATTAAATTGCAGAATGCTGTTATTATAATAATAATAATAATAATAATAACTATATAAATAAATATGTGTTTTCTTTTATGATTTTCAGGAAGTCTTACAAGCTTACCTTCAGCAATATCCAGACAGTACGATTGCTCTTAACCTCAAAGCATGTAACCATTTCCGGCTTTATGATGGCAAGGCTGCTGAGGTACTTTTTAAACAATATTTGTAGAAGGTCAAAGAAAGTAAAGGTCAAGATAATAATCAGCCAACATGTTAGACTCTTATTAATTTGTAACTTCAACATGCCCTCGACTATTACATTAATCTTTTTCTTCTTTGTTTCACTTGAAGCTATGTTAAATGTGGTAAATAAAATTAACTCATCAGCGTCAAAGATAATATGAAATAATAATGTTTAACATCAGCCATGCCCTGATAATGAATGGAATGATATTCAATTTAAATAATTTGGAAATTAAATATATTTTAAACAATGTCGTGAATGTCGGTCACACGTTCTCTTTGTTTTGTTTTGCGGTAGTAGTCATGTAAGGAATATAGCTTTTGACTATTCATAAGTAGTTGATGAGAAAAACAGGATACTGGGGATTTTTGTTATAAAGAAAAAAAAATTGTTTCATCAAGCTCCTTAATTCTTTCTCCATATTGTCACCATAAAAACTGTCTCTAATGTTTTTCATAGTCTATCATTCAATTATTATTTGATTTTTTTTCTCCTTTTCTCCTTTTTATTTATAACTTGCTGTGATATTTTTAGTATACCATATTTTTCTTTGCATAACACTTACCCTCACATGACATGCTTCACTATTTTACAAGTATATTGTGTGAAAAAAATTTTAGTATGTATCATCATCTGCAAATTGAAATATGTTTTGTAGGGGAAAATGTATGACTTTGTGCATGGCAGATTGGTAGAGTGGAATCATATATTGTAACTTTAACCTTCAAAGAAAAACTAATTTGCCAGAATAGGAACAAAATACTGGTATATTTGTATCAGTGAGTATTGGTGTGTATAAACCAAACTAAGTTATCAGTAAAGTACAATAAATGTGAATGAATTCTTCTTGATAATTACAGTAGATGCAGACAAAGCAAAATCCTTCACTGAATATTACGAGTTGTATACAAGAAGCAACAAGAGTAAAAAAAACTGAATGCATTCTAAAAGAAACTGATTGATGTTTTTTTTATGGCTTACCCATATTTTTAGATTGTAGGAATTTTTTTTTTTATAATAATGATTTGGTGATGCGTGTCTTACTGATTAACTCATAGCTGGAGGGAGAAGAGGCAGATTCATACCTTTCCTGAGGATATTTGTGCATAAGTGAATATAACAAACCCAACTGAAATTGGAACTTGGCTGTCCAATTAACAATTCCAAGCCAGTCTTCATTACACTACCCACATATCCAAGCTTAATCACCTAGTATTCCCAGGCAACCACCTATTTAGATAATGACCAGGTTTGACGTTTCTTAACTTCTGTGATTTTATAGGAACCAGTGTTTGAAGATGATGTGGCCGTAAGACTAAAAGAAACTAGTATTTCAGACTACAGTATAAACTACCATATTACACATTCATCAAAAAACCTGTGAATTACTAGTAACAATTTTTATGCCTGGCAGATTTAGTCTCATATCACTAGCTTACTGGAACAGCACTCAGTCATCTCCCACTATTAAAATATATCTAAATCTAAACTTATTTCTCCTCTCGGACAAACATTATGGCTTCCGCTTCACCAGGTCCACTGCTGATATGCTAACAACCATCACCGAGTATATATACCAGGCTCTTGTCAAGAATGGTGAAGCCCAAACCGTCGCCTTGGATATCTCTAAAGCATTCGACAGAGTATGGCATGCCGGCCTTCTATGGAAATTGCGAAGCTATGGCATAACTGGACTTTTGTTGGACTTAATCCGGTCATTCCTCTCTAACCGTATACTGAAGGTGGCATTAAACGGACATGCCTCCCAGAACTACCCTACAAACACGGATGTATCCCAAGGCTCTATCCTAGGTCCTACGCTCTTTCTAATCTATATCAATGATCTCCCTGATACCATAAGATCCCAAGTAGGCATGTACGCTGATGATACCACAGTTTACTCTCACCTCGATCAAAAATCTGGTGTTGGTGACAAGGCGAACCTTGCTGCCGAGCTTGAGAAGGACCTCCAATCCATAGTGGATTGGGGTAAGAAATGGCTCGTAAAATTCAATTCTTCCAAAACGAAGCTGCTGTCAATTAACCACCACAGACAACTGCACCTCCCTCCCATTAGCATGGAACAGGCTTGCCTCCCAGAGAGTAAATCACTACGCCTGCTTGGCCTGACACTCTCAGCGGACCTCAAGTGGAATGACTGTCAAATCCATTGCTAAATCCGCAGCTATGAAAGTCGGCTCTCTGTGCAGGGCCCGGAAATTCTTTCCGCCTGAATCTATCCTGCAATTATATAAATCCACCATCCGCCCATGTATTGAGTACTGCTGCCACATCTGGTCGGGTGCCCCTTCTATTCTCCTCGGGGTTCTTGACAAAATACAGCGAAGAATCTGTAACGTGATTGATACCGACTTGCCTGACCGCTTGCAGTATCTCTCTCACCGGCGTGACATGGCATCCCTGTGCCTCTTCTATAAATACTTTCATGGCTTCTGCTCTGACAAACTTAAATCACTGGTGCCCCCTAGATGTAAATTTGCACGAGATACTAGATTGGCAACTAGGTCCCACCCTTTTACAGTGAAACCGATGAAATGTAACCGCAGTTTCTACTCCAACAGCTTCTTTCCTCGCACTTCCTGCCTGTGGAATTCCCTTCTATATGCTTGCTTCCCCGACGGCTACAATCTCCAGGAGTTTAAATGTAAGGTCAATAGACACCTCCTAACACACTAACTCACACCCACTCTCTCCAACTCTCTCCCTATGTACATCCTAAGTCGTCTATCACCCTCCTTCTGACATTTCCTATACCCAGTCCCTCTATGTAACCCCCTGCGCTACAGTGGCAGTGGAATGCCTTGCTTGGGGTGACACGATTAAAAAAATAAATAGAACTTTGTGTGTGTGTCTCTGTTACCTATAGACTTCGAAATGGCTGAACCGATTTTCTTGAAAATTTACACAGTTGTACTATAAGCATCTGCGAGTGTTCTTAGCTAGGTTTTGTGTCGAGGTACCCCTGATAAATATCTAAAATCGATAATCGAAAACATTGGGTTATAGAAGGAGTGGTCCGATTTTAATCAAATTTGATACACTCATAGACAAAGACATAAGAAACGATATTCAGAAGTTTCAAGGTTACAGTTCTTACAATAGTGCAGAAAATTTGATATCAATACCAGAAAACCAAAATTTGATTTACATCCATTCATTTTTCTTTCAGTTTACTGTTTTGCTTTAACTGGAAACAACTATTGCTTTTTAGTTTTTTGTGCCAATGTCCAAAGAGTCTGAGCTCCAGGACCATGGATTAGTTTTAAAGCTTTCATTACACCCGAGCAACGCCAGGCTATACTGCTAGTTTGTATTAAGCACAGGGCATCTTTTTAGTACATTGAACAATAAAACGGAAACGTCTTATGCAAAGGCAAATATGATATTCTATAACTTCTCTCTCTCTTTTTCTTTCATTTTCTAACTTTTTCCCTTTCTTTTTTATTTTGTTTCTTTTTAGGTGTTTTTCTTTCTCTTTTTACTTTTCTTTCTTTAAGTGAAATTCAACAATTCAGCCAGTAATTTTCTTCTTTTTGTTTTCAGAGTGAACTCAAAGGCCTCCAAGAAATTGCTTCCCCTTCTTTTACATTTGCACGGGATCTTATCAAGCACAATATGGTAAGTGATAAATCACATTCCCAAATTAAAATCTTTCCTAAGAGATGTCCATAATTTTTAATTTCTTCTTCTGTCAGGCAGATAAAGTTCCAAAATTATTCTTCTTTTGTGCCATGTCCCTTCAAGACCTGAGCAATCATGACTATCCATAGCTATCATCCTTTGTAGCTCTTAGCAATGACCATCTTTTCACTATCCCTCCCACTCTCTGTTCTGTCATTTCTTTATACAAATTTGTTAGGTAGGTTCCCCCTACTCTTTTCTCCAGGCCTTCTTTTCTCATCATGAGTTCCAGAAATTTCAACTGTCTCATTCTGATTTTATGTATAATTTTCCATTCTGTTCCTTTTTTTTACTTAATTCTTCCTTTTTGCTTATATGCACTGTCTATGGTATTCTCAGCATCTTTCTGTAGAAACACATTTCTGTTGTATCTATGAGGAAATATTCCTGCATTTGCTGCCATATAAGAAGATTGGTTCTACAGCAGTTCAGCATTCTTAGCTTTATTTATAACAAAATTTTCCTGCTTCTTCATACTTTGCTTAGCTTTTGGATGACACCTTTCGCTATTTGATGCACCTTCATTTTCCATCATCTGTTAAAACTCTTTTCATAGACTGATGATCTTGAGTTTGCAAATGGCATAATGCTAGTCTCATAACTGTGGATGTTTATATTTAGCACTCAATGTAAAATATAAAACACAAAATGGGGTCTTAACTTTAATAAATAATAACTGCTTCTGCTCTACTCCCTCACCACTACACTATTGTAAGTGACGTACACTTTTGGTTGGTGCAATGTCAGGTGTAATGAGTTTGAAATGATAATAACTACCTTCACCCACTCCCTTCAAATTTGAAGGACTGAGGAAAAAGACAGGAATTCGCAAGCCTATGCAAAATTTTCTTTGGACCAATGAAAACCTTGCTTTCATAAATATTGACTGGCAAACTAAAAAGAAGACAGAAATAAATGCTTGAGCCTATTAGAAATTGTTTTTGGACCAATGAAAAACTTGTCTTCACAGAAATTAGCCATTGAGCCAAGAAAAAGAAAGAAAAGAAAGTAGCGAGCATATGCAAAATTCTTTTTGATATAAAATAAGGTGAAAAATTAAATTATTAAGAGAAGAGTCTGAAGTCATGTGAAAGGTTTTGTTTCAGTTCCTAGCAACCAGCATTCAAGTTCTTGCCAGTGTAAAATTATTCAACAATTATATTATTGATTTTTAGCCAAGTACAAGGCACTTAAAGAATTTTTACTCAATTCAACAAAGCTAAGTATTTAAACTATCTCTCTTTCTTACTTTTGAACTTATGCAAATTATATATCCCTTCAGTGAGCAACAAACTCTCTTACCTTTGTTTGAAATTTTTTTATATTAATCTTGTTAGATCATTTAATCTGTTAAAGGAACAGTTTTTATTCATTAAAACTATAGACTTTAAAAATTTCTGATTTTCCTGAAATGAGCTACTGACACCATTTGAAATGTATAAATTTGGAAATAAATTCCCTCTCTTGTTTTGTTAAAATTACTTGTGTGTTTCCATATTATCACCCTTCATAAATCTATTTGGCATGAGTAAATCAACTATTCATTTTAACCTCAAAGCCCTCTGATGCTATAGAGGAATGTGGCAGGATGGGTGAGAAGAGAATAATTAAGTTCCACATTTGTTTCCTGTAAAATTTGAAAGACTGAGGTAAAGATTGGCTGTATGTGGCCTTGCATTATCATGGAGGACAACACCAGTTTTTTTTTTATTGACAATAATTTTTTGATCACACCTTTATGGACATGTTGCAGCTGCTGGACATATAAATGTGCATTTAATGTTTCATTGTATTTTAAGAACTTTAAATGAATAATACTTCAACGATCCTACCACATGTATAACATAACCTTTCTTTCAGTTGTTGGAGATTTATCCTTGTGATTTCCGTTTTTTACATTGAACACTATCATATGTAATCCAATTTTTCATAAGTTGTTATGGAATATTTAAGGTTAGTTAGGATGATACATTCATCATTACAAATGCTTCCCAAAAATGGAAATTATTACAACTCAAACTATTAGGAAGCAAATTTCTCAACCATACATGTTTAAATTTCATTCTGTTATTATATTTCCATATATAGAGAAATAAGGAGGTTACCAAATGTAGGGACAATGTTAAGAAAAAATGAGATGATGTATGTTCTAAAAATAAAATACTAAAATACGAGTGATATACAAAGAATATAAGTTTTGCACTTCAAAATGTGAAGTGTAACAAAACAGCAGATGATGATGACATAGTAACAAACCTTTGAAAAACAGCACAAAATCTTTTCACATGGTCACTTCTGTAACTATGAACCCAAAGAATTATCCTGTTTTGATATTCTTATAAATGCTTTTTGTACTTGAAATTTGATAGAAACAAAATCTGTTAGGCAATTACATTTAATACCTATTGTATTTTCAGGTGGTGTTCCAAGGTGGAGAAGCAGCTCTTCAAGTGTTACCTCCCTTGGTTGATGTTATACCTGAAGCCAGGCTTAATCTTGTCATCTACTATTTAAAACAAGGTGTTTTTCATTGTATCTACAGTATTCACTCTGAATTATGATATTTTTATGGTTTCCCAACCATAAAACAATATTTAAACTCCTACTTAAAGACCTTTTAGTGCCAAACAACTTTCTTTTTTGTTTTTATATTTTCAGATTTTGTTCAAATCAAAATTCTTATTTGTCTGTTTGACTCCTTATCTATCTCTCTCTCTCTCTCTCTCTCTCTAGAATGTTGATAATATTTCAGACAGTTCTCGAACATACACGGACTTCATTGTCAGTTGACCTAAGAATCAGCCTATATGCATACATTTTACATTCTTAAAAACATACATATATTCATCTTTTATGTGCTGTGTGCCTTTAGGATGTAAGTGATCATGGCCCTCTACATCTTCCTGTTCTTTGTAGCTCTTAATACTTTTTGTCTTGTTATTTCTCCCAAACCCTACTCTGCCAACCATTTACTTAAGACCATCAAATATGTTTTCCCTTATCTCCCTTTCCCTCTATCTGCCCTGTGAGTATCAGATTCTCTAAGCCCTCCTTCCTCATTGTGTGTCCCAGAAACTTCAGCTCTCTTCCTGATATTTATAAGTTTCTTTTTTGTTTTCAACCTCTCCAAAACCTTGTCATTGCTCACATGTTCAGCTTATTTTCTCCTCAGCATTCTACTGTAAAACCACATTTCTGCTTCTTTGAGTGTTTCCTTCATCTTTGACGAGATTGTGTAACATTTGCTGCCATATAGGAAAACAGATATCAAGTAACAGTCTAGTAATCTTTTCTTTGTTTCTAACAAAATTTTCCAGTCTCCCAGCACTCAGCTTTTGGAATGCGTCCTTGGCCATACCAATACGCCTTTGGATCTCAGGGTTGCACTTTCTGTCCTTTGTAAGGACACTTCCCAGGAATTTAAATTTCTGTACCTGCTTGATTTTGTCATTAGTTAACCTACTACCCACAGACCTGTTAATGATTCTGTTGGGCTGGAAAAACTATGATCTGTATCATTTTTATGGACAAAATGATGACAAAGTGGAAAAAGTTTTTGTTTGACACGTTTCATTCTCTAAGACTTCATCAGACTAAAGTGATATTTATGTTGATGTGACTACACATGTGCACAAAGGAAAGTAAGCATTGAGAAATTTCAATTTTAAAAAAAATATGTTTTGGGTACACAATTATTTCTATTCAACAACTTTTAGAATAATTCAAAACATAACTGTTACTACCCACCCAATAACCATTAAGATAATACAATAGACCATACTACCTATAATGCACATATAGTCATGCTGAAACACAACACACATAACTTGAAGATTGCATTGAAACAGTTTGTTGCCGCTTGGTGTTGACCTGGGTGTCCACTTCTCTATCTACATACGTTCTGTTGGATTACTACTTCCTGAGGAGAATAATAGAGGCATAAAATTTGAAAACCTCTTTCCCTTTTGACTTTGGTTGCAGCAAGATGTTCCTTTCTTTCTCAGTTGGGTGACACATACTGAATTTTGCTTTGAAGGCCTCACAACTTGACTTTTTAGTTTTATTTTCATAACATTTCTGTTTAATATATTTATTTGTTTATTTACATTCCATTGTTTTGTTTCTTATTTTTACCTAAACTCACAAGGATCTGTCAAATATTGTTTGCAGGACAAATATGATAAATATTTACTAAAAAAATGTCCATTACTTATAACAAAAGTGGTGATTCCCACCATAGTTCTATTTCTGATAGTGAGCCCCGTTTATCCATAAACATAGGATATCTTAAAACTATATCTTATTATAAAACTACATCATATATATATATATATGTGTGTGTGTGTGTGTGTGTGCTTAACTTATATAAGGCTATGGAACTCCTGGGGAAGTTTTTGGGTAGATAAACTATTGATATACATATCTATGTATTTCTGTGTTTTGAATTCTTAAATACAAAGAAGGTATCCCTCCAGATCAGCAGCGTCTGATTTTTGCTGGCAAACAGTTGGAAGATGGCTGTACTTTGTCTGACTACAACATTCAAAAAGAGAAAGAACAAATGTATTTCTGTATATATATATATATATATATATATATATATATATATATATATAGTTAAATTTGTTTTTTAATTAAAAATACATTGTGACACAAAAATTTCTGTTTTGAGATTTCTACCTCGTCATCAAGCAATGTTAGATCATTGTTGTGAAAATGATTTTCATTTAAATATGAGAAACAATATGTTTGTTATTTATAGATATAGAAAGACATAAATTTTGATATGTGTGTTCAATTTAACTAATCAGAATAAAGATTCCCTTTAAATTTGGAAAAAGTTTATATTTTTGGGGAATACATGATTTCTTCTTTCAATCTTAACAGCCAAAATGTCAGCTTAATTTTTAAAACCCCTATCTTGACCCTATCTTCGTTGATGTATCCATTATAGTCACAAAATTTTTTCTTTTAGCTTTCTATATATCTCAACATTTTCTAAAACAAAAAATGTTACTTATAAATTTAATGTTTTTAAAAATTAGAATAAAATGCATTCTGAATTGAAATAAAAATTATACTGAAAGGTCCCTTTAAGTTAAATATAAAATGTTTTCTTTCTTTCTTCATCTCTTTGTTTATGGACAAAAAAAAGAATTGTCATATTCCTGTCTCGACGATAACCATTAAGATGATTACATGTCGATTCGGGAATATTTACATTTCCACATCTATGGACAGATACGGGTTATCTCTCCTAGATCATGACAAATGGACAATGATAAACAGAAATAAGAAAATGAGATCACTGATTTTTGATATAAAGTTTTATAAAGTAACAAAGTATTAAAATAAAAAAATATATATGAGTATGAATAAGAGTGTCCAATGACCTGAACCTAAAAATTTATATTCGGATACCCAACTCAGTCGAAATGATAATTTACGACAAATATGAATGAATACAGACAAACATGAATGCAAGAGATTAACACAAAATAAAATGGGGAGAACCATATAACTATGAGCACATGTGGTATGATGTTTGTGGTAGCATAATATTCATGGAAGTGTATGTGTGTTCTAACATGGGCCTAAGAATATAATAACTTATCTTTATGTCAGTTCCGTCTCTCTTATTTTACTGTCTTTTCTTTTCTTTCTTCCTCTTTCTTTGTATAACTCTGGACTCAAACATGGTACATTTGAAATGTATGTATCTGTGTCTGTCTCTATTTTCAGCATGCAAATATTCTGAAATATCTACACTCTTCTTTATTTCTTTTTTCAAACAAGTGTCGTATTTTCTGCACTCAAATAATTCTGCGGTCTCTTCTCTTCAATATCTCTTCGTTCACATGTTATCTTCTCTGTGTCGCTATCTTTCTTTCTTTTCTTGATAAACAACTCGGTTTTGCCTTCTTTCTCTTCTTTTAACAAATAAGAATCAGCATACAAATAACATTACAGTTTCTTCTCTTATCTTATCTTTGTCGCTATCTTTCCTTCTTCCTTAAAAAAAACGATTTGGCTTTGTCTTTTCTCTTGTTTTAACGAATAAATGTTTATAAGTTCGTTTTTCTTATCCGGAGTTGCTTAAGATGAATTGGTCAAATTACACCATTATCTCAAATGCGTTTTCCTTTTCATTCATAAGTTATCAGCACTCAGCAAT
The DNA here is from genome assembly GCA_037127315.1 of Ascarosepion bandense. Taxonomy (NCBI): domain Eukaryota; kingdom Metazoa; phylum Mollusca; class Cephalopoda; order Sepiida; family Sepiidae; genus Ascarosepion; species Ascarosepion bandense. Next base: position 1,060,571 of record JBBBDQ010000283.1, read on the forward strand.
TGTGACTTGCTAACCCAAGATCTGATCTGCAACTGATTTCCAATCTCTGTTTTCCATGTGACTTGTCTTTGGCGTGGATTCTAGCTCCTGCTGCTTCACGACCTCATGTCTAGCCTCTGTCTAGTTCCTGTCTAGACATTTGTTACTAAGGGTATCTGGGTTAACCAACCTTGACCTGCTATCCCAAAACTGACTTTAGGTTCCCATGTAACCATCTCCTTGTTACAACGTGGAGACCAATCTCCTCAATATATGTGTGTAGGTTCGTGTGTGGCTATCTATACCCGTAACAATATATATATATATATATATATATATATATATATATAAACAAACTCAAGACATATTGCTGATAAGAAGGGAAGGATTTTTGACTAAGAAATTTTGAAAAATAAAATAAAATTTAATTTTTAAAATGAAAGAAATAGAATTAAAATAAAAATATAATCAAATTAATATAAAATAGTATATAACTTAATGGATGAGTAAATCTAGAAATATATATATATATATATATATATATATATATATATATATATTCCCAGATATTTAAATTTTTGTACCTGCTTGATTCTAGTATCCCCGACCTGTATTTGGTTACTAGTTTAAGAAAATATTTTCCTATATTAGTATTAGATAGTCTTGAGAATGTGGGTTTAAACCATATTACTTTTTTATGCCTATTTCTAGCACTAAATGGATCAGAATTTAATTTTTGAAATTAAAGAAATAGAATTAAAATAAAAATATAATCAAATTAATATAAGAATAAGATAGTATATAACTTAATGGATGAGTAAATCTAGAAATATGTACATATATATATAAAGCAAACATTTTCATACCAACAATCCACCACACAAAATCTTCAATAGAAATACTCTTAAAATTAGTTACTCCTGCACACACAATATGGCCAGCATTATTAATTCTCATAATAAACAAATTTGTAGTCCTTTCTTGTCACTCTCTTCAGCTACCTTCTGTAGGAGGTTTTGTAGTTTTCTTTCTGTGTCTGCTATCAGTACTGTATCATCTGCGTACCTTAGGTTGTTTAAATTGTGGCCTCTGATGTTTTTCATAGACTAATTTATTCTTGAAGCCACTTTCCTGAAGGGCCTTATTGTATTTCTTATTTTCATAGAAAATTTTGAGGTTGGACAATAACTGGCTAATTCTATAGTAAACAATGTTGGGTATTTGCTTAATAATAGTATTAAGGTGGTGGTTCTTCTTCTATGTGCCCTGTTCCTTCGGGACATAGGCGATCATGGCTTTCCACATCTCCCTATCCTTGGTGGCTCTTAGCACGCCTTTTCCTGTTACACCATGCAACCCTCATTCCATAATAATTAGGTCCTTCAAATATGTTATCCATTGCATTCCCCTGTCTCTTTTTTCCTGTATCTGGCCTGTTAGTATCAGGTTCTCTAAGCCCTCCTTCCTCATTGCATGTCCCAGGAACTTCAGCTGTCTCTTCCTGATACTCAGTATTAATTTCCTATTCGTTTCCATCATTTCTAAGACCTCATCATTGCTCACATGCTCGATCCATGATATTCGCAGCATCCTTCTGTAGAACCACATTTCAGTTGCTTCAAGTTTTTTCTTCATCTTCGGTGATATTGTCCAGCATTCACTGCCATATTGAAGAACTGACAACACATAGCAATCCAGTACTTTCTTCTTTGTTTCCAGCGAAATTGTCTTGTTTTTTAATACTTTACTCAACTTCTGGAATGCTTCCTTCCTCATGCCAATTCACCTTCGGATTTCTGTGTCGCACTTTCCGTCTTCTGTTATAACACTTCCCAGATATTTAAATTTTTGTACCTGCTTGATTCTAGTATCCCCGACCTGTATTTGGCTTATTGGGCTGCCCTTTTTACTGATGACCATGTATTCGGTTTTCTTGCAGTTTATTTATAGTCTTTTCTTATCACTCCCTTCAGCTACCTTCTGTAGGAGGTTTTGTATTTTTCTTTCTGTGTCTGCTATCAGTACTGTATCATCTGCGTACCTTAGGTTGTTTAAATTGTGGCCACCGATGACAAATCCAGGCATAACTTCTAGGGTTCTCAAAATATTCTCGCTGTACAAGTTGAATAGATCCATTGAAAAGACACATCCTTGTCTTACACCCATTTTTATCTTTGTATATCTGCCGAATTCATTACCTGTTCATATACAAGTGATTTGCTACCAGTAAAGATTCTTGATTACTCTTAAGTCTTTCCCAAATATGTCCAGGCTGCCGAGCATCTTCATCAATTCTTTGTGGTGTATTTTGTCAAACGCTTTCGCATAATCTACAAAGCACAGGTATACGTCCTTCTTCATTTGTATTGCCCTTTCAGAGATCATCCTAATCATAAATATGGCATTCCTTGTTCCAGTGTCTTTGACAAAACTGCACTGTTCTTGTCCTATCTCTGGCCTGATTCTGCTTCTCGCTCTATTTATCAGGATTCGGATGATCAGTTTTATAATATGGATCATTAAATTGATGGTTACATAACATAGAATTCGCACTCGGTTGCTCCTGGCTTCTTAGGTAGTGCTATGGTATTATAAATTTCATTTATTATTTCTGTAATTTTCTCTATACCAAATTGTTCCAGGGCTATCAGCAGCTCTATGACTATGCCATCTGGTTCAGCTGCTTTGTTTCTATTCAGTTTGGCTATTACAGATTCCAATTCACACTTTAATATTTCCGGTCCATCCTCATCTTCATGTATTATTGGTTGCTCTCTCTTGTTGTGGAAAAGAACTTTTATATATTCTTCCCACCATTGGAGTATTTTCTCTTTCTCCAAAATGATTGTTTCATCCTTGGATTTTATACATCCTGTTGAAGAGCAGGTTTTTTTGTCCTGTCCGTTCTTTTATTTCTTTATGCATGTCTGCTTTATTATTCCTGCTCAATCTGTCTACTTCTGCATATTTGTCATTGAGCCATTCCTCTTTGGCCTGTCAGTATTTTCTTCTTATTTCCTTGTATAGTTCCCTGTACTCCATTCCATGTCTTGACATATTTCTGCCTCCTTTGCATCATGTCCAGAATCTGTTCAGTCATCCACTCATTTTTTTTTTTTCTGCGCCTAATTTCCTTTGGGGCAATGTTGTTTGCTGATGTCACTATTGCTTCCTTTAGCAAGTCCCATTTTGAGTGTCCTTTTCCAATTTGTTCTTCATATTTGATTTTCATGCTGTTAGTTGAAAGTTCATGCTTTCTGTAGGTTGAGGTCATTCACGCGTGTGTTGTATTTCAGTTTTGGTGCTGCACTAGGCTTCTTCAATCTCCGGAGTTTCACCTTTAGTTTGCAGATGACTGGGACGTGGTCATGTCCACAGTCAGCGCCTGGATAGGCTTTGCTTTGAACCACTGCATTTCTGAATCTGATGTTTATGATTATGTAGTCTCTCTAGTTTTTTGTGTCACATCCTGGGCTCCTCCATGTCCATAGATGCCGTGAGTGTTCTTGAAACCAGGTGTTAGTTATTATCTGGTCATTTGCTATGCACCATTGGACCCATTTTTCTCCTCGTTTGTTGCGGATTCCTAAACCAAAGTTGCCAGTTGTCATACCTTCCCTCTCCTTGCCTACTTTGGCATTCAAATCTCCCAGGATGATCCTGATTTCTTGGCTTTTACATTGAGCCTTGGCATTGTCTAGAGTGGAGTAAAAAGATTCTATTTCTTCCTCAGTGCTTTGTGTTGTTGGTGCATAGATGACTACAATTACTATGTTGAACGATCTCCCTTTCAGTTTGACCAGGAGAACTCTTTCGGAGAACTGGCAGTATCCCAAAACACATTTCTTCATTTCTTTGTCCAGTATTAAGCCGACTCCTTTTTCATTATTTTTGTCTCCTGTTATTATTATCCTATGGTAGTCACTGCTGAAGTCTCCATGACATCTGGTTTTGCATATTCCCAGAATATTGATTTTCAGTCTGTTCATTTCCTGTTTGACATTCTCTCGTTGTCCACAATTGCTTAATGTCCTGACTTTCCATGTCCCCAAGGTAATCCTTTCTTTGTTGTGCACAGTCGCAGGGTAATGGTCCAGAGACACCCGTTGCTCATGTCATTCTTTCCCGGGCAAGGGACAGATTTTGGGAAAAACTGTTCCCTTTAAGCCGTTGTTGCTAACAGTCGCCGGATGATGGTCAGGTGACACGTGTTGGCCATGTCAGTCCTTACCAGGCGAGGAATTTATCTCTCTGGAAACAACCCCCTTCATACCATTAGGTTTAATATATTTTTGTTGTATAGCCATGATTATATGCAGGATAGATAAATAGTGGAGTGGTATCCTGTTGCCTTCTCCACAGTGATTTATTGAGACATCACCTCTAGTTAGCTGGCAGTTGACTCATCAAGAGTTCCTCCGCCCTTTATAGGTATAATTTTTTTATCCTACCAGGTTGCTAAAATCCTGTTAAAAAGAGGGGTAAGAGAAAAAAACCTAATTTCAAAGAAAGTATCTTTTGTTTACTGGATATGTGATGCTAAGTTTTGCAAACATTTATGGTGTCCTTTTGGTAGTTTAGAGTAAGAAAAAAAAATTCTCCATTTCACTGTTTTTCATGCTCTGTTTTTAATATTCACTTTTGAGAATAATTTAATTAGGGTGGTTAGAATGCATATTAATAAAGCTGAGAGTATTATTGACTTTGAGATAAGATTGGAGGGAGCCATCATTCAGATTAAGGGTAATGTCTAAATAATTGACTATTTTTAAATTAGAGGAACCTTGAATATTAAATCCAAGGAATTTAAGGGTCCTAATGATTTTTTATGGATTCTATTTGTTAAGGGCCCTTGCTATTAGAGATGAACATAAAACCATCATCCTGGTATAATCTAATTTGTATAGGCTTTACAATTCTACTTAAGATATTTCATATGTAAATTCCTACAAGATCAGCAACATGGGCTGAATCATATGTCCCCATGGGGACGTCACAATTATCATTATCACAATTAAACAGTCAGTTAAGTGCCATATGTGATACACGCTTGGGCAATCATGTTCTGAAAGAGACATGACTGACTGGGCAGAAGATTATCCCACAGTAAGTTGCTATTACTTTCTGCAGTAGATTGGTTGCCAGTCAAAGCTATAGAACCCTATCTGTCCTGTTATTTAACCCATAACTGGAGGGAAGAGATTGCTTAATATTTTTCCCAAGGGTATATGCCCGTAAGTGAATGGTGACAATTCAATTGGAATTCGAACTCATCTACCCGATTTCTTATTCAGAGCTGATATCCACAGCACCACAATGCACATCCCAATTAAAGAATGTATATATATATATATATATATATATATATATATATATAAATAATATTTACACTGTTCAGCCTTTTGTCCTCCTTAATATTATCATGTTAATACTACCTCAGCTCAGAAGTGTGTGCATATATATATATATATATATATGAAAAATGAATTCAATAAATATTTGAATAAATGAATGAATGATATAGAAAAAGTTATTCAAACAGAATATAAATACTTTTAGAATTATATTTCTTCATGCTTCAGTTTTAATAATCAAAAATTATGAAGTGTTTTACAATATTATGACTATAATTATTCAATATTATGAATATATAATATGTATGGTTTAAAATAAAAATAGGATGTCCATTTCAATGCAAGTATCCACTATAATAACATGTGAATACATATACAGTGGGTGGACAAAATAATGGAAACACCTTGAAATTTCAAGCAAATTTATTTCAGTATGAGACAGGACTGCTTTTGGCAGTAGTTACAGCTTGAATTCTGCATGGGATTGACTTGTACAAAGTTTTGTTTCCAGTAGAATGTTTATCCATTCTTCAGCTAAAACGGTCTCCAATTCTTTCAATGATGATGGTGGAGGATCTCAACTTCTCACTTGTTTTTCACTTGTCGCATTATTTTTTGTTTTATTTGATGTTTTGAAATCTTCTTCCTCTCAATTGGAATTTGATTTTTGAAGAGGAAAAAGTCACAAGCGGTAAGATGGGGGTGGGGAATATGGTGATTGTTGAACTTGGGGAATGTTCTTGGCCCAAAACTGCTACACAAACCATGGTCACTGAGGGATCACACTCTACACACTTTCCTACCAAGCACTTCTATAAACAACAGAAGTGACCAAGAATGTTATAACAAAATTCAAGGTCAATCTGTGTCATGCGGTTCCACTCTCTGTACTTTAGCTCTGTTACCATAGCAACAGTCCCAATACTTTTTGATTGGACCTTGTGTGTGTGTGTGTGTGTGTGTGTGTATATATATACAAACACACTTACAACTAAAATCTCTAAAGTCTAAGCTATATGATCACGGCTCTCTTTGAAATCATTTGTTTGGTACTTTATTATCAATATGTTAACATTGGCTTTTCAGATATGCCACATCTATTTTTCTCTCTATTTTTTACTGATGCATTTTCATCGTTCATTTGTTCAAAATCCTGTTTTGTTTCTTTTAGATGACATTTCTGAAGCATATGCTCTGATCAAAGATGTAGAACCTTGCACCCCACAAGAATATATCCTGAAAGGAGTTGTAAATGCTGCTTTGGGACAGGAACAAGGAACTGTAAGTGCAGCAGATTTTGAAACTCATTTCTTTTTAATTTGTTGCAGTATTTCCCTTTGTTTTTCCTTATTTTGAAAAAAAATTAGAAAGGCATCTGTCACTGATCCTTAAGACATGTAGAGGTCAAATGTAGGGATCAAATCACTAATAAGTAAATAGGCAGACAGTTGATCTTCTATTATGTGCTATGTTCCTCCACAACTTCCAATTCCTTCATAGTTCTTAGCAATGTTTGTCTTTTTACTATCTCTCCTACTTCCTGTTCTGCCATTCATTTATACAGGCTTGTTAGGTAGGTTGATTATGGTTCTCCGCTATTTCCTATCCTTTGTAGCTCTTACCAATGTTTGTTTTTTACTATCCCTCCCACTTCTTCTTCTGCCATCCATTTATCCAGACTCATTTCCCTCTGGCTCCTTTGTCTTTAACATATCTTGTGTCTCAAGTTTTTCAAACTTTCTTTCTTCATTATGTGTCCTTAGAAATTTCAACAGTCTTTTTCTGATTCTTAGTATACATGTTCCATTTTTACTCTATTTACATTATTCGGACTGTTGCCATCATCTTTATTGTCATATTCATAATATTCTGGCCGTTATATGCTCTGACCTCCTTCTTGCAATTCCAAGCCGAACCCTTTGTTTAGTCCACAGGGTAGATTATTCTAGTTCAATAAGCCATGTCTTTTCTGGATATCTTGGGTTTCAGTTAATCCCCTTTTGAAAACTGAGATATCAAAAAAAAGCATGATAGATTGAAATTAGAAAAATCTACCCCACTCAGATGTCTATTTCCTGATTCAAAGATGCTAACAAAGTGATGGAAAACCAAACTGAGCATCTAGAGTGACTCAAAGAGTTCCTAAAGTATACAATTCAAAAGAAACAGTTGGCAAATGATGAGGTGGGAGAGAATTCTTACTCCTTGTTTTTTACCAATGTCCAAACTGTGGATCCAAAACATTGATCATTTTTCAGATGATGCCAATTGTTGTACACAAGGAGATTTATGCACAAACCTCTGCATGAACATTTTATTTTAACTCAGTAGCAGCTGCACTTTTTTTCAAGGCTTCAAATATTGTTTTTTATTTTGTCCAGTGATATAATGAGCTGTCATTATTAGGAAAAGAGAACAATAAAAGAACAAGGAATTTAAAGAGACAGAAGATAAACATTTGACATTGCATTTAAACTTTGGAGATCAAAGTTGACTGGAAAGCAAGAAGCCAGGAGAGAATTCTCCAAGTGCAAGAGAAGAAACCGTAGCATAGAACTTAGGGTTGCATCAAGCAATTTCAACTATAAAATGATGAGACCTAGCTTCCAATCTAGTACTGTGCTTAAATTTGTAAAGTCTAGATACAAATTCCTAGTAATTATTCTATTCATCAGAATAATTACTTGGAAAGTATTTATCGACAAGGCACAGAGAAGCTATGTTATGGTGGTAGGAAAGTGACTGCAGCCAAGATGCTAGGTCATGACCAATAACAATGCAAATTCTACTTTAAATTTTACCAAGAATCTCTGAATACATAGCACTTTGTTTTCTAATCAAATTTTAAATATTCTTGTTTCTTTTCTTTACAGAGAGAACATCTCAAAATTGCACAACAGTATTTCCAGTTGGTGGGAGGCTCAGCTAGTGAATGTGGTCAGTACCTTGCAACCTCACTAACAGCTGAGATGTTTTTACGTTCCTCATTGGACACTTGTCTTCATCACTTAGTTTTTAAATCAAGTTATTGAATCATTATAGTAAAAAAGGTTTCTTGATTGTATTTCATAATAGGATTACTTTGAGATGAGATAGTCATAAGAGTAATAGACCATATTCATTAGGTTACTGAAATATCATTTGATAATATTGGGTGATGATGTTATTAAAACAGTTATTCTTGTACAAAGTTTCTCATAACTGACAGCAAATTCTGGGTTCTTCTTTTTAATTCTGGGGTCTTCTTTCTAAGAGCCAATTTTAAAACTTCAAATTAATTTTTATTACCTTTAATCTGTTGTTACAGGCAAAACAGGAAGCTAAATGCCATGTGAACCTATAGAAAGAGTTGAGTCTTATCTATATTGAAGCATTGGATGGTGGATCATTAAGTCCATAACCTGACATGTAGTTGAATTTACATCTGAAATTTTTATTGTTTGATATATGATCTTTGTGGTAGTGTTGGTTTAAATGCATTGACAAGGAAATATAATTATTTGTTTTGTAAAATAGCTGCTTCTTTCATCTTTCATCTCTGTGTATGGCAGAAAATTTAGTTCAAAACACACGAGAGTCCTGAATGTGCAAAAGCAGTATAAATTTTGAAGATGGGAAAACAAGAAACTTTTTTTTTATCACAGTGTCAACTGTATTGTGTTTCAGAATGTATCTCCAATGGGAGACAAAGAATAAAAAGAAAGATGGAGACAAGGTTTCCCAGAAAGGGAAGAGCATCTCTTATTAATATATTTGATGGCGGCTTAATAGAAATTGAAGGCAGGGAGAAGCTGTACTAGTTTTTTTCTCTGTTGACTCATTGAGGGGAATTAAAATGTAGCCATATTCCATTGTCTTGGGTATGACAATAAACTATGTCTGGCAGCAAGGCCTCTGACTGGGAGGTTTTGATGAGTATAGAACCATCTCTTAATTGTTGTTGTTCCCAGATCCACCTTGATCCAGGGTAGTAACACCTGCTAGGGCCTCAGCTATGGATATATAATGAAACTCCAAAATGGAGTCAAAACGTTATGAAAGTATAAAAATACATTTTTGTAATAAGAATACCAGCAATACATTTTCATAGTAAAAAATATTACTAGCAATATATTATTGGAAAAGGAAGAGAAAAATAACCATCAATACATTTGAAAAAAAAAAAAAATTAAGCTCTCAAGAAAACTAAATTTCAGCATTAAATTAAACAGGAAGCTAAATGCCATGTGAACCTATAGAAAGAGCTGAGTCTTATCTATATTGAAGCATCAGAGGGTGGATCATTAAGTCCATAACCTGACATGTAGTTGAATTTACATCTGAAATTTTTATTGTTTGATATATGATCTTTGGGGTAGTGTTGGTTCAATGCATTGACAAGGTAAAAGGCATATCAAGTTGATATGCCTTTAAACAAAACCAAACCAAAATTTCAATTGTAATGTGAAAGAAATTAGAACAAAAGAAGCCATTGCTATTATTATGGGATAAAAAAGCAGTTGGCTATTTCTGAGTAAAGTCCTTTTAAAAATAAATTCTGATACAATTATTATTAGGGATGACAACAAAGAAGATGACTATTATATTGGCAGGGATTAAAATATGTCCCCTCCATTCCTTACAAAGAGGTAAACAGTCCCTGCCAAAATGAGTCTACTATCTGGGTGGATACTAAAGAGATTTGTGTATAAATCCAACTGATGCCCTACTTTCTTGAATACAATCCCAACCTGTTTCTACTCGTTTACCTTGTGAGACTTCTATCCAATATTAAATAACCCAACATGGATTGAAGGGTTGTTAAACCCACAAACTTAAACAAACCAAACAAGATGAGCCTATGTGCATTCAAGTAATTAATTATGCTTGTCAACTAATTTACCCCATCACCATAGCGAATGACATAAGCTCTTTCAATATTTTTTTCTTGAACATTTAAATCTTGGGTAAGTCTTTTTTGATTTGCTGAATTAGCTTTTGTAATCTTAAAAAATGTAGTGAAAATTCAATTCAAATTGTTTGGATGTTGTATGAGATGGTTGCATCTAGCTAGTTCAACATTAAAGTAGTGAGACCTAGTTGCCAATCTAGTAGTATGCTTAGATTAACACTACTCTAAATGTTATTTTGTGGATACTGCTCATTTTTTTTTTGTATTTAACACATAAACAAATTAATTTCTAAGAAATCATTGAATTTTTATCTGACATTATTGCCTAATGCTACAAATGTTAGATTTTGGATACCTGTGTTTGAACAGACACCATGTTTTTTTTTTAGTTTTTTTTAAACAGTGTTTATTATGTGTGTTGTGGTGAGGTGGATACCAGCTCAGAATGAGAAATTGGAGAGCCAAGTTTGAATTCCAGTTGAATGCATTGCATTCACTTACATTGAAATACTAGTGGGAAAGGTGTTAATCTGTCTCTTCTCTCTCCAGCTGTTGGTTAAATAGCAAGGCAGATTTGGTTTATAGCCTTGATTGGCAACTATTGCATAAAGTAATGTCAGCATACTGTGGAAAAAATCTTCTGCCAAGTCAGTCATGTCTTTTTCAAGACATGATCACCCAAGTGTGTATCACATATGGCACTTAACTGACTGATTCTATTATGCTTATTGGCCTGAACATTCAAAAGGCTTAATAAAGAAAACATGCTCTCTGGCAAAATTCAAACCTGCATCCCCATTTGTAGAAGCTACTGTCTGATCCGGCATGGGTTACATCACTGAGGGTGTCACAACCCACCAAGGTTGAATTACTCTTTTGAAGAATGCATGTCCTTTTCATCTCTTCATAATAATTACCTGATAAAGCAATCATTGTGACTAATGAGATTTTCGGTAAAAAACAAAAAGTAGAAAACAAATGATGTGCATTGCAAATGAAATACTGAACAGAAAGACGTATTTATAAAGACCATTTGAGAAGGCAATTCTCAGCCCTGTTGTCATGTACTTTTGTCTTGTTTCTTTTTCTCTCAGACACCATTCCAGGCCGGCAGTGTATGGCGTCGTGTTTTTTTCTTTTTAAAACAATTTCAGGATGTTTTACTCTACTTGAATTCAATCAAAGTAAGTCTTCTTGTTATTTAAAAAACAAAACTTCACAAATGGAACATTTTACACCAATCTTGTTATTCTTTTTTACTTTTCATATTTATTAAATTGATACTGACCTCTGTTTTTTAAATTTAAAAAAAATTACAAGCATAAATATTTCTAGTACAGTCTAACCTGGTAAAGGAAATAAAGAGTTAATTTCTAAAATTCAATCACCTGAAGAACGCTAGGGCATACGACAACCAAAACATTGTGAATATAACAACAAAGATGAGAACAACAATCCATACAATGTAAGTAAATACATCATGTCAGAAATATAGACAAATATATTCGAAGTCTTTGATGAAATAATCTTGTTCATTTATAGATAAAATTTTAAAAAAGAACATACTCAAAAATTTTTTAAAAAATTCTAAAACTTCCAAATCTTTTCCCAGTTTTATTCATATTTTATTAGAGATTTTAATTTCAAAAGCCACCCTCTGCATAAAAAAGGGAAATTTTATGTATAAGCGTTTCAAGGTGAGCCTTCAGAAAAAAAATGTTGCAGGAGTGACTAAACATTGTGAGGTGGCAAAATCAACCACATGTTTGTTTACTATTAAATATTGATTGCTAACAACAGACCCTATCAAGAGGCACAGCATCTTTATTAAATGTCGATTACCTAGCCCTGTAGATGTCAGTTAGATTGTTTAATAAAAAAAATAGGATCTCTGCCAAATATAATGTTTATATTTAACTTATTCTAATTCAGCATGTCCCTCCTTTAGTTTCTAAGTTATTACATATGTTACACTCTGCAAATAATTCTTAAATAAGAGGCTATTTCGTTTTTATAGTGTGGAAAGATGGAAAAGACATGTCAGAGACACTACTTAGTTCCAGGGAATAAAGGATTAAAGAGTAAAAAAAAAAAATGAGAAGATAAGTGTTTAAAGTCTGTTTCAGTGAAATGGAAAAAGTTGCCAATTTAAAATCTGTTCATTTGTTTCCCATGATTTATGATCATTATTGAAATATTTTGTTAAAGTTGCTAATTTCAAATATTTAATGGATAAAAGACAATGCTCGATTCCAGTGAGAATATAAAAAAGTAAAGAAATAACGAAGGGAATATAAAAATAAAAATTTATTTTTTTAAAATAAAAATCCAATTACAATAAATAAAATAACATGTCTGCTGAATTATTTTTTGAATTATTATTAAGAGAAATCTTCAGAAGACAGGGATTTGGCTAGAAAGAAAGAAATAAGGGAACATAAAAATACTTAACATCTATGGGAACAAAACGCTACTTGATTTCAGTGCATACATACATATACATTGGCTGGAACTGTTTGTTCCAGACATTCTCCTCCCTCCCAAGATGTCAAAGGACTTAACAGATATCAGCCAACCTCTTCTGCTCACTCCACACATCTTTCAAGAAAGAAAAATTGATTTATCTCTCTTCTCACTAATAAGGGTCTTGTGAGGGAAGGAAAGATAAAATTAAACTTTTCAACCCCTGACTTTTTGGACACTGAATGTGAAGATCTTAAACTATCCTGTGTCATGGATGATAATGGGTGTGACAGCTTTTCCGTGTTATCATTGCCTGAACAGCAGTCATGAAGGAGGGATTTTCCCAAGTGCTCATTCTTCCATTCTATTTATCATCAGCCATCACAAGTGATAAAACATTTTTACCAAGATCTTGAGCAATGAGTTATTTTTCTTTATTTAATCATTTCACCCCAAGCAAGGCAGCAATACCACTAGTATGCAGGGGGTTACAGTGAGAGAAAAAAAACAGGGTACAGTGAGTATTGAAGAAAAGATTCAAGCAGAACAGACAATAGATAACAATTGATGTAACATTTAAACTTTTGGAGATTGTAGCTATTAGGGAAGCAAGCAAAAGGAAGGGATTCCCAAAGGCAGGAAGTGTGAAAAAAGAAACTATTAGAGTAGAAGTGGCAGTTGCATTTGTGATCGATACCGACTTGGCAGACCGCCTGCAGTCTCTCTCCCACCGGCGTGACATGGCTTTCCTGTGTCTCTTCTATAAATACTTTCACAGCTTCTGCTCCGATGAACTTAGATCACTGGTGCCCCCCTAGATACGAATTTGCACAAGATACTAGATTAGCAACTAGATCCCACCCTTTTACAGTGAAACCGATAAAATGCAACCGCAACTTCTACTCCAACAGTTTCTTTTCTCACACTTCCCGACTGTGGAATTCCCTACCCGATGGCTACAATCTCCAGGAGTTTAAATGTAAAGTCAATAGACACCTCCTAACACACTAACTCACTTCCATTCTTTCAAACACTCTTCCCATCTGCCCAACCCTCATCCTCGATATCCTTACCCATCTATCACCTTCCTACTGACATTTCCTATGTCTAACCACTCCTTCTCTTTACTGTCCCCTATGTAGCCCCATACGCAATAGTGGCAGTGGAATGCCTTGCTTGGGGTGAAATGATTAAAAAAAAAAAAATTCAACATTAAAAGGGTGAGACATAGATGTTAATCTAGTAGCATGCATAAATTCATGTGAACTGGACTATAATAATAGTGGAGCTAGTCCCCATATTATAAAAAATTAAAATAAATAAAAATAAGTGTAAAGAAATAAAATTAAAAATAAGTGTGTGTGTGTGTATATATATATATAATTTCAGAGATAACTAAATATATGTTTGTAAAAGTATAATATAAATAAAAACAAAAGTAACTTTTTTCTTTTTTAACATCTCGGGTATTTTCAGATAGTTCGAAAGGGAAGCTATATACAGCTTGCGTTAGAAGTGTTACGCTATATGGTAGTGAAACCTGGCCACTTAAGAAAATTGATATTAGAAGAATTGCTCGAACTGACATGCAAATGATATGGTGGATGTGCAATGTCAGTCTTAGGGATAGAAAATCATCAGAGGAGTTAAGAAATAGGCTGGGTAATGCCAATATAACAGATGGTATGTGTCAAGTAAGACTTAGATGATTTGGGCATGTTGAGAGAATGGACATAGAAAACCCAGTCAGCAATTGTAAGTTTACTGAGGTCGATAGTCAAAGTGGGATAGGTAGACTACATAAAACATGGACCCAGCTTATCAATGACAATTTAAGAAAGTTAAAATTACAGCCAGGCCTTACATAAAAGCAGGCGACCTGAAAAAGAACTATCAAGAAAACCCCATCCAACCTATGCTGGCATGGAAACAGATGTTAAATGATGATGATGATGAAAAGTAAAACTTATCCTCAGAGGATGAAATGTGTCAACTAAAATAAGTTTCCTCTTTGTTTTTATTCACATATATATATATATATATATACGTCATCTGCATACAGTCCTGTTTCACTGTATCGCAGCTCATCAGTATGGCTAGATATCCGATTACTTCCAGCCAGGATATTGCATATATGTGTATTTCATTATTGTTACTTGTCCAAGTTCATTCTATGAACAGAAAAAAACATTTTATTTTCAATTATCTAGCTAGAAGTGTGACTATTAAATATGAACTATAAACTGGAAAAAAAAACTTATAGGAAATTTTTTTTTTCTTCTCTTCCTGAGAGGTTGACTAAAAATTAAGCCAAGATGCATTTCAAAATGACATGTGAATTAAGAAGAAACTGAAAGATTCTGCTAGCATAAATGTTCTTGCTTAAGCTCCTCTTGTTGCTTTGCCTGGAATTTGATTGAACACAAATATTCAGAGAAGTGTTTGTTTGACACTATGCCATTTTGCTTGTACTTTTTAGAGTTATTTCTACAACGATGACAGTTTCAACTTTAATTATGCCCAAGCGAAAGCAGCTAATGGTAACTTCAAAGAAGCAGAAGAAGTAAGTACAGAAAATGTTCAATTCTGGTCTGGTCTTAAACAGGTGGAGATTCTTTAGTATGGTACTTGAATTTTGTGAAGAGAATTCAGCAGATTTTTTTTTTTTAAATATTTTATAAATGTTTTTGCAAAGGTTTTTTTTTTTCACTTGGTTTAATATTGAAATATAAGAATGTTTTCCTGAAGAATTAATTTCACTTCCATTATGCAAGAAAAAAAAATGATTCCTATCTTTTGTTTAAGCTCTGTCATCTTATTTTTTATTCTAACAGTAATGAATTCATGACAAGAGTTCCTGCTGCCAATTCTGATTAATCCCATATTTTGATTCACTTGTGTAAAACAAACTTCCAAGAGGATGCTTCCCCAATCAATAAAATGTTAACTTGTTCAAGTTGAAAGTTAACTGCTATCTTCCCTACATAGCCTCATAAACTACCTCTTACACTTGTAACTTCCAACCTCGAGTGACCTTGTAAAGGTGAACATTCAGTCAGTTAAGTGCCATACGTGATACACGCTTGGGCGATCATGTCTCGAAAGAGACATGACTGACTGGGCAGAAGATTATCCCGCAGTAGGTTGCCATTGCTTTCTGCGGTAGACTGGTTGCCGACCAAGACTACAGAACCCAATCTGTCCTGTTATTTAACCCATAACTGGAAGGAAGAGACGGATTAATACCTTTCCCAAGGGTATTTGCGCGTAAATGAATGCAATGAATTCGGCTGGAATTCGAACTCGGCTCCCCGGTTTCTCCTTCCGAGCCGATATCCACTGTACCACGACGCACATCCAAAGGTGAACATTACTTTAGAAAAAAAAAAAAATCTCTAAACTGTTTATGATTTTGAGAAAACTTAGGAAGAAGAATACATGGATTCAGCATACCAACTTAAACTTAAGGAATTGGCACATATGCTAGGCCACAAAAATCTCCTAAGTCAGCCAAGCATAGAAATGAATACAATAGTTGCTAAAGACAATCATTAGATTGCAATATGGTAAAATATGGTTATTTAAACATTAAGTTTATAAGTTCCAGATATTCATACACTGATGGCCCAGTAGATATAGGCATTGGGTAGTTCTAGTGACTTGAAAGAGTTATTTGTTCACCAGGCTACAGCAGTGGTGAACAAATAACTTAGAGAGTTAAGTTAAAGGACGATAACTATATGGCATCTGGAAGTGGCATTGCACTTGGAATGAGAATGATATACTTCAGTAATCAAAATAAAGGGTGTGGTTTGAAATTCCTAGCAACAACTGCTGAAAAGGCAAATATGGCAATAAAGATGAGGACAACAGTTTGTACAATGTAAATAATTTAAATAAATGGTGCATCTATTTGAATATGAGTATCCACTAAAATGTCTAAAGTGACTATATATATATATATATATATATATATATATATATATATATATACATACCTGTAAATTCAGATAAAATTTAGAAGGAAATAGTTATTTTCAATATGTCAGTTTAAAACATGCATTGTCAACCTCGTTTAATCAAAGAATGAGGGAAAGTTCTAATATATATATATATCTTTATACCATTTGTGATACAAAGGAAGCATTCCTTCTTTGTTAAGTTCTTTTTCTTGTTTTGGGCTGTATTTTCTGATCCTTTTTTTACAATTTGAAAAGATTGAAGCAATTACTACTTTTTGTATTATTTGTGAATGGAGAAAATAACAAACGCTTTTTGCCTAGCAGCCGTTTATGTTGCTGTGCAAATTGTTTCAAGAAGCATTTGTTTGTCTGTTCCTTTCTGTCATTTGCACTCTGTAATTACCAAACTGGCACCTGTGTGAAAAGAACGATGTTGGTCAGGTTTCATTTTTTTCAGCAACCAAGTTCCCCTTATTCTTTTCTAACACATATGTATAAAATGTATGTAATGCTGGCCACTTGTATCCAAGGATACCTGTTGACGAGGATGGCTAGCTAATCCCCGTTGCAGATGCCTGTTCAGGCAAATTTGTGTTTATTCAACACCCACAGAGCCCACCTGTGGTTTATACTGTAACTATGCTGAGCAGACAGTTACAGTTTCTGGGAGAGAGTGTATTACTAAGCATGAACAACAGTCTGAACAAGGTCCTCAGTCATGTGACTTCATGCTAGCACAACCATCCAAAAATGCTGCATGTTGGGATCACTTCCTCCAACCATGGTGAAATTCAAGCCTGGGTTTCATGGTCAGAAAGTGAACATTCTAATCACTCAGCTATGCACCCATATATAAAACACATACATGCACATACATATATATATATATATATATATAAAGTAAAAGCTGATTAATGTTACCTTCAGCATCTCAACTCCAGAGTTTCATAGACAGACATCTGTCTACTTTTTTTAATTATATATATATATATATATATATATATATACACACACACACATTTGTGTGTACATCTTTGCCAATTTTAATTCTTTGTTAAATCTATAATGAATATTACAACTATGTTAAAACTTAATAACTCACTTTTTCTTTTTTATAGGAGTAGATAAGCTTCCATATCGCCCAGTCCATATTCCTCCTTCTCTTAAACAGGAGTAGAGGCTTATCTCTTCCTATTTAGGAAGGGCTTCTAAGTTCCTTTCCACATCTCAGGCCTTAATGGTGGTGCTGTTGCAAGTTTTTTGTGATATGTGTGAATAGTGGCAACTTCTTCATACTGAGGATACCAAGTTGGCAGTTCTCTGGTTGCTGCTTCCTAACTGGTGTCTTGTGTAACAATAAGAGAAGCTGCTCTGATCAACAGTCAGATAATATCAGAGTTCTTGCAGTGTCATGTCACACATGGATAGGTGTTCCTGCAAGCATCTTTATTGGGCAACCCTGAGGCCACACTGCAATCTGTGCCAGTTCTCTTTCTGCACTACTACTCTAGGCTTCTCCTTAACAAAATAACTCATCATGACTATAAGTAATCAAAGATATAAAACTAAACCAGCTCAACAAAAAATACCTAAACCCCTCAACATTTCTTTCTCCAACATCCAATTTTTACCGTGTGGAATCATTCCACTTCGAAAAGTTCCCAGACATTCTAGCTCTCTATGAAACTGATCTTAACTCTGCAATCCCCTCCTGATTTCTCAAATCCTGGATACCTTCCTCTCTTTAATGTTCATATGCATGACTTGGGAGTTCATGTATGTGAACATCTCCCACTGGCTAGGGAACTTTTTCTTGAATCTCCAGACTATTCTTATGTATGTCTCTGTCTCTCTTTACTAAACTCAGTCAGCTATCTCTTCTTTCTCTATTGCTCTCCATCATCTTGTGACTGTTGCATGCGAGATAGTATTTCTAATAATATAGACTAGGCCATTTCCCCACATCTATTTGCAAATATATTTGTTTTTCAGTGAATTTAATGCTCATCATGCCAAGTGTCTTAAACACTCTATCACTTACCTTGCTGGCATCCAAACCTTCTGCACATGTTTCCTCATTCTCTTTGAGATCTCTTCTTTACCTCTATCCCTGACTCATGTCATGCTATGTAGCTCTGTCCTTTTGGCAACTCTGATCATGTGGTGGTGTCTGTAAAGATCTCTTTCCACTCCCCCAGCAGCCAGGAACCTCCCATTAACATCTTCCGGTGATCAACATGCAGATTAGAATTTGTTCCATGATTTTCTTTGTAATGTCCCTTCAAAGTTTTTTGTCTCTATGTTCAAAAATGCACCTCTGAGGTCTTCTCCTGGGTAAAAGCCAACATTGATACTTTCATTCTAGCAAGGATATTCCAAGTTAAGTTAAATCTAAGCATATAAAAAAGAGACAGATACTCAGATGAAATACAACTGTACATGTGTGTGTGTGTATGTATATATATATATATATATATATATATATATGGCCGCATGCTTAGAACATCTGCTTTGTGACCATGAAGCCCAAGTTCAAATCTCACTATGGACAATTTCTCAGGAAGGTGACTTCTTGATGTTATCAGTCTGGAGGAGGTGATCCTAGCATGCGGCAGCTTTGGAAAGTGCCTGAAAATCATACCACTGGTCAACCCAAGCTTTATGAGTGAAAATTGGGTATTGGGTAGACAGCTCTCTTTAAGGTAAAAAAAATTATATATATATATATATATATATATATATATATATATATAATATTTTTAATTATTAAATATATATATATATACAATAAGTTCCACAATATAATTGTATCGAACACTTTCTAATACAAATGTATACTGGTCTAACCCTATTAGGACCAAAAACTAAGTATTAAACAATCAATATATATATATTGATATATATAAATTGTGCTAGCTTGAAGTCACAAGTCATCATGACAGTTTAAGCGTCCTGGCCTTGTTCAGAATGTTGTTCACGCTAGATAACGCTCTCTCTCCCAGGAACTGTAACTACGGTCTGCTCAGTATAGTTGCAGTATAAACCACAGGTGGGCTCTTTGTTGAACAAACACAAGTGTTCCTGAGCAGGCATCTACAATGAGGAATAGCTAGCCACACTGGTGGACTGGTATCCTTGAATCTGAATGGCCAGCCTTTATAGTTGTATCTATTTCTACTTTAACTCATCCTTTTTTAACTCATACTATTTTATGCCTAGGTTTATTATTTACATATATATTTCAATTTCTTTTTTTTTTTTTTTAATAGTTTACCAAACTTCTTATTCTCTTCTCAAAAATAATCTATGTTTGGTTATTTCTATACAAGAATGGGTATATATATATATATATATATATATATATATATATTGATTGTTTAATACTTAGTTTTTGGTCCTAATAGGGTTAGACCAATACACATTTGTATTAGAAAGTGTTCGATACAATTATATTGTAGAACTTATATAATAATTAAAAAATATTATAAAAAATATAATAAATATATATATATATATATATATATGTGTGTGTGTGTGTGTGTGTGTGTGTGTGTCATAATAATTATATATATATAATTTTTTTACCAATGATTTTGATATTTTTATTATATCAATTCCTTTATTGATATATTGAGGTGTCTTAAAGAAATCTATGATCTACTCTATAATTATCTATATCTTTAGAATTCTCTATAACAGTTGATTTTTCCATCTAAGGTAATTTTCTTTTCTTTTTTGTATATTAATATTGTTTTAAAATTTTTTAAAAGTTTTTTTTCTTTTATATGTATTATTTAACAAAATTCACTTTTATAACCCTCATCAATACAAAATTTCTTTATTCGTTCTTCTCTTTTATTCCAGTAACAGATTTTAGATTAAATTAATTTGATCCCAACAATTGTCAGATCATATTATTTTAAATGGAAAATTTTTTTGGCAAAGCAGAATATTACATCGTGGTATCTATTTCCACTTTTTTTTTCTTTTTTTCTGTTTTCCACTTTTTTCTCTCTTTCTTTCCACTCTCTTTGGCTGGTAGTTGTTACAGCTGCCGTTTTCAGCTTGCGGGGGGGGGGGAGGGGGGTTATTGTTTTGTTTCTCTTTCTCCCCTTCTTTCATTTCATCCCCCCATCCCTCTTTTAACTCTTTCTCTGTCTACCCCATTTTTCCTTTTCCCCCTTTCCCCCACTTCCATTTCTGTTACACGCTTAATTTTGACTTCTTAACACATTAAAAATCCTTTTCAATTATTGAGTTTGAATCCATTTCCCTGTCTCTCTGCCTCCCTCCTTTCTTCCATACTCTCTGTAACAATGTCTAGATGGCCATCTTATAACATAATCTACTATCTCTCTTTTAGCGTCCCCTTCCACTGATGTTTCTTATTTCTTTTCTTTTTCCTTCTTTTCAAGTGACCTTTCGGTATATGAATTTTTTTCTTGAATTTGAAATATATATTATTTAAAGAGTTTTTTTGTTGCCAACGAAGTGAGGATTCCTCATGAAATTACCATACACACATGATTTTTAAAGTTTTATTTGAAAATATACATATTTGTGTTTGTGAATAGATAATACTATTTACATCATAATCTCTGCCTGGATCATTTTTAATATTAATAGGATCTCATTTGGAATTTTACCTATATGTCATTTTCTATATTGGATTTATATATATATATATATATATATATATATATATATATACCTCCACTAAATCACTGAAAAAACAGCATAATATGAATAAAAAGAACCCAAACTTAATAAAGATGAACTTTTTCCATCAAAATGTTTATATTATTATTAAGATGAAAGATCAAAGTATATTTTAATTATTTTTAAAAATGATTTTTTAATCCCTTCTAACCTGTTCAAAATTTTGGTAATAAATCTTGTTTTGACTTTAGTTAGCAGGTAACCAAATCATTATGAGAGTTTACAATGGAAAACATAATATTACATAAGTCAGTTTTTTGCTGGTGAGAAACACATTAATTTGGAAATTCTTACAAAAATCAAATAATTGTCGGAATTTAATAAAACTTTCAGGACTTATTCACAAATGAATAAAATTATTTTTGAAATTTTTTTTTTTTAAATCTTGATAAAAATATATTTTTTTACATCTGTAATCCCCTTTTCATGTAAATTCATGAAATTTTAAGAAATTAAATTTTGTTGTGATATTTGGCTTTATTAGTTAATCACTGGACTCATTGGGAAATGTAAATCAACTATTATAAAAATTTTGCCTTTATTCTTGAAAATCTGCTCCCAATAATAGAATAAAAAATACAATATAATTATGACATTATTTAATTTGATAAGCTTTTTAATTGCTTGAATAAGTAATCTAAATTAAGGACACTATTGTCTTAAGAAAATTTTTTTTTCAATTAATAATGCAATTTTAAAAGAATTATTTTCATTTTTTTATAATAATTTATAATATTTCAAAATTATTGTTAAAATACCTCAAAGATTTGTAGGGGTTAGTTTAAAAAATTTTTAAGCAAAGATTATATTTACTAATCACAAATTAATAAGTTTAATACAAATTGCCATGCCTTCCTATTTTTAAAATAATTTAAAATTGTTTTTTTTTGTGTGTTTAAAGTTGTTTTTTGTATGGTAATTTCTATATGTAAATTAAAAGGTCATGTGTTTCAGAGTTTCTTCCCCTTTTAGGAAAAAAAATTTGTACAATTATATCACTTGTGATCGCCATACACCTATCTTGCATCTGTCAAATCTGTTGACACATATATTGGAAAGGTTAGAAAGTTGAACTCTGTGTTTAAGAAATAGTTTTATTCTAAATGTCATGCAATAAATACTTGGGTACATCAAATTATTTAACATTAAATTTGCTAATTTTTCATAAATCATGTGTCACATGTATATTTTATTTTTGCAAGATTTTTGAAACTGAGAATTAATTTTTGTTTATTAATGTGTCAATCGCTTAAAAATGGCCGAAAAATTGAAAAATTTTAGATTCCAATCAATATCATTTCTGTTTGAAATGCACCAGAGTATTTTGCTTACTGAAAATAGTAAATTTAATCATTTAGCTTACAATTAAAACTAAAAGTTTTGAGAAAACTTTATTTTTAAAAATTCAATTTAAAATTTAGATATCGAAAATGAGTGGAAGTACCTATATATATATATAGGTTTCGACAGGTAAATTGTCACCATTTTTATATTTTTGTTTTTCATTTTGTCAATTACACAATATAGTAGAGTCAGTTGGGCACTCTGTGAGAAAAAGCACCATGATGCAATTCATGACACTTGAATTTGGAAACGACATGCTGTACTGCTTGACATTGATGTCGGAAGGTCCAGTACAGACATTTCAAAGTGTTGGGTTTAAACTGAGGATTCAAAAAGAGATGAGTATAATAGTGATTACAAATGTGTTTGGAGTGAGCACTAGTGATGGTGATGTTATGCCTCTATACATTTTCTCATAGGGCCTCAGACTCAACATGGAAGTGCCTTGAGGAAGTAGTATTGCCCTGGGTCAAGAGGGTGGCTGCTGAAAGACCCTATGTCTGGCAATAAGACTGTAGCAAGTTACACAAGCAGGAGAATCCAGTCATGGCTGTCAGACAATTTCTGTGACCATATCACACCTTACATCTGGCCACTTAAATTATTAGACTACAATTTCCTTGTAACACCAAAGATGAACTGAAGGCAAGAATTATGGCAGCATTCATCAACTTAACCAAGGAGACCATCCAGAAGAGTTACAGAAAATTTCAAAGTCATCTGGAGGTTGTGGTTGAAGGCAATAGTGATTTTATAGAATAAATTTACTCTTTAGTATTTCAAGATATTTTTATGTAATTTTGGTGTGTGTGTGTGTATATATATATATATATATATATATATATATATATACACACACACACACGTATTAAATGATAGAGACAACTTAGTCTTGCAGATTTTCTTTTGTATTTTCTCATATTTTCTAATGAAGATTTTTATTTTCAAATTATATTTCTACAAATATTGTCCATATGTTAATGGAGTAATTTTCGAACATCATCAGGGTCCAAATTTTACGGATTTACAATTTTTAACCATTGTTTAATACAACGTGTTTAAAAAAAAAAGCTGTCAAAATACACGTACTTTACACACACATATATAATTTGGACGACTATTTATCTATCGCACAATATAAACATACATACACACACACACACAGAATTATAGCCGAGACAAAAGTTCTGCAAAAACAGAAAGCAAATATTTTCATACTGTCTGTAGTTACCTGCAATTTCCTGCAATTTAGCCATTAACTTGTGGACATTTTGTTTATACAGGTGTTTTGTATGATCCAGAATGAAAAACTGAAACGGGATTATGTCTACCTCAGTTGGTTGGCCAGATGTTGTAAGAACGTCATTCTTTCCTCGCTTATTTCATTAAGATTTTAATTGTTAAAACTAAATTGTAATAAATCTAAAATCCAATCACTTCAATCAGAAAGAAAATTAAAATTAATCGAATTCACAGCAACTCGAATGTTCCATTTGGTTCTATATTCATTAAAATTCTAAATGTTCTTTTCAAAATCCTTTCAAACAATAGAAGAAACATTTAATGTTATTAAAATTAAATCTTTTTTTGATGAAATATTTATTTCTCATTCATGTTCTTTTTTTATTTCTTCAGTTATCATGAACAGTAAGCCTCGGCATGCATGGGAATTATACTTGAAAATGGAAACTTCTGGTGAATCTTTTAGTTTGTTGCAACTTGTTGCTAACGATTGCTACAAGGTAAAGGCAAAGACATAACTTTACTTCACACACACACACAAACTGGTGTAAAAAATGATTTTCTATTAGCACACACACACACTGGTTTACATAGAAAATGTGGGAATATTTTCTTGTTTTTATAAGTAAAAATGTAATTCTTCATTCACATTACTAATTTTCCTACTCCAACGAATAGTTCAATCTGTTTTGATTTCTAGCTTATGCATCATAAAATGTACACAGATACTAGCATATATATATATATATATATATATATATATTATATGCCATGTAAAAGTTTACAGCACATTACAAAAAATTGTTTCTGTAGGTATTTCTAACATAGTTACATTGATGAAACTTTTGCTGTTAATAATACATATGTTTAAGCC
Organism: Ascarosepion bandense; assembly: GCA_037127315.1. Classification (NCBI taxonomy): domain Eukaryota; kingdom Metazoa; phylum Mollusca; class Cephalopoda; order Sepiida; family Sepiidae; genus Ascarosepion; species Ascarosepion bandense. The sequence continues at coordinate 1,085,399 of JBBBDQ010000283.1, forward strand.
TTTAGTCAAATAATCAGATTTAAAAAAAAATAAATTAAAATATCCCAGGAAGAAAAAAAACAATATTTAATAATGCAAAAAGTTTACAATACATTTATTAAATCATCTATTAATATTTCGTAGCGTAACCGTTATTGCTAATTACAGCATGTAGGCATTTAGAGTAGTCCCCTGTAAATTTCTTGCATGTTTCTTGGTTAATATTTTTCCATTCTTCATCCCAAAATTCCTTTAGTTCATGCAGGTTTTGCAGGTTCCTTCTTTGAATTCTCAGTTTCAGCTCTCTCCATAAATTTTCATTCGGATTGAAATCTGGAGGTTGACTAGGCTATTTTAGAATGTCTATTCTATTTGAACTTAACCATGATTTTGTAAGCTTTGTAGCATGTTTAGGATTATGACTTGTTGAAAGACCCAAATTGGTTTCAAACCCAATGAATGTGCACTTTAACGTAAATTTATCTCCAAAATATCCCTATAATATGCTTCAGTCATCCTCCTTTCTATTCTTTCAATGTTCCCTACATCTTGGGCACTAGAGCAACCCCAGATCATGATTGATCTGCCTCCAAATTTTACTGTTGTGATAGTATTTTTTTTGGTGAATATTCTGTACCCTTCTTTCTCCAGACAGTATTGCCACAGTATTTTTGCCAAGTCTGATCAAAGTACATTTTCCCAAAATGTTGCAGGTTTGATACAATGGTTATTTGCAAAATCTAGTCTACCAAGAATTTGTTTTCACTTATGAAGTGGGTTTTTCGTTGGAGTCCTCAAAAAAGATGTCATATCAATGATGTGAATGACTAATTGTATCTGTACTTACTTTTACTCCACTTACCTCTAGTCCTCCCTGAAGTTTTTTAAGCATAACTCGGGACTTATTGCCAACTTTTCTTGTCAATAATCTTGCTGTATGTCCCATTACCTTTCTAAGATGACCAAAGCATTTTTTTTCAAGATTTAAAAAATATCTGATTGTTTGACTGATACCTAAATATGTTCAACTAGCAGTAAAAGTTTAATTAATGTAGCTGCATTAGAAATACCTAAAAAAACATTTTTTGTAATGTGTTGTAAACTTTTGTGTGGCACTATATATATATATATATATATATATATATATATATAAAATAACTGAACAAAGTAGGAAATGTGCATTTATTCTATCATATTGTTAGATCTCATATATGGGGCATTCAGAACAAGAAGGTACTTTCTGCCATGCATGTGAAAATCAATTAATTTAATTTTATGTTAAAGTAGATGCTTTTGCTTTCCTTTAAAAAAATTCAGTAGTTTATCTCAAATTGATCAAAAGTTATGGAATTTTGAAAGTCAACAGAATTGAAACGTGATTCTCTTATTTTTTTTATTTTGCGGCAGAAAATACTTTTAATTCCAAACACTTCATTCATATATATATATATATATATATATATATGTATATATATAAAAGAAAAAGTGTGAGAAGCCATGAACATTTTGTTTAAAGTGTAGATTTATTGTTCTTATTATTATTAATATTACTTGCTTTTTGTATAATATATTAAGTGTCCATTATAGTATTTGGGTTGATACACATGTTTCGAGTCCAAAGTTGACGCTCTTCAGGTAAATAATTTTGTGACTTTACATATCAAAACCTGGTTGTCTTTCTGATGGCTGAAAATACTGTGTATATATAGATAAGTGGTGGGTGAGGAGGTCAGAAAGTTCAGATGTATGCGTGTTGTTTTTTTTTTCAAATTTGCTCTTCCGTTTTGGGAGTTATTCACCTTTCGTGTGGCTAGAAAATTTTTTTACACTAACTTGCAAAATTTGATTTTGTCTTTTTTATTGTATTTTTCCCAATAATTAGACGATTGTAGTGGAGGTAAATTCAGAGTAATGCCTATCTACCAATATGCAGACTATGACACTCTCATGATGCAGGAAGAAATATTTATAAAAAATTCAACATGAAAAAACTAGGACACACATACAGATACACTAAATTTGAATGCACTAAAAAAATTGTGAAAAATAGTGCTTCTGTATTTCAAAGACAACAAAAAGAACTTGATGACTTGTAGAATTGAATCAAAATTGCTGAAAATGATTTTGAAGAAAAAATACTTTTCTTTTGCTAGAATGTTATATAAAACTATTTAAGATTTATATATATATATATATATATATATATATATATATAATTCTTAAATAGTTTTATTGCTCAAATTAGATCAAAAAACAGAGTGATAGGCACATGGCTGAGTGGTTAGAATGTTCACTTTCTGATCATGGTTGATTCTCACCATGGTCAATTTGTCAGGAAGGTGACTTCTTGATGTTATCAGTTTGGAAGAGGCAATCCCAGCATGTGGTATCTTTGCAAAGTGCCTAAAAATCATACCATGGGCTGACCCAAGCCTTGTGAGTGAAATTGGGTAGACTACTCCCTTTGAGGTGTTGTCGATGGTTGGTCACAAGTAATGTTTCCTTGCACGGCAATATTTTACCTAATGCAAATGTTTATTATGTTTATTATATTATTTATTTTATTTTTTATTTTATTTTTTTTTCCTTCTTAGATGGGTCAGTTTTATTATGCAGCAAAAGCCTTTCACGTGTTGGAGCGACTTGATCCAAACCCTGAGTACTGGGAAGGCAAAAGAGGAGCCTGCATTGGAGTCTTTCAACAGGTCATTGCAGGACGTGAACCAAAGTAAGCAAATTCCTTTATACTGTTTAGTTTTTTTTTTATAGTGGAGGGAAGGAAAATTTAGAGTAGCCTTGGTTTCATCCAGAATGAATTCCAATCTATATCAAGTAACCTAAAGGAAAAAATTTTGAGTTATAGCGCTTATCAAAAAACAAAAGAAATAATGAAAACATGAGATTCTCAATCTGATGCAACAACAACTGATACTGGGCTAAGTCCTCTTTGCAAATTTTGCTCATTGTCAACAAAAATAGGAGATTCAGGCCTGATACAAAAAGACCTAAACTTTCTGGTATCACATCAGAGAAAATTGCAAAACTCTTTCAACAGTCAAGCCATCAAAGGGAAAAAATTGATGAATTTTTCCCTCAGATTTAAACTTGTATATAAAACTTCTTGTAGTACCTTGCAGTAAAGCAAACAATCACTTCTGCACTGTGAATTTGATCCTCACTAGGTGGCCAGATTTAATAAATAAAATTTATGTATGAAACACACACCCATCTTTGCTCATTATTTTCTCAAAAACTTACGCTGTTTATGTTTGTAAGCTGAATAACAACTAAAAAATGGGTGGCTTATGGTCATATCCTGTTGAAATTATCATGTTCTCATATGATCATCAAAGTTAAGCAATGTTGATCCTGGTCAGTACCTGGATGGGTGACTGCTTGATAAAGCCAGCTGCTGTAAGCTTGGATGTGTCTTAATGGATAATGACACAGAATCATTTATTGGAGAGTTGAGTTCCAATTCTCATTGGGTTTGTTATCTTTATTTACCCTCAGAAAAGGTATGAATCCATCTCTACTCCAGACTATTATCATGACTTGTATTCCTAAATCATTATCTTCAAAAAGAATTCTTTCAATCCTAAAACACTTTTCTGTCTTTAAATAACCTGCAAAAGGTTGATAAAGTATAAAAAAAGCAATCAATCAAAAGTGGTTAGCGTGTAACTATTATTGACCAATTAATTTGTTTTCTATGACTTATCAGCACTTTGCAAGCCATTCAGAGCCATAAAAATTCAAGAGAGTCAAGTTCTAATTCTAGAATTGGAACCTGACTCTCTGATTGCCATTATCCACTACACCACCCACACATCTAAACTTACAGCACTTGGTATTCCCAAGTGGTCACCCATCTAGATATTGACCAGTCTTGACATTGCTTAACTTTGGGGATCATAGAGGAATCAATGTTTCAACATGATATGGCCATAAGCCTCGCAGAGTAAAGAGATGAGAAAATAATGATATAATCAAGCTGCTAATATGATTGATGGCATCAGATTCTATAGACTAGGCTGACAAAATCACAAAGAAAGAGCTTAACCAAATACAAAAAATGATTTTAAGGGAGAGATTTTATAAGTTTCGATCAAGGAATTCGCTAACCATTAACAGTGAAAGAATGCCGAATGTTTCCATACAGAAAACTTCTACTTTCACCATTTATACCAGATTTTTATTTTTATTTTTTTTAAACTCCTTCCAGATTTTCTGGTCAACATTTGTAGGTTAAAATAGCATGCAGGAAAGGTACTGAAAAGTTCTTGAAGATATTTAAAAATAAAAAGATATTTGGCTAAGAACTTTTCAGCACCCACATATTACTAAAGGATTTAATCTTTTATATTTATTAATGCTGTCAATTTCCATAAAGGAAAATGATTGCAAACCTGTCTGTTGCTGACTGAACACTGGAGACCAATTCACTAGCATTTCAATCAAGATCATCACAATAGACAGAGATGTACCAGAAGCTACTGAAAAGTTTTTGATGAGTTCATTTTCTTAATGACTAAAGGTCAGAATACCAATTACAGAATCTGTGTTGGGCTGATAATTTTTCAGCACCTCCTCATACAATTCTATATGCATTTTTTTATTCTGATTTGCAAATTCAGATATTAAAAAAATGAATTTAATGAAATTATTAGTACTGCTACTATTGAGAGACAAGTGGTAAAAATAATTTAAAAAATATGAAGTTAATTGATATTTATAAGCCTGGAAAATATTAACCTTTTTTTTATTTTTTTTTTTTTAATGTTCTAAAATAGTGATGACGCAAAAGATTTCTGGAAATGATGCACCATCTTTTAAATTTGGAATAAAATTGTCTGATGGATTGTCTTGATTATAACTTTTTTTTTATGTTTTTTAAGTTGTTGATGAAATGTTCTGAATTGATTTCAGAGATCATTTGGCAGAAATTCTGCAGATGCTGGGTAACATGAGCAACCCTCAAGTGGAGTTGATGACCCGCACAATGAAGAAATGGGCCAAAGAAAATAAGGTGCCACTCTGAATGCCTGCAACTTCCAGACATCGATGATAAATATGTGGACAACAGCAAAGCTGTTGAAAAGAAAAATAATAAGACCCCCCCCCCCACCACCACCACCACCACGCACACATCCACAGCCATAAATGTTAATAGCCTATTTAGTACATTTTACCGATTAGATTATAGCTTACACAATAAGAAGAAACAATATATTTTCAGTTTAAAAGTGTACAAATTGCAGATATAATGGAGTATTAATGCATTAAATAATTGAGGGGTTTTTTAATTAATGGGTTAAATAATTGATGGATCTTTCCCTCAGATTAAAAGGAATGCAAGATTGATTCCTCCTGAGGGGTATATTTTCTTTTAATAAGACTTTCGATCGCTAGTTCAGTAGATATTGATTTCACTGTTTAAAGAAAAAAACAAACAAAAGAAAATGTCTACTCACACAAAATATGTTTATAGTCACAAGAGCTGCAGGCACATTAAAAATCTCTTTTACATGTGCATACGTATAATCACACACATAAAACCTGAGTGGGTGCTGAAAAGTTTTCAGTTCGGTGCTCTTCCTAGAATCTGACTAAATGGCTAAGCAACAGATTTTTGGGTGGAGTGGTTAGGAGTGGTTTTCAGCACCCTGCCTCTTATTAGTACTGTTATTCTTATCTCTCAATATATTTATATAGCTAGATAACTGCACATTGTGCTGTACTATAGTTAGATACTAAGCTTTCTCGGACAGTGAGACATTAGTGGGTGCTGGCAATGATATGAGCATGTAATGGAAGTATTAGTATCTATTTAGACAAACATATAGACTAGAAAACCATTATTGTGTGGTGAATGTGTTCTGAACTGGGTGCTTTACATTCATGGGCTTTTGTCAGAATAAGCTAGAGAAATATACAAATCATGTAATGTACAATGTTTTGCAATATAGCTATTTCTATGTTAAGTACGTACAATATTGTATTAGATATTTTGTGTGTGTGTGCCCCCCCCTCTCTCTCTCTCTATATATATATATATATTAAGAGTAGCACAAACAAATAGGTTAACAGTTTGTAGTGATTTACTTTTAGAAGAGTGCTCAATACTTAGTAGATCAATATTCATAATAATATTTTCATTAAAAGTTTATAACAAAAAGATATTTGACTGTAACACAAGAGCTGTTGTGTTTCGGTACATCAGGTGTGCGTGTGTGTTTATAGGATGTATAATAGTATCTAAAACAGAAGTGGAGATGCGACAAAATGTATAAATGCCATGTTTTGCCTAATATCTTTTGATTTGGGTTTGCTCAGGTCAGACTGAAAAATAAAACTGTGTAGGGAAAATACATCAGGTTCTCTGGGGATAAGAGGGGCTATGAATTAACTTATCAATCAGATACAATGACCAGAAACCAGAAATATATTTTCTGTCTATTTGCTTGCTTGATGTTTTGTTTGAGTCTAATATATATATATATATATATATTGCTTTAAAAATCACAAACAGAAACATCTCTCAAGGAATCCCTTTTGCCAACAACACATCAGGAGAGAACCGTTGGTAGTGATCAAATAAATAACAAAAAAATATTCACATGAGCAAAAAGTGGGGTGAACAGAGGCGTATAAACAATTAGTGAGGTGGATAAAATTGAGGGGAAATTATTAAATATATACAATTAGATAAAATATGTACAAAAATAAATAGGTGAAAGGGGGGGATGAGTGTTAAAAAATGTCCCTGAAAAGGTTCAATGACTTAACAAACTCTTTCTGTCGACAGAGAGAGGGTTTACGCCAAAGAATCGAGACTGACTCCAGAATCCTTAAATGGTTAATGGAGTCGGTTCTGTGTAGCACCCTGAACCAATCACCTTTATAGGTCTTCGCATAAGCTGGATTATCGAACAGGTGCTGGCTGATGACCGATTCCACGGAAGGGGAGCAAAGGCGACTTATTTTACCCAGTCTAATCTGTGAAGGGATGTGTTGGTTGATACGGATCTGCAAATGTAAGGTGGTTCGCCCCACATAGCGAGCAACGCGCTGGCAATTAAATTCATAAACTATATTACTCTACCTTGAAGGATAGTTGGCAGAGCAAACTATCCTTCAAGGTAGAGGGAAATGCAGACCTAATGCCTAAAATCAAATGCAACACAACAGATGGAAAACAATTAGACACAGACCTAGTAATTCGTGTACCCAACCTCTGACTGACCTCTCCAATCCAAGGGATTTTTAAATAGATCGGACACTTAGAAGAATCAAAGGTGTTAGGTGAATTAAATTTATTCCACTTTCTTGTAAATGATATAATTAACCAAGTTCTCAGGGTACCCGTTGCGAACAAATATCTTTTTGATATTATTCAGCACATGTTCAAGTCTACTCGGGGAACAAATTTTGAGAGCTCTATACACTAAAGTCTGAATAAGACCTAGGCACAAAAGAGCGCCAATTCATATAAAGACAGTAAAGGTTGGCTTATGATAAGTAGACGCAAGAAAACCGTCACCACTACGTTCAATTAAAACCTCCAGGAAAGGCAAGCAACCCTCGTTCTCATTCTCCATAGTAAATATTGAAGCTTTATTGAGGAAATTAAGCTTGCTGAAAAAATTTTTTGCTTCAATTTCGGAAGGAGAGGCTGCAAGGGTGTTGTCGATATGTCTAAAATAAGTCGAAGGCTTAGATGTGTTATCAAAGAGTACTGACTCATAAAACACCACAAAAATATCAGCCAGTGCAGGACCCAGCAGACTGCCCATCTGAACCCCATCGATCTGATTATACATTACGTTGTCAAAACTGAACTCGGCAGACTTGGTACAGCTCAGCATGAGTTCAACAAATATATCCCTGAGGAAGGTAGGGAGGGGGTTAAGATACTACCATAAAGTGAATTGGCACATATACCAATAGTCTCCTACAATAGCACATTGATAAATAAACTAGAGATATCGAGCGAACATATGAAATCATTCTCAGGGCCAGATCATAACTTGCGTAAATACTCAACAAGCTTGAATGAATCAGGGATGCAGTATGAATACTTGGTATATAAGTCAAGTAAATTTTGATAGACGAACTCAAAAGAACTCAATGTTAAATTTATTTATTTAATTTAATGGACTAATATAATTTAGAATAAATTTTAGATATTCTACAATTTATATATATATATATATATATATAAAATGTATTTAAGAGCTGTCGGTATCTGTTTGGTTTTTGTTTATTTAAATTTTACTCATGATAAATTAAAAAAAATACTCCCATGAACATTGAGTGAACTTTAATTCAAATCTCCTAAACGGTTACTTCATAATATGCACCTGATGATTGTGTAACACATGAAACCTCGATGTTGGATAATGTGTGTGTGTATATGTATATATATATAGTCATCTGCAGATAGATCTGTTTCGCTGTATCACAGCTCATCAGTATGATTAGGCTCTGATTGCTTTTTAACCCACAATTGAAACCCAACCAAATTGGCGTTAGTCGGCAATTCTACCTATGGGCTATGGGCGTTCGGTAGAAGAAGGCAGACTTTTTAGCGTGTATATTGTCATTATACCTGCCCAATAGCCAGAGTGCTCTAATCCATTACTGAATGAGCGATGTGTATATGCCAGAGTAGTTACTGTTTTTCAAAGTCTACCATTCTTCCAGAGTGCTCAATCAGGGTGTGAGAGCGTAAAAAACACTTCAAGTGTATGTAGTTATTCAGTTATTGTGTATTTGTCTATGTTATATTTTCTGATATAGAATTGTGTGAAGCTGTATTTCACTACATATCTTGTCCCAAATTGCTTGTATGTAAAGCATTTTCCTAGTCAAACATCTAAAAGATCAGGATTCATTCATGTGTCTAAATCAAACATCCTGACAACACATGCCACACTGATAGTACCTCACAATATCAAGTTTGTTTTTTTCCCTCTAAATTCTGATACATGTACAGAGTGCAGTGGATGAACTGTTGTTAAAATTTTACAAAAATGAAAACAACACTAACATCTCATTTTAACATGTATTTTTACCAAAATTACACAAAAATATCTTGAAATACTAAAAAAAAGTAAATTTATTTTATAAAATCACCATTGGCTTTGATCACGGCCTCCAGACAACTTCAGAATCACCTGCATCTCTTCTAGACAGTCTCCTTATTTAAGCTGCTAAATGCTGCCATAATCCTTGATTCATTTCATCTTTGGTGTTACAAGAAGTTTTGGTCTCTCACTCAACCGTGCCCCACACAATAATCAAGGAGGTTATAGTCTGGGAAGTTAGGTGGCCGAATGTAAGGGGTGGTATGGTCACAGAAATTGTCTGACAGCAATGACTGGGTTCTCCTGTGGCATGGTGCAGCATCCACTCTCTTGTCCCAGGAGAATTCTGTCCTCTCAAGGCACTTGATGTAAACCTCCCTGTTGAGTCTGAGGCCTTGTATAGGCCATCACTCCCAATACCTATGTAATTACCATTAAACTCATCCAAAATCTTCTGTACTGTTCTCAGATTGACACCTCAACAACACCTCAACACTCTGAAATGTTCATATTGGAGCTTCTGGTGATAATTTCAAACAGTACAGCATGGCGTTTCCAAATTTCTGGCAGTTCGAAATGCGTCATAGTGCTCTTTTTCTCACAGAGTGCCCAACTGACGCTACTATACTGTGCAGTCAACAAAAACAAATATATACACAAGATTAAAAATATAAAATTGCTACAATTTACCCATTGTGCCCTCTTTGTGTGTGTGTGTGTGTGTGTGTGTGTATATATATATATATTTTCAAGAGTTGAAGCTGTCTCTTTAGGGAAGACCAAAAATTCTTTTTCCCACTGACAAGTTTATAAACTTCCACTATTTTTTTTTTTATTTTTATTTCATTTCAATTTTGTAACTGTCTGCTTTTTTTTTTTTTTTAATCTCCTGCCAATCCTGCTTTCGGACATTTTTTCTTTAGAGAATGTTTCTTAATTGAAGCTTTAGACTTAAGTAAATGTTTTGAAATCTAGTTTATATTAAAATGTTCTTTTTTTTTTTCTTTTAAGGTATCAATGTCATGGCTACATAACTGCCATTTTATTGGCAACTGCCTTTACCATTAAACAGATTAGGACAAAATAAAAATGAAATGAAAATCCTTTCTTCTGAAACATTTTTCTTCCGATAGCGAAATTGTCACTTACGAATGTTGTTTTTTGTTGTCTTCTTAATCAGTTTTGATACTGAAGCCAGGTTAATCACTATTTCTTTAAAGAAGAAAAATGAGTAAACTTTTCCCTTAGGGGTTGTACACCTGAAAAAGGCTGCAGAAGGAAACTGCTGAAATTGTTACTAAACAAAAAAAAAAAAAATCTCATTTTTCTGATCCTTTCTTGAAAAGCATTTATATGATCAGTTGGATTATGTTTATTTTTTTCTCCCCCTACTTTTCTTTTGTTTGGGTGGGTGGATTCTATGGCATATCAACCATTGCTTGTTTATTTAATGTCATGTGTTTTTTATTTTTTGTTTGAATTGCTGGAATCTGTAGGTGAGTATTGGTCAGGTTTATGGTGGAATCTGTAAGCATCCACCTGGAAAGGGGTTACTTTTGGTAGGTTTTAACCCTCTAAAGATGATAGCTAGATGTAGATATTTCACATTCATTCTGCTAAATTTACACTTCTCCCTTTCATTTTTCTTTCTACACATTACAAATGATGATTGCATTTTAAAGCCAACATCAGGTGCTTGCAAATTATTGTCCTTGACAGTTTTAATTTTTCATTTCACAACAAAAGGACTAACCCTGAATGAGGTCAGAAGTTACCTCACTGTTTGCACCATTTCAAACACCTTGTTTGATGATTACTTTCTAAAACTGAGAATTTAAAAAGAATTAAAAAAATCTCATCCCAGTCCATAATGACAATATTTGGTTGAAATGACCGAAATATTTTTATTCTTCATGAATAATTTCATTATTTCAGCAGACTGTTCTTTGCCATGGGAAGCAAAAACAAAAAAAACTTTTTTTTTTTAAATTTGTATATAATCCAATAAGTTTGTAGCAAAAAAAAAAAAAAAAAAAAAAAAAAAAAAAAAAAATTATTTTACGATACACTTCCTTGTCAATGCACTTGATTCAATTGTGAATATTAAATTTAACATTATACAGTGAAAAGTTCAGATCAAAATTCAGCTATATTGGGCTACAGACTTACTGAACCATTCTCAGATATATCTATCCAAATTATTTGAATATATATGTATATTTATTAATACATAGCTCTGTTGTATTACAATAAACACTGCTTTATATATACATATACCAAAGTGTGAAAAATGATATCGCAAATCATGTTATCCTTTGTGGATTTGGGAAACAAGTTTGTTTTTCACTCTCTTTTCTTTTACTAGACTGAGGACAAGTTAAAAAAATGTTTTCTATTCATTTTTTGTTTGTTTGCTATTCTCACAATTGAGTTTACTTTTGTAATTTGTTTCTTACAATAAAATAAAAATTAGAAACAACTTTTCAGATTTCATACAGTAACACTGAAAGTTACCAAAAAACATTCACAACTGTAAAAAGACATCTGGAAATAAATAACTTTGCAATATTTGCATTGTATGTTTGTTTAATTCGTTTTAATGTTTAATTAAATGACAAACTGAAGATTTATGTTAAAATAAAACCATGTTTATAAATATGAAAAAATTGATCATAACTTCATGAATTTTTTTAACTATAATAAATAAAAAATAAGGTGATCCATTTTATTCATATATGAGTGGGATCATGCCGTCTAAGAAGATGGACCTACTACTGAGTATCTTGCAGTAAAACAAACAAAAAAAAACCAAGATAATTAACCCCCTTCCTCAAGCGTAACAGGAGGGAAATTATATATATATACACACACACACACACACAAATGCACAATGGATATTTCATAAGAGAGGATATATGACTGCTCAAAAATATAATTAAAGCATTGTTAAAGAGTGAATTTGTGGTAAGAACTTTCATAACTATTAAAGACAATGAACTGAGCTGATGTTACCTTGTATTTTCTCTACATGAGCACGACAGGAGGTTATAAAGTGAAAGAACAGACAGATTTAAAACTAATAAATCATTTTCACCATTTTTAAAATATCACCTGAAGAAGTACAAAAGTTTTGAAACATGAAATTTTTTGTGTAGTGATCAAAAAATCTAAACTTATTTATAAATGGAACTTTGTGTGTGTGTGTGTGTGTGTGTGTGTGTGTGTGTATCCGTTACCTATAGACTCCGAAATGGCTGAACCGATTTTCTTGAAAATTTACACAGTTGTACTATAAGCGTCTGCGAGTGTTCGTAGCTAGGTTTTGTGTCAAGGTACTCCTGATAAATATCGATAATCAAAAATTTGATACACTCATAGACAAAGACATAAGAAATGATATTCAGAAGTTTCAAGGTTGCAGCACTTACAATAGTGCAGAAAATTGATAATATATATAAAAGGCAAGATGTTTGTGTGTGTGTGTGTTTATCTGCCTGTATGTCTGTATTTTTTTTCAGCCCTTTTATTTTAGAGCCAAACCCGAATCAAAAACTAAGTAGGTATAATTGTAGTTCTTAGTCTCAGCCATGATACCATTTACTCAGAGGATTTATTTAGCCTTCAAAATTCAGTTTATGACAAAAAAAAAAAAAAAACTCATTTGATATCGATACCAGGAAATCAAAATTTGTTGTACATCCATTCATTTTTCTTTCAGTCTACGGTTTCGCTTTAACTGGAAACAACTATTGCTTTTTTAGTCTTTTGTGCCAACGTCCAAAAGAGTCTGAGCTCCAGGACCATGGGTTAGTTTTAAAGCTTTCATTACACCCGAGCAACGCCGGGCTATACTGCTAGTGTTTTATAAACCATTGTAATAAAAATACTACAATATAATATATGAATAAAATGGATCACCTTACACTTACGCACACACAAAATGCTTTGCTGCTTTTTTGCTCTTCATTGGAAGTCCTCTTATGTCTTTTACTAAGGTTCTGGTGAACCTTCTGATTCCTTCGAATTATCAATCCAAGGCTCGAATTGCAGAAACATGATCGTGTGTGTATGCGCATTCAAGTAGGACCACAATTTTTAATAGCAAAACGAAATCTATTTTATAATCTTTGTTGTAAACTAAAGATATATATTTGTATTCACTTTCATCGAGACTTATTTTTAACCACCTCATGGCTATGGATTATGGTTTACAGCATAAACTATGGGTTAAACAGCAGGAGAGACTTGGCTCTCTAGCTTTGGATGGGTCAGTATTTTAGGAGAAGAAAAAACTCCAAATTCAAACTGGTTGATAGTACACATATGATTAGGTATCAGCATTGAAATGTGGTTTGGTCATTCACTGAATCTGATTCCCTAGCTGCCCTCATGTTGTTGGATCTTGGGGAAGATACCTAGAAATGTGTCACCGCTTACTAATCTTTAATTATATTATCTAAATTTAGCCATTAAACTCATCGTTCCAATTCCATAGTATCACTATTGCATACTCCAACCTTCTTCAGGTGATTGTAATTTTAAACGGAACCTTTTGATTATTAGGGTAGATTGTTCTCCTTCCATGTGTCATGTTACTTCCAGATGTCTTGGTTACCTCGCTTCAATTCAACTCTCAGTCCCACCTCCTACAGGTATTGGACTCACAACTTTGGTCAAGTCACTGGATTCAACCAACACTTATCCACTGGGCCATGTGCCCTTGAGGACATCAGTGTACAAATTTTGAGGACTTATAAACCTAATATCTCGGTAAGCATTTTTTACTAGAGCTCATATTACAATCTTGATGTTTGTAATTGGTTTTCTCTAGCACTCCATATTCAATCAGTCAGTTAAGTCCTATACGTGATACATGCTTGGGCGATCATATCTCGAAAGAGATATGACTGACTGGGCAGAAGATTATCCCGCAGTAGGTTGCCATTGCTTTCTGCGGTAGACTGGTTGCCGACCAAGGCTATATAACCCAATCTGTCCTATTATTTAACTCATAACTGGAAGGAAAAGACGGATTAATGCCTTTCCCAAGGGTATTTGCACGTAAGTGAATGCAATGAATTCAGCTGGAATTCGAACTCAGCTCTCCGATTTCTCGTTCCGAGCAGATATCCAATGCACCACAATGCACATTCCACTCCATATTACTGGTTCTTATATTGTATTCATTTCTATGCTTGGCTGGCTTAGGAGATTTTTGTGGTCCAGCATAAGGTTAGAGTGTACAATGACCGAAACATGAATATGGAAACAAAGATGAGGACAACAGTCCGAGCAATATATATTAAATTTTTGCTATTATTAAGAGGAAAGACCAAAAGCTTTTTTGATTAAGTCATATTTTTTGTTCTTTTTTAAAATTTTGTTTGCCTTGTGTGGAAAATTTTAGCATCTTTTTTTGCAGTGAAAAACACAGATTAGGAAATTTTTGCAAAAATCAAATAATTGTCAAATTTTTATTAAACTTTCAGGACTTATTTACAAATGAATTAAATTATTTTATAAATTTTTTCTCTTAGAAAATCTTGGTAAAAATATGCATATTTTTTCTTTTTTTTTTGGTTACATTTGTTACCCCCATTTAGTTAAAAAACAAAATACCTTGGAGAATTTAAATAACTTTTTTAAGGTTTAAGGTGTCAATTAGGACCCTAAGTTACCAAAAATCTCTGAATTGTAAAATAAAAAAAAAATTTGAATTGCTTTTATGAATAACATAATTTAAGAAAAAAAAATTTTTTTAATAATCATGAATAATGATTTTTTTTACAAGAATTGTTTTCTTTTTTTTAGAACTTTAATCATGATAATCTATAAAGTTTTAAATCTTTAAAATTTCCAATGGGAACAAATTATTATGGAGAAAATAGATTTACTAATCATAAATGGAAAAGCTTATTACAGTTTAGTGACAAGCAATATTTTAAAAACAATTTTGAATTTATTTTTTTTATGTGTATAAACGTGCTGACTTTTTGTAAATATGGATGCTCATACACTTCAAAAAATAACAGCAATAACTAAAGTAATTTTCAGAAAAATTATTTCAATATAGGTTAGGGCCACCTTTGGCAATAATCGTTTCCAGAGGAATTTTTATCCATGATTCAGTTAAAACAGTCTCCAATTCTTTCAATGATGAGGGTGGAGGATATTGACTCCTCACTTGTTTTTCTAAAATGAACGATAAATGTTCAATGATATTGGAATCTGGTGACTGTGGTGATGTTCTACTTTACTAGAGTGTTGCTAGTACCATTCAGCTACAAATTTAGCAGTATGAATCGGTGCACTATCATCTTAAAAGATGGCATTTTCTTCCAGAAACAGTTCTAGAATTATAGGATGAAGTGGATCACCTAAAAATCTTAAATGGTCCTGACTGCTGATTTTAATAAACTTATTTAAATAATGTCAATAAAAAAACAACAAATTTAGCAAAAAAAAAAAATGAAGCCCTTCTAATATTAAATCAACAAACATAAAAATAGACAAGTTTTTGACAGTTTAATCAAATTTTCCAAATTATGCTATTATGGTACTAGGTGGTTGCATTATTTTGTGTGTGTGTGTGTGTATATATATATATATATATATATATATATATATATATAAATAAAATCAAGTTACCAAGTTACACACGTTGTTCCTTGAAAGATACCATCATCATTCCTTAATTATTTCTCAATGACTGACAATGAAAAACACTAGACTTGTCTATTTGCCATTTTTACGGCACCCCAGGTAGGTACTTTTTTTCTTCTAGTAACATAATAAGTATAAAGATGCTTAGGAATCTTTGGATATTAAAGTACTATCCAATCAATGATACTATCCAATCAATGATAAATGTTGCTGATCAAAGTGTCACATGGTGAGTTTATAGTCAACTGTTTTCAAATGACTGTCAAAACAAACATATAAATAAAAGATGTTTGCATTGTAGAGAGAGAAAGAAAGAGAATTGAACCAGGCAAGTCAAATGAACAAAAAAGAATTTGAAGGTTGAACAAATTTATTAACAGAATTAAGGAATAAAAAGAAATAAAAAATAGTCACTGGAAACAAAAAAAATAATAAACATCCAAAACATTTATTCACACACATATAATGCTTCATTGAAACACATGGAGACAATCACACAGAGACAATGAATTTCAGTCTGTTTTACTAATTGTTCCTTTTAAACAGTTTTGTATTAAAAGGACAAGATAGTATACATATTTGATTGTTCTTGCATATTGGTTGAACTAAGTAACTACTCTTTGCAACTGATGTCCTATTTGACTGGAAATATATATATATATATATATATATGTATGTATGTCACAGTGAGTGCTGGTAGTAATAAAACCATCATAAGCATTTGTTCCTCACCATTTGCTACAACTGAGAATTTCATGCACATGATAATCATCAGGCATTAATTGAAAACTAATCATTATAGAATTTACCACATGCATGAAATTGTCATAAACAGTGAGAAACAATGTGTGTGGATATATGAGTATAAAATTAATTATTAACACACACTCACACGTGTGTGTGTGTGTGTGTGTGTGAATAAAACTTATTAGTATAAAATTTATTAGTGTGTGTGTGTGTATGTATGTATATATATATATATATATATATATATATATATATACACACACACACACACACATATGAGTATAAAATTTATTAGTGTAGACCGGCTGCAGCCGCTCTCACACCGGCGTGATGTAGCTTCCCTGTGCCTCTTCTACAAGTACTTTCATGGCTTCTGCTCCGATGAGCTTAGATCACTGGTGCCGCCCAAGCACGAATTTACACGAGATACTAGATTAGCAACTAGGTCCCACCCTTTTACAGTTAAACAAATAAGATGTAACCGTAAATTCTACTCCAACAGCTTCTTTTCTCGCGCTTCCCGCCTGTGGAACTCCCTTCCACAAGTCTGCTTTCCCGACAGTTACAATCTCCAGGTGTTTAAATGTAGGGTCAATAGACACCTCCTATCACACTAACTCCCAACTATTCTCACAACACTCTCATCTACCCAACCCTCATTCTCGGTATCCTCACCCGCCTATCACCCACCCTCTGTTATGTCCTATATTTAACCAGCCTTTCTCCTCTACGTAGCCCCCTGCACAGTAGTGGCAGTGACATGCCTTGCTCGGGGTGAAACGCATATAAAAAAAAAAAAAAAAAAAAAAAAAAAAAAAAAAAAAAAAAAAAAAAAAATATATATATATGAGTATAAAATTTATTAGTGTATGTATATATATATATATATATATATATATATATATATGAGTATAAAATTTATTACTGGTGTGTGTGTGTGTATTTAAAAATTGTATAAAAGAAAATTGAAGAATTATTTTTTTAAAAATAAAATATGCTTCATAGAAATACCTTTATCTTTGTCAACAACATTTAGTTAATTGCGGTCATTAAAACAAACAAAGCCTCATGCCACGAACTCAAGAACATTTCTGAAGAAAGAAGAAAAATATGTTTAGTCTTTAAAGATGAGAATCACCCAGAAATAAATGGTGATCTATACTGAACAAATCTCTCTGGATATAAGTATGAGTAATGTATTTCATTAAATTTCCATGATAGAACTTTTCATATTATTTTTATTTTGCTGTCAATAATTATCCGAGAGAAGATTCATTAATTTTGTTTATTGTTGCTCTTCTTAACATGCTTCAGCCAACCCATTCTCTAACCCTCATAAAGCTAAATTCGTAAGTGTGGAAAAAGAAAAATAGGAAACCACTTTGCTCAAGAAAGTTTACAGGTGATATAATAGTTCTTTAATGTAATGTCTTTTTTTTTTTGTTGGGTGTGACAAGACAGAGAAAGTTACATTGTAGCCTCTCAGGGATAAAGTGCAGGTAATTGATACAGTGTGGAAGATGAAGGAGGATCTATATATCAGCCAGTTGACAAATTGCATAAGTCAAGTTTGCAGGGATTTATAGCTTAGCAAAACTGAATTTAATTTTTTTTCTCCGCCAGCTTGATCTAATACAAAATTACCAGATCACTTGCTTTACCTGACACTGCAAATTAAGATAATCCAATCAGTATATTAATGCAAGACACTAACCATGGGTATATAGTCAGTCAGTTAAGTGCCATACATGATACACGATTGGGCGATCATGTCTCAAAAGAGACATGACTGACTGGGCAGGAGATTATCCCGCAGTAGGTTGCCATTGCTTTCTGCGGTAGACCAGTTGCCGACCAAGGCTATAGAACCCAATCTGTCCTATTATTTAACCCATAACTGGAGGGAAGAGACAGATTAATACCTTTTCCAAGGGTATTTGCGTGTAAAGGAATGCATATAGTACTCAGTATACTATGTATATAGTACCCAGTGCAAATGAAGCCATTTTAATTACAATTTAATTAAATTTTCAGTAACTGATTTTGTTAACTAGATAATATGATTTTCAGTTCCTATTAATGTTAACTCAAAGTACAAAATTTGAAGTGCCTGCATATAAAATGTTTCAAATAAAGATTTATATTTAATATTGTTTTTTATATTTTCAAAATTGGGTATGATATACTCATGGTTAGTAGTGGCGTAACTTTAATTGATTATTAGTGTACTGGGGTTAAAAGAACAATTTCTGTCACTTGTGGATTTTCTTTAGTATAGAGGTTTCTTTTTTGTTCTCTTCACAGATTACAACTGGTTAGAGCTAATGATTGGATTGGATTTTTGTTTTAGGGCACATCAACCTTGGAGGTCATTTCATGTTAAATAAAGTGTTTTGTGGAACAGTTGTGCAATATTTTTAGAATTCTGATATAAACAGCAGATATGAATATATTGAAAAATCATGAAAATATGTGTTTTAAAGGACTATTCAGGTTTTGTTTGACTGTCATCAGTGTCGTCGAGCAGTTAGGACATGTCAGATCTAATGATGGTTAACATCCTGCTGGATGACACATATTTTCCTAACAAGATTTCTTGATCATTTGATCATGTATTTTTTAGTGAATTCCAAGGAAACTCAGGATTTTGCTGATACAACGGATATTTTCAGATATGAAAAAGGTTAAAAATCTAAAAGAAAAATGTCAGTCAATCGCTGATAAAAATAACTAAATTGGTTGTACAAAATGCTTGTTTATGAGAGACAAAATGAATTTGGAGCAAAAGTTATCTGTATTTGCATTCAGAACACTTGGCTGAATATTTAAAAAAAAAAATTGGAAATGAATTTCAACTTGAAAATGATCTAAAAAAATTTGTAAAAACGTAAAATAATTCTTTAAAACTTTCTAAAAATGATTTAAAATTTTTAAAAAATGATAATTTTAAAATAATTTAAAATAATTTGAAAAATGATAATTTTAAAAAATATTAAAAAATGTAAACTAATTTAAAAAATAATAATTTAAAGAAATTTAAAATAATTTTTAAAATTTAATGTAATTAAAAAATACTATAATTAAAATATTACATATACCTATGACAAAAATGTGGTAACTAAAGTAAAACTAATTTTATGCTTCATTCTTTTTTCTACTGGTTCAGACATTTACAGCTAGGAGCTATTTGCACTTCTACACTTTTTCTGGAGAACTGCCACTTTGTGAAACAGGTTTGCACAAAAATGCTTCTCTGAATATGTCAAAGTAAGTATTTTCTATCCTCAAAATTTTTGCTTTCTAACATCTCCTCTTTCATTCATCACAACCATTTTAACAGTAATTTCGTACCTTATGTGGCTCTCCAGTCCCAAACTAAGCAAACTTTAGCATAAAAATAATTCTGCAAATTTAGACAATATGCTAAAATTAATTTTAGATTTTCTTCTCATACATTTGTGAAATTTCAATGTAGCATGACAAACTTTTCTTTTTACAATGACATTTATCAATCATCATTGTTCTAGGATCATACTGTATTTACCATAGATATATACATATATATTTTCAAACAGTTTCATTGAATAATATAGACATATTGTATCTTATTTTTATATGGATCCTTTCCAGTTGTCTATTCAGTTTCTTGATGTTAAAATGAAATTCATCAAGGAAGGCATGATAGTTTTTTTTTTTTAACCCAAGTACTTTCAATCTTTTTCAAGATAATCTTCAGAGGTAAGTTAAAAGACAAACTTATTATAAATACAATAAAATCAATGTGTGTATATTGATTGGCAAGGATTATGCATTGTGTATGTATGTATGTATGTATGTATGTATGCAAGCAAGTTTTGTAGACTCTTCTGAAGGAGAATAGAGCCACAGCCTCACCAAGTAAGGTACTGTCACTGTGGCTTTATGGGTTGGAACTGCTAGCCCCATGACCATCTGGTTCTGAATTCAGTGTTGTCTTTCTCTTAGACTGGTAGCCAACCAAAGTTAAAGAACCCAGTTTTCTCTGTTACTAAACCCCTTTAGTAAGTGGGGAGAAGGGGTGAAGAGATGATTCATACTTTTCTCCGTGTGTAAAAGTGATTACAACAACCCCAACTGGAATTTGACCTTAGCATGCCAATCCCACGATGCTATGCACATATCCCAAGATTATGTAAATACCAAATAAATGTTAGCAATGAAAAAAAAAAGAAAAAGAGACTCATAATACCAGTGTGAAAAATTCCCGTTTCAGACCAATGTCAAGAGGGGTTTATGTTAATTGTACAAATGTTAGCCTTTTGTTTTTCTTTATACATAACTAAAGAGAAATTGGTTAGTCATTAACATACTTTTTGATCATAAAAACAAAAAAAACAAAAAATATTGCCCTAATTCTAGAACTATTATTCTGCAAGGTTTTTTCCATAACAAACAATGTCAAAAATCTAAAAGAAAATTTAATCATTTACAAATATCATTAAAAAAATATTAAGATTCATTTAAAACAAAATATTTTTTGTTGCAATAAAAGTAGACATTTACTTGGTTAGCTATATCTGTCAAAATTTCATTTTGGAATTTGATTGATTCATTTTTTTATGCTGTATCAACCAATAGCAAGTTATTTAAAGCCAGAAAATATTTTAGATTGTAAAAATTTTTATTTTTGAGATGATAATGGTTTAGTGATTAATTACTAATTAACCCATAGCTGGGGTGAGAGGCAGATTTATACCTTTCCCAAGGGTATTTGCGTGTAAGTGAATATAATGAAGCCAATGGGATTTGAAACTCAACAATTCCAAGCCATTATCCATCATTACACCATCCACACATCCAAGCTTACAGCACCTGTACGTGGTCACCCACCCATCTAGGTACTGACCAGGCTTGATATTGCTTAACTTTGGTGATTGTATGAGAACTGGTGTTTCAACATAGAGTGGCCATAAGCCTTCTTGGAATTTCTATGGTACAGATCTTTTTCTCAACACCTCAAAACAAGGATGTGATTGGAACATTACCATCAAGTGATATTTGTAAAAAATGTGTCTTGCTAAATATTCCATAATTGGCAACCATAATAACAGTAATAATAAGTATGTAACTTATGCTATTAGTAATAATAATAATAATAATAATAATAATAATAATAATAATAATGATGATTGATACTTATCAGAAGGATTGTTCTACCAATAACAATAAGAGTAAAGATCATAGAAGAAAAATATAGGTTTTTGGCACATCAGTTTCTTTATGAGTTGTGTAGCATCAAGGATTTTCCTTTTATGAAAAATGTCACAACAAATAATAAAAACAACAAATAAATGAAAAGGAGAAAAGTAATTTCTAAAAGTAATTTCCGGAAAAAAAAAAGTTTTACCTTATTTTGTTGATATTATATTATCACACAATCGTCAGAATCATTATTATTATGAAGAAGACACAAACGTCATCAAAATATTGATTTGAATAACATTCAAATATTAACAAAATAAGTCATTGATTAAAAATATCATTTTTTCAGACAAACTTTATAAACTTAGAAAAGTATGCATTTTCATCATTGTTAACGTAATATGCTTTTAAAAAATTAATAACATGCCAACATTAATTGAGGGTGGTTAATCTCCTATGATAGTTACGTAGTTTACACCTCCTCAGCTTCACTCCACACACAGATTTTGAGGGTTGGTATTGGGAATATAGACTTTGGGCAAGGAAGCAATACAGAGTAAGAATAACATTTTCAATTGAAAATAAGAAAATTCAAAGCATGAATTGTAATAGAAGCTTGCTACTTGTTTTCCATAAAGTAAACACAGTATAATGAAGGTTTGACTTACAAAAATACAACTTACAAAAATATAAATAAGATTAAGAAAGACAATTTTCATCAAGTGCAAAATATCTTGCTTACTTAATGGATTTTCAAAGATAAAATTAAAAAAAACAAACCAAAAAAAAACAACATTGTATGAGCATTTTACAGTGTACATGTATACATGTGTGTAGATTGAAAATATGATACATAAATCTATATACCAGACTAATAGTGGGTAAATGAATGACAAAATGGAAAAAAAGCTCCCCTGTAAGGGATATGAAAACAAAAGGGATCTTTTACAAAACAATACACTCAATGTTGATACTTACCTGCCAGGTAGGGTTTATCATCTCTCACTTGCATCTGTATCTTTGGGCAGAGTGCAGCTTAGAAGAATAAAATATTGAGAGGTGCCTGGTCCCGGAGAACAGAGGCCTGACGTTGCACAATCCCATTGCACTAGAGAGGTTGAATGGCGGTCACCACTGAGGCCAGCACAACTGATGGTTTTAGGGACTGGGCAATTTTAAGCCCTGGCCCAAGTGTATGGACTCAGGTTCCTTACTATAAACTTGACCTTGTGTTACATCACATCTCAGTAGGGAGTCGAGGTAAATATCATACCCTCAATGTATTAGTTGTTTGTCATAATAGGTTTAAACATAATTTAAAGAACATGTTTAAATAGTAATTTGTTAAGATGAAAATGTATTGAAAGTGGACTAATTTCTGAATTTTTCATAGTATATTTACATCCATGATCATGCAGCATATTACTTTCCCTGAAATGACACTGAGGGTCGTTGGGGCACCACAGCTCTAGCAGCAACCTGACAGAACCAAATTTTCTCCAGGCTGGTTGAATTCATAGTTCCCCTTCTCTTAGACTGATTGCCTACCAAGGATATAGGGCCCAGCCTGTTCTGCTATTTAACCCATAGTTGGTGGGGGGGGGGAGAAGAAGAGAAAAATCTGTACATTTTCCAAGAGTATTTGCATACAAGTAACAAACTTGACTGGAATTTGAACTCAGCTCTCCAATCTATTATCCCGAGATGCTACACCAACCATGCATTCACCTCATTAGAATATAGGATATTCCGAAATAATAATAAAAATAAATTAAAAAAATATGGTAGAAAAATGAGATACAGCGTAACCCTGATATAAGAGAGTTGCCGGGACCGGATAAAGGTTCTCATATCCGGGTTTGTCTTATATTCTGGTTTGGTTTATTTTATATACATTACTACAGGCTCTAATTTGGCACCAGAGAAAATCTCTTATATACGGGTTTCTATGATATATAGGTCTCTTATATCCGGGTTACATTGGATATCAAATGCTAAAAATTATTTAATTCAAAGCTAAATGTCATACATAGGTAGCACAAGTAACTAGAAAGGAAAATATAATCAAGATATTGACTTGTCCTTTCAAGACATTGGCAATCATGGCCTCCCACAATTTCATTTCCTTTGTAACTCTTCATAATTTTTACCTTTGTCATCTCTACAAAACCGTTCTCCATCATTTATTCACTGAAGCTTGCCGGATGGTTGTGTCTTCTTTCTTGCCCAAGAAATTTCAACTGTCTCTTCATGAAGTTAAGTATGTACAAGTGTCCTTTTTGTTCTCACTGTCTCTAGAACTTCATCATTGCTCACATGTTCAGTCCATGGTATTCTCAGCATCCTTTGGTAGAACCATATTTCAGTTGCTTCAAGTCTTTTCTTCATTTGTGAGGAATGCATTCAGTGTCATATAAAAGGACTTATATGGGAACCTTGATGTGGCAAAGGCTACCATGCTTGTCTTGCTAGAACAATTACAACAGAGTAGTGAGTTTGATCCTCACTAGGTGCCCCATACTTTCAGCCTCGTGCCACATCTAAGCTATGCTTTGAAAATCATTTGAAAATATAAGAGGACTGGTATTATACCATATGTTTTGTTTAACAATTAAAAACAAATGTTTCTACATGTATGCAGATAAAGTCCAATACTCTTTTTCAAGAAAAACTGTTTTAAGAAAAAAGATTTTCACAAATTTCAAGACAGTAATATTAACTGTTCAGTCAATGAATGCTGAGTGTTTATTGTATGGAAACGGTTGATTTTAGTACTAACATTATTAGTCTGAAGTCTTTTCAAGAAAAACCTAACATACAGTCCCCACCCACTCACCATTTCGTCATTCATTTATCCACATGCACGTACAGATAAATATACATATGCAATACAAATATATATCTTGTTCAAGAAGAGCAAAATAAAAAAAAAAAGAAACATAAAATTATCATTCAATTGAAAAGAAAAAAAATCTGGGATGTAAATCTAAAACTTTTTTTCTCAAAAATATTGCCATGGAAGCTTTTACCTCAGCTCAATGGACTGGTACAAACAAAATGGGAGAATATTTTTATTACAGCTATTAAAGTTTCCAAAATTTAATTTTAACTGTATTGTTATTTTCTTGTATTTATGAAAAAAAATTTTTTTGTGGGTAAGAAGGGATGGGAGTTTTATTTTTTCAAGAAGTCCACCAGTGTCTGAATCCTGGCACTATTGGCCACAATATAGCTTTGTGTCTCCCACAGCATGTTGACAATGACCTTGCTGTCATGGCAGTCGAGCTGAATATCTTCGGACAGTTGTGGATTAAATCGGAAGTAAGGCACTTTCAACATATTACACCAGGACCTAGCTTGCAGTACAGGTTGGTCATCTGTGTTGGTCACCTAAAAAAAAAAGGTCAAATAATATTTGTTTCTTATGGTTTCAGATGAAAGATGTTCTGAAATGTTTAAATATAAGGAAAATTATAATTAATGAAAATGGCAGATAGAATAAACAAGGTTTACAAATATTCATTTGAATTTTTTTTAAAAAATCATTAAAACAGTAGAAAGAAAGATTGAATGAAACTAAATTTAAAAAAAAAACATCTACTAGTTTTAGTCATAAGTAATCTTTTTTTCAGGATGTGCGTTGTGGTGAAGTGGATATCGGCTCGGAACAAGAAATCGGGGAGCCGAGTTCGAATTCCAGTTGAATTCATTGCATTCACTTACGCACAAATACCCTTGGGAAAGGTATTAATCCGTCTCTTCCTTCCAGTTATGAGTTAAATAACAGGACAGATTGGGTTCTATAGCCTTGGCTGGCAACCAGTCTACCACAGAGAGCAATAGCAACCTACTGTGGGATAATCTTCTGCCCAGTCAGTCATGTCTCTTTCGAGACATGATCGCCCAAGCATGTTTCACGTATGGCACTTAACTGACTGAATTTCTTTTCAATATTATTGGTGAAAGTTCTGGGTTTGATTGGTGATGGTTGAAGGTCACTAATTTGATTTTGGGGGCATTGAATGTGAGCTTGTCCAAGGCCTTTGAAATGTTTCGTGAGTAATTGTAGTTAGGATATCAGCAGTGGAGCAGGCTGTTTGAAATCAATACTGCTTGTCACTCAGGAGGTTGTATCTATTGAGCTGATCAACAATCTTCTTATTGATTATAGTCTCAAAGAGTTTGCTGATGTTACTGAGGAGACTGATGGGTCTATACTATGAGTGGGATGAGCGTTCACTTGCATTCTTGAAAACCAGGCATACATTCAACACTTTCCACAGACTTGGAAATAATTTCTTCTTCAAGCTTCAGTTAAGTAGATTTATTAGGACTGGAGATAACTCTGGGTTAATATTCTTTACGATGACCACCAGGATTTTGTTTGGATTGGGGGCCTTCTTAGAGTCAAAAGTTTTGAAACGTCTAGAGATTTACTGGGCTGTAATAAAAATGTTACTGCAATTATGTTCAGTGAGATTTGGGAAGTTGGGAGGAGAATGACCTTTGTTATTTATTAGTTAGAGGCAAAGGGCTTCACCTTGTTTGACAAGGATGCGATGACTTCAGGGCCATTTATAATATTTGATATTGATGCTTTGCCTCTATTTATATAATTTATAGAATTTGGTCAGAGATCTTCCAGAACTTTCAGGATTCAATTTTTTTTGCATAAATGAGGCGTTTGGAATTAGAAGTTATTTTTTATTTTGCAATAAGAAAGTGAGAAAATTGTGTTCAAAGTTTGAGGACTTTTAAAATGCCATAACTTTTGATCTATTTGAGATAAACAACTCAGTTATTTTAAAGAAAGCTAAAAGTATTTACTTTAACATACAAACCTTTACAACTGAAAAGCAGTGTGGGGATTTTGAAACAAAAACTTTATACACTCATAATGCAAACTGAGCACCACCGTAGCACAACTTTTGCTCAATGAAATAGCGACATTATGCTCCCCCAAGACAGATAAAAGTTTTAAAATATGTCTAATGACAAACATAAGCTTGCACATAAACACACTGATCAGTTTTCATTAAAAAAATAATTTGAAGGAAAAAAAATGAATAATCTGACATGTTATCATAAAGGTAATCATTGTATATTGTTACTGGTTACTGACAACCTACTGTGAGAAAATCTTCTGCCCAGTCAGTCATGTCTCTTTTGAGACATGATCACCCAAGCGTGATTCACATATGGCACTTAACTGACTGACTGGTTTGATAATAACCATAATGAACAGACAAAGATATTAATAGTATAAAAAACAAACACACACACACTACTGGGATGTGGCGGAAGGTACCTTTTACAAAAACACTCAGCATGAACCTCCATATTCAGGAAGGAGTGTATTCGGCATCATTGTGAACCATAGAAATTTAGATCTTGTAGCAATTCCATGGTGATACAGTTAAATTGCTTTCCAGATAGAGGAAGGTTTGGGAAATACAGTGTTAAGCTTAACTGATTTTCACATAATGTACTGAGGGCCTCAATTATAAATTTAATGTATTTTAGCAGAGCAAAAAAAAAAAAAATCAAATATTTTATCTAATAGTCTTCAAAGTGAATTTTCAATGAGTTTTAATCAAATTCAGCAAAATGAGTGAATGAGCCACAAAAAAATGAAAGCACTGGACAAAGGGGAAGGAAAATAAAAAGACAAACATCTCAAAAACTTTTTTTTAATTTAAATATCTTTGTCTGTTCATTATGGTTATTATCAAACCAGTCAGTCAGTTAAGTGCCATATGTGAATCACGCTTGGGTGATCATGTCTCAAAAGAGACATGACTGACTGGGCAGAAGATTTTCTCACAGTAGGTTGTCAGTAACCAGTAACAGTATACAATGATTACCTATTTTAGCAGTAAAGCTGCTAAGACACAAAAGGTTACTGAGTGCTGGAGAATATAAAAAATATAGAAGAAATACTATTAAGGAGAAATTACAATAAAAGAAAAGTCATGAAAAAGATAGAAATAATTATTGACATTGCATTCAAATTTCTGAAGATCAAAGTTGATTGGAAGGCAAGAAGCTAGTAGAGAGTTCCACAAGTAAGAATTGTGAGAAAAGAAACTGTCAGCATAGAACTTACAGTTACATCGAGCATTTTCAACTATAAAATAATGAGACCTTACAGCCAATCTAGTACTGCACTTAAATTCATAGAGACTAGGTACCATAGAGGAAAGGTCATCAGAACAATTACCATGAAAGTATTTATAGAAAAGGTGCAGGGAAGCTACATTATAGTTGTGGGAAACTGACTGAAGCCGAGATGCCAATAACATTGCAGATTCTCTGGATTTTACCAAGAATCTCTAATTTTTGCTGATATATTTGTGAAACTGATAGTCATTCACTGTTTAAATTTTCAGTCTGATCTAATTTCTTCCAAGTCAAAAGTGTAGAAAATGAAACATTTGAAATCTCAGTTTCATCTTGTTTTATGTCACAACCTTAAAATGAGATTAAAGAAAAATATTGTTTTATTAAAATGTCTTTATAAGGTCATGTATAAAATCTGATAGATAAAAAAAAAAAAAGAGACGTGCTCAAGATGACTGAATTCCTTCTGTAGATTGCTCTTGTTAGCAACCATCTTCAAATATAGAATGTGTTAGCAAAGAGTAAAGCTCCATTTTCTGCACAGAGGAATGATGCATTAATCTCATTCTACTAACAACAAAGAGCAATACAACAGAAGGAGAATGAAACTGGAATGGATATCCAAGGAAGGTTAATGTGTACAATGACCGAAATGTCAGAAGCCACAAAAGAGAAAGTAGGGGCAGAATACCCAGATTAAAAGGAAAATTTAATGCTGAGTATCCTGGCCACAAAATACAACACAAATTTCAATAAAATTCAACATGAAAAGAAATGTTTTTTTAGAAAAATAAAAAGAATAATATATTTCATATATTCTCTATAAATACTTGGTATTTTTTAGTCTTTTATTTGTTATGGTAGTTCAAAGTTCAAAGAGTTTGTTTAAGTGAAAAAAAAAAAAAACATAGAAAAAAAATGAACAGAGAAAAAAGTTCACTTGTGTTTATTTTGAGGAGTCAGCTGAAGTGTGTTGCTGTTATCTATTTAGTGTTCACTGGGGTCTCAGTGACTGCTAACCCATCACTAAAAATGTGAATAAATAACTAATTCAATCACTTGATTGGCTCTAAACAATTGAGCTTCACCTAATCGCTGTAAAATATAGAACTTTGTATCCTTTAAGAATTAATAATAGTGATGATCCACATATACTGTCTTAATATGTATAGGAAAAACTGTTAAAAAGTTGTAAGTTTAAAAATGTATTTTTTTGACAGTATTTGTTTATTTCTATTATTATATTTCAGACCGTCCACGGTCCTTCATCAGAAACAAATGATTTTAAAATTTAAATTAGAAATGTATTTTGTGAGAGCGTCCATGGAGAGAGATTGTTTACATCACGTGATGCAGAAAGTGACAGATTTTTTAAAAAAATATTTGTAAACATAAACCTATCTTTAATAATACTTATAAATTTTGTTTTAGAGAAAAAATCTTTTAATTGTATCTAAAAAAGTTTAGCTATTGAAATATTTGTAAAGATTCAAAACACCTAAGTCCCTATTTAACCCTAGCTTGTGTGTATTTAATTTTAAAATCCAGTATTTTTCTTTCTTTCTGCGTGAGTGTGTAGAACTAAAATCGGAGTCTATTAGTAAACATTTGCAATAGACTAATAGGGTTAAAGAGGGACTGAGGTGTTTTGAATCTTTACAAATATTTCAATAGCTAAACTTTTTTTTAGATACAATTAAAAAAAATTTTTCTCTAAATCAAAATTTATAAGTATTATTAAAGATAGGTTTATGTTTACAAATATTTTTTTAAAAAATCTGTCGCTTTCTGCGTCACGTGATGTAAACAATCTCTTTCCACGGACGCTCTCGCGAAATACGTTTCTAATTTAAATTTTAAAATCATTTGTTTCTGATGAAGGACCGAGGATGGTCTGAAATATAAAATATAATAATAGAAATAAACAAATACTGTCAAAAAAATACATTTTTAAACTTACAACTTTTTAATAGTTTTCCTATATAGCACCTAATGAACCAGACGAACATACCTAGGTTTCACCTAAACGAACCGTCAGGGAAAGCTGGCTTTCCCTGATGATCCATTTAGGTGAAACCAAGGTAGGTTCATCTGGCTCATTAGTTGCTATTTAGTTTGCTCTACTTTTGTATTGAGCACTTTCTGTTAGTTGATTACTAGTGTTGGGTTTTTTCTCTGGGCTTTGTGCTGATTTTGGTCCGAGCACTTTTGACTGACTTTCATGCCCTAAGCTCTTTATTTTTTTTACAACAATTTTTCCCTTCATTCAATAGTTTTTGAAGAAGGTTTTTGATATGGGTATAATTATATTCTCATATATATATATATATATATATATATATAAGTACAACCAGTACTTATCCAGCATATATATATATATATATATATATGCTGGATAAGTACTGGTTGTAAATTACTACATTGTAGGCTGAGTTTGTAGTGATTGTAGATTCATTGGTTTGGTTTGTATTATAACAATCTTTTCCAGATTATATAATGCTGAATTTAGACATTTTAATAAACAATACATAGGGAGACACGGATAGAGTTTGCATATAAGTCAAAAGAGTGGGCATAGTTGCAACAAATGGCTTCTTTTTTTTAGTAGAGTATTTACCCTCTCTTACAGTCAGCATATTCTTGAATCCAACTGACAGAAATCATGATGAAATTAAAAAAAGAAAAAAGAAAATAGCCAAAGAAGTGGACAGAGTAACACAAAGGAATGATGCCTGCTCACTAAATGATAAAAAATTATTAAAAAACAAAAAAAAACAGTCAGCAGTTTCTGAATTTTCACAGCTACTCACCTATAATTCGCAAACACTTTTTTAGTTTTGAAAATAACCCAAGAGCAAAAATATATTTGAAATCTAATTACCTGACTGAGAATGAGATTTCCAAGGGTTGACACTCCAGCTGCACACCTAGCAACATCCAGTAAACTGTCAGGACGGAAAACATCCACAGATTTGATGGGCACAATTGGAGGTCGACCTGTACCCAATGACACGACGAGGCCAAGTTGTTCAGAAGGCATGTTCTGAGAAAAATCAGAGAAAAATATTGCAAAAGAAAAACATGTATGTATCAAGAATTTTAGTTAAAAAGAGAAGGCAAGATGAAAATGTGTAGAAAGTGATTTAATCACAATCATCTACAACAAATCTACAGCCAGATTTCATCTTTCTTGGCTGATTCTCTATTATTACAATGTGGGATACTCTCTGTTATAATAAAGACCACCATTTATTTGTGTGTGTGTGTATATATATATATTATACATATATTTATATATACAGATCACTCAATAAATCCTGGGTGTAACTAATAAAACAACAACTTTAAGGCAAAATTCAACTTTATTCATCAATATAGTCTTCTTCTAGGGTGATACACTGATTTCAACGCTTCTCTAACAACAAAATGCCTTTTTTTGTAGAAAGATTTGTCTTTGGTCTCAAAATATGCTACAGTTTCTGATATCACTTCTTCAATGGAGCCAAATCTCTATTCATTGAGCATTCTTTTGAGGTCTGCAAACAGCCAGTAGTCACAGGGGGCCAGATCTAGAGAATAGGGTGGATGCACAGGCAATTCAAAGTGCAATTCATGTAGTTTTGCCATCATTGCAAATGACTTGTG
The DNA here is from genome assembly GCA_037127315.1 of Ascarosepion bandense. Lineage (NCBI taxonomy): Eukaryota > Metazoa > Mollusca > Cephalopoda > Sepiida > Sepiidae > Ascarosepion > Ascarosepion bandense. Next base: position 1,116,823 of record JBBBDQ010000283.1, read on the forward strand.
ACACGGGGCATTGTCTTGATGAAAGATCACTAATAACCTGATTGGGTCCAAATTTTCTCACATACCATTTGAGGGTTAGTACTTCATAAAAATCATATGAATTTTTTATTAGAACTGGAATGTCAGAACCGGAACTTATTGAGTGAAGTCTTATGTGTGTGTATATATATATAAGACTAGTAAAAAGAAATCTACTTCTTCTACTGAGCACCCATAGCTCAGAGGTAGAATCGCCAACTGACGCCAATTTGGTCGGGTTTCAGTTGTGGGTAAAAAGCAATCAGCTGTCTAACCATACTGATGAGCTGTGAAACAGTGAAACAGATTTGTCTGCGGATGACTATTTACACTCTCACACTCTGATTGAGCACTCTGGAAGAATGGTAAACTTTGAAAAACAGTAGCTACTCTAGCATATATGTATCGTTCATTTAGCAATGAATTAGAACACTCTCAGCTGTTGGCCGTGTATAATGATAATATACACGCTAAAAAGTCTGCCTCCTTCTACCGAGTGCCCATAGCTCAGAGGTAGAATCACTGACTGATGCCAATTCGGTCGGGTTTCAATTGTGGGTAAAAAGCAATCAGCTGTCTAACCATACTGATGAGCTGTGATACAGTGAAACAGATTTGTCTGCAGATGACTATATATATGTGTGCGTGTGTGTATGTATGTATATATATATATTTTTTTTCATTCAAAATTTAGCCGATTTATATATTTTAGGATCATAAAAACTCGGATGAAAATGTTTACAATTCTTGAAAAACTCCTCCCTTATGAATGCATAACTTCTAGTTATGCATTTGAAAAAAAACATTGTAAAATCAGTTGATATAAAACACCTGAAGATACTGAAATTTTGAAACCAAGGTGGCATAATTGGCTGAATTCTGAATGACAATATTTAAAATCTCTACATTATATATGTATTGAGCGCTTTTTAATACAACTGTGTACAGGTCTAAGTTAATTCTAACCAATAACTGATTAATAATTATTATATATATATATTTGTTTCTCTCATGGAGAGAGAGAATAGTGAGGCAGCGGTGGCTCACTTCATCGGAGAAACAATAGTGAGGTAGCATTGACTCAGTTCATTTTCTTTACTAGCAGTTATTAAAATTTACTACCAGTTTTGAAAGCTCTTGCTGCATGTTTGCTCTTTGATAGTGCCTTATTATTTTATTTTTTTGCAATAATTATGTCGTTGGATAGTGAAAAATATATATGGTAATTAGTTTTATTATAATGACATACTGCAACTTGATAGCTATAAAGTTCCACTGTTAAAACACCAACACCCTCTCTACTATAATAATGAATGTTGTTTGTGTGTGTGTGTGTGTGTGTGTGTGTGTGTATTTTCTCTCTTGTCTCACTCAGGGGTTTGGATTATTTTGTTTTTTTTTCTTATGTCTTAATGTAAGCTACTCAATAGTAGGTACATCAATATCTAAATTGTTGACATTTTAGACGGCATATATATATATATATATATATATATATATATATATATATATATGTTGCTATCATTTTAGATGGCATATCGATAAAAATATTTTGCCATTATTTATGACACCTTGAGCCCAGCCATATTTTAAAAGGATCTAAGGAGCATAATCCATACTGGAATTGGGAAGTTCTCACCCACTATACTCGACTGACCTGGTGCCAACAGAACCTACCATCTATTCCGGGCACTTCATAACTTCTTGAATGGTGAACTGTTTGTAAGTGATGCTGAATTAAAAACTGCAGTTGGTAATTTCTTCGATAGCAAGCTGGCTGAACAAGGGTGGCCATGACCTACCCAGTTGTTGGAAGCAGGTGATTGAAAATAATGTTGATTATACTGATGTTTGATATTTGCCTTTTACTGAATTGTATCACTGTATATTGTTGTTAATAAAAGTTGTACAGGAAATTTGTTTCCAATCCAAAGTTTTGGAAATCCACAACTTTCACAAAGTTGTATATTTCAGCCTCTGAACAGGTGTAGAGGCTCATCCCTTGTTCCCTGTTTAGGATGAGGTCTCCGGCTTTCTCTTTTCCAATCTTTTCACTCTTTTCTTTTTTTCAATTGGAGTAGATAGGCTAAACTATCACCCGGTTTGACACTCCACTAACGTCTATTGAACAGGTGTAGAGGCTCATCTCTTGTTCCCTGTTTAGCATGTGGTTTCCGGCTTTCTCATTTCCAATCTTTTCACTCTTACGTAGCCCCCTGCACATCAGTGGCATTACCACCTTGCTCAGGATGATATGATTAAAAAAAAAAAATACATAATTGCTGGTGCATACAGGTACTTTCAAACTGTAAGTGTTAAAAACTTGCAAGTCCATTTGAGCGCTTCTGGGCTTAGAAGATTAAGATCAAACTATATAGTGCTAAAAAAAACACATAGAAGAATGAAAATACAGCACTGATCAGATTCTTTATTATTTTGACATCTTTCAATGGAAGTTGTACTTAATGCTTTGAGCATTATTTTCTGATAACAGAATTATTAAATCAACCGAATATACTACTTAGCAAGTCTCAAAGAAAAAAAAAGCATCTTTACATTATGTTTTGTACTTACATTTTGCTCCAGTCCAAGGTTGTACTGATTGATTTCAGCCAAGACATCCAGTGTAGGGTTATTACTCATGAGCCCACCATCCAGAAATGGTCCAGATGGACGGAAAAAGGTTGGAGCTGCACCAGAGCATCGAGCAGCATGCCAGACTTTTTGTTCTGCATTGTTAGAAAAGAACAATGAAAAGAGGTAAGAAAAGCCATTAAGTTGCCATCAAACTTATTTCAATAATATAACTTCAATAAAAATTCCTTCTTTCATTTGACAAGATTGTAAATAGTTTTATGATGTCAACATGAGGGTCAGTTTATAAAAGAATATACCGAGAAAATGTTTTAAATGAGTTTAACCTCTTAATATCATTTGGCAAAAGAGAGAAATGTAATTTGTTACAAAAAATAAAATCATGCTTTGAAAAGAAATCTACAAAGTCCTAAGTATTTGAAAGCTAATTTTACCAAAATATTTCAGCAGCACAACACTATCATAATAGTATGTCATTTCAAATCAGAGGTTTGAATTATGATAGAAATCACTTTAAATCAGAGTAGGGCTAATATGTGCGTTTGTGGTGCAGTAGATATCAACTCAGAACAAGAAATCAGAGAGCCAAGTTCGAATTCCAGTTGAATTTGTTGCATTCACTTATATGCAAATACCCTTGGGAAAGGTATTAATCCACCGTCTCTGCCTTCATTTATGGGTTAAATAGCAGGACAGATTGGATTCTATAGTCTTGGATGGCAACCAGTCTACCACAGAAAGTAATGATAATCAACTGCAGGAAAATCTTCTGCCCAGTCAGTCATGTCTATTTTGAGACATGATTGCCCAAGCATGCATCCCATATGGCACTTAACTGACTGACTGATGGTTCATATAACATTTGCAGTAATGACAAATCCATAAATGTGGCATTGGGTTCTGTGATAACACATGTGGCATATGGACTCACATCTGAATATTGCCTGATTGTGGATAGGTGTAAGATAAATATTTTAGTGGAAATTGAGAATAAAGGGTTAAAAATAAATATTTTGTTTCTAATCATTTCACCACAAGCAAGGTGAGAATGTCATTAGTACACAGAGGCTTACAGGGAGTGAAAGTGAAATAAAGGACTGAGTATAGGGATGATAGATAGAAGGACAAGAAATGAATGAGATTCAAGACAGAAGATGGCAATTGATGTTGCATTTAAATTTTTGGAGATTGTAGTTATCAGGGAAGCAAGTAAATGGGAGAGAATTTCACAGGCAGGAAGTGCAAGAAAAGAAACTGTTGGAGTAGAAGTGGTGGTTGCATTTAACTATTTCAACAGTAAAAGGATGTGACCTAGATGCCAATCTAGTAGTATGCTTAAATTCATGCAGTCGGGACACCAGGGAAGAAAGCTTGTCAGAGCAGTTACCATGAAAATGTTTATAGAAATGACAGAGGGAAGCCATGTCATGTCGTTGAGAAAGTGACTCAAGTCAAGATTCCAAGTCATGACCAATATATACAGATTCTTTGGATTTTGTCAAGAACTTCAGGATAAATACCAGACCAGATATGGTAGCAGTATTTAGTGCAAAGACAAATGGTAGATTTATAAATGTGCAAGATGGATTCTGATGAGAAAAATTTTCTGGCACGACACAATAACCAAATTTTACTTTATATATATACTAGCAGTATAGCCCGGTGTTGCTTGGGTGTAATGAACACTTTAAAACTAATCCATGGTCCTGGAGCTCAGACTCTTTGGATGTTGGCATGAAAGACTAAAAAGCAATAGTTGTTTCCACTCAAAGCAAAACCGTAGATTGAAAGAAAAATGAATGGATGTAAGTCAAATTTTAATTTCCTGGTATTGATATCAAATTTTCTGCACTATTGTAAGAATTGCAACCTTGAAACTTCTGAATATAGTTTCTTATGTCTTTGTCTATGAGTGTATCAAATTTGATTAAAATCGGACCACTCCTTCTATAGGCTGATTTTTTCTATTATTGATTTTCGATATTTATCGAGAGTACCTTGACACAAAACCTAGCTACAAACACTCGCAGACGCTTATAGTACAACTGTGTAAAATTTCAAGAAAATCGGTTCAGCCATTTCGGAGTCTATAGGTAACAGATACACACACACACACAGACAAAGTTCCATTTATAAATAAGTTTAGATATATATATATATATGTTTATTTATTCGTTTGTTTTCTTTAGAGTGATGAGTGAGTCCTTTAGTATTTAGCGTAACAAAAAGTTTGTTAACCAATGGATATTGATAGCAGTTGAAGAAATGTCCTTTACAGTAGTTGGAAGTCAGACCATGATAGAGTTGATAGTAAGGTCAAAAATTAGGTCAGATGTCAATCTGTAGTGTTTTCTCTTGGCCCTGAACAGAGTGGAAATGTAAGTAACAGATGCCCATTTAACATTTTTTTTATGCATCATGCATAGCTGCATTCTTTTATTCTGGTCTCCTGTCGGCTGGCCCAAAGGTGTCATGTTTTTTTGAATCCTTTCCAATTTTGCTTGAGAATTATATAGTCTCTTTGTGTCAATTTTTCTGATTAGCCATATTTTTTTATTTTCCGTTACTACTTTCTTTTGAAATGGAAGTCATGAGTGGAGCCTCCCTGATTTTTAGTATTTTTCAAGCTCAAATAAGTCGGCTCTGCTTCTGCAAACTTCCTGTGTTTTTGGCCAGGATCTTGTTTTTTCTTCTTCCTTTTTTTATTTGAGAGTTGACTTTTCATAGGTTGAGATAATATAGATAGGGAAATATAGAAAGAGAGAAAGAAAGCGACAAGAGTTTTAGAGAAAAGTGCAAATGCATTTTTCTTTTTAAATTCTTTTCATTTTTCTTAAGTATTTTATTTTATCATCACTATACATCTCCATTAATTAGCTGTTTATTTCAGGGTATAGATGTCTGTTAGGTTGGCCAGTTAATCCCTCTTACAGAATCCTCCTCAAGCACATTTGTGTTTCTTCAACACCTACAGTGCCAACCAGTAGGGTATAATGTAACCCAACACAGATTACAAACCTCTAATCAACAACTTTATTACGACCAAATGGCAAGAGTTGTGGAACTCTTGCAAAAAGAACAAACTCTACAAAATTAAAACAATTCTCAAAGAATGGATAGAAGTTAAAATTTCTAATAGGAAAATGTCAAGAAGAGAAGAAGTAGTAATGACTAGACTTCCAAATAGGCCACACCACTGTCACCTATTCACACCTACTAAAAGGTGAGGAGGCACCAATCTGCATTCCATGTCAGGAGCTCTACACAGTGAAACATATATTAACAAGCTGCATAGATCTTGAACAAATGCAATTAAGATACTATCAAGAAAACAATCTGAAAGACATCATCAACAAAGCTGACCCAAATGACCTTTTAGAATTTCTAAAAGCAACAAAATTATATAACAAAATATAGCTGCAAAAGAAGATAGCATGTAACCAACACACAACAAATCACAACATCTCTACTTATATCTCAACAGCAATACTCACACAAGATCAACAAGCAGTAAACAAAAACCAAACAAATCAGCATTAAATGACCCAAAAAGGTAGATATGCTGGTAAAACAAACAACTAAACTGTTCACTGTTACTGTAGAAGGGCCTTTAGTTACAGTTTCTCGGATAGAACATAATCTGGCATGATCAGCCATTTCAACAAGGCCAGTGATGACTTGTAACTTGTACAGTAGAAGTGGAATTTCTCATTAGCTAATGGGGGATTTTCACAGGCAGACACCAGAGGACATAAGTTACCTCCTCTGATGAACAGCCGAGTGGCCAGGGGACAAGTATTTTTGTATTTGTGTCTCATTGGTACAAGAATAAAGTAATTCAGAATTACTTTATTCTTTACCATTGTTGATGTGGTTATTGTACTTATTGATGGCTTCCAAATAATTTCATTTAACAAATTTCCCTCACAAGTCTTGCGTCAACATGTGGTATGGTTTTTAGACATTTCCCAACAATGCCATAATACCTAGATCATTTCCCTATGTTGATATTGTGAAACGGTCACCTTCTTGACAAATCAACCATGGTAAGGTTCAAACCTGGGTCTCATGGCAGGAATGCAAACATTCTAAACACTTGACCATGTATGCATTAACATATACACACACAAAGAAATTAAACCTGATATTTAATCTTTAGGAAATATTTTAAAAAGTATGAGTGTGGTTATATAACTTACCCTGTGACCTCAAAATCACAGAATCTGTCTCATCCTCCGGAAAAAATGACAATGGAATATAATTTCGGAACAGATGTAATTTAGGGGGCATACGATTAGCTAGAACAGCAGTCACAATCACCCTGAAAAAAAAAAAAAAGAACATTACAAAATTCAAATTTTGAAAAGAAATATCACAGATTATTCAGGAACAATCAGCCTGTAACAAGAATCTTCTCAGTGTGGAATCAATATCTTTTATTAAAACAAAAATAAAAACAAATTTTTTTTAAAGACCTAATATCAGTATTCAGCAAGAATTATTATATAAAAAAAAAAGGAAAAAGATTGCATTAAAATAATATTCAGCTACAGTGAAGATTTAAAAAAATCCTAACTGCTATCACAAGTGACCCTAAAAATTTGATTCTATACCTTGTACCTGTTTCAAGCTTACTGATTTGTTTTCTTCATAGTTTATCAACCATTTTGGGTTATTTAAAGTTGAAACATTTTGGATTATAGATTTATTACAGTACCCAGTTGTTCCAAGCAATCATGCATTTAAATACTGATCTGGCTCAATGTTGTTAAACCTCAGTGATCAAATGAGAAATGGCATTTTTAGTGTGATTTGATTGTAATCAGGCTTATGGCATAAAGTATATGATAAGTGATTATTAATATTGCTCAATCTAATTGAAACCTATTTCCTATTAAAAAGATTCTTCAAGACTCTAATGAAAAACTGATATATCTAGATTAAAGTTTTTTTTGTTTTTTTTTAAATCATTTAATTTTTTTTTTAATCGTTTAACCCCAAGCAAGGCGATAATGCCACTAGTACAAAGCAGAGCAGAGAGTGAAAGTGAATTTCAAGGCTGAGAATAGGACAGATTAAGGATAGGACAAAAAAAAAAAAAAAAAAAAAAGAACAGGGTTCAAGAAAACAAAAGATGGTGATTGATGTTGCAGTTAAATTTAAGATTGTAGTTATTGAAGAAGCAAGAAATTGGAAGGGAATTCGACAGGTGGGGAGTGCAAGAAAAGAAACCTTTGGAGTAGAAGTGACGATTGAACTTAGCTATTCCAATGGTAAAAAGGTGGGACCTAGTTGCCAATCTAGTAGCCCACTTAAATTCATGTAGTTGGGACACCAAGGAAAAAACGTTGTCAGACTAGTTGCCAGGAAAATATTTGTAGGAAAGACAGTGAAGCTACATCATGTTGGTGAGAAAGTGACTGAAGTCAAGATGCCAAGTCAGGATCAATTACATTATTGATCCTTCTTTGGATTTTGTCAAGATGTACAGCTGGAGCACCAGATCTAATAGGGCAATAGTATTCAATGCACAGATGAATTGTAGATTTGTAACTGTAGAACAGACTCCCAAGATGATGTTTTCATGAACACTACAATTGTAACTTGTTCAAATCTGTTATCTTCTCCTCCTATCCATATAAACTACCCCTTAAAATAATTCACTACCTTGAGTGGCTCCCAGGCCTTGTACAGGGAGAACTTTACTTAAAAATAAAAATGGGAAAGATGGATTCTGATAAGAAAATTTTCTGGCATGACACAGTGACCCAACTGAGAAAAATTATATACATTCATTTGTAAAAATTGTGTGCTTGTAAACAAACTTGGAATTTCCACTTTTTACATGACTGAGATAAGTAGAGCTCATTTATACAAAATTAGTATGACTATTATTTACCCCCAATTAATCATCAGAGCAGTGAGATTGTAGAAGAGGGCATTTAAGAGGAGTAAAGTGCAAATGTTCCCAAATAATCCAATCAGTAATATAATGAACACAGTCATCCTGAGTATGACAATAAACTGCATCCAGCAGCAAAGCTACTGATTTGGAGGTTTTAAAGAGTGTGGAACCACCTCTTAATTGCTGCTGTTCTCCGGTTCACCCTAACCCAAGATGGTAACACCTGTTAGTGTCCAAGTTATGGGTTATTTACAACCTGGGTGGTAGAGCCATACAGCTGTCATCAACAGATTGATGGCCTGGTGTTTGAAACTATTGGGGTTTGGTGGATGATCCTTTTATAATGACAATGGTGAAGCACACTGCTCAAGTGCAGGAATGGTGGTGCCGTCAGATGCTCATAAAGTCTGAGTTGGGATGCCAGCCAGAACAGGCAATTCCATCAAAGATTTTGTTCCACTAGTATTATGGTGGACTGATCAACAGATCCTATAGGACATGGAAGGCTCAAGATGTAAAAGAAGCTGATAGAACATGATTACAAGGAATGGAAATTCTCTGCAATGGGCTCTCACGACAGATACACTTGGAGATTTGGAATGAGATCTACCATGTGTGCAGCTAGTCAGCTACCTGGATAGGGGTCCAGTGATGTGGATGATGTTCTTACACCTGCAGGATAATAAAAAAGAACTGATGAAGAAGAAGAGTTTAGTTCCAAAGATCATCTTGTGTCCTACAGGATATGATCAAAGCTCAACTCAGCTTCAACTCATGAGTTCTATCCCTAGCTCAGGTAGTTTAGAAATCAAAATGACTCAGGCAGATTAGCATCACAAGGATAAGGAAGCATTGAAAAGGTCTGAAGAATAACACTAGACATGGAATATATAGCATACCATATTGCCAATTGAATAAAGAGTTTGATTCAACATTCCCAGAAGTCTATAAAATATGTGATAAGTACCCGAGGAAGACTGGGGGTTTTGTTAACTGAAACATCATCAGAAAATTGGTCCAAAAATATCGAAGTTCACTCATCATGAGATAATGGTTAACAAGCCTAGTGTAGTTGACCATTATTATTGAGTAGTGTGTTCAATCTCTAGACAAGGTTTGGCACATCATAAAAATCAACCTTAAAAAAAAAAGGAAAGAAAGAAAGGGCTTTCACCCACATCATATTGAAACGCGGGTTATCATATGATTACCAAAGTTAAGCAATGTCAATCCTGGTAACTACTCAGAAATACCAGGTGATGTAATCTTAGCTGGGCAGGTGGTGTTAGGGATAATGGAATTTTTAATCAGAGAAGTGAATTCCAATTCCCATTCTGTTTGTTCTGTTCACTTATGCACAAATACACCTCTTTTCCCCTAGCTATGGGTTAATTAGTAAGATTTGTATCACTAAATTGTTATTGTCTTATTTCAAATAATTGGCAAATGTTTAATAAGCTGTAGAAAATGAAAAAAATGCTTTTTGAACAAATATCCTTGGAAAGACATAAATTCATCTCTCCTCCATGTTAGAGGTTAGTAGCAGAATAGGCTGGGCACTCTAGCCTTCAGTGGTAATCAATGGGGAAGGAAAAAACTGAACTCAAAACTTGCCTGAAATGGGATAGACTATCTTACTCCAGAGATATGACTACTGCCACAGCCGCAGTATGTGGTGCTGCTATGACCCTAATATAGAACAGGTGACATGAAAGGATTCTACAGTTGTTAGAGATCAAGTCAGCGGCTCTTAACATGGATAGGTTTCAGGGGGTCTGTGAGGATCAGATAAAATTAACTTTTATATTTGTATATAGCTCTTATCCCAATCAGAGATTTCACCTTGAAAAAAAAAAAAAAAAAAAAAAAAAAAGCATCTTGCCACTGTTTGAGAAAAAAAACACCCAGCCACTACAGCCACTATTTACAGTGGTGACCCCCTAGGGATCTCTACTTACTTTTGGGTCCTGCTTACCATTTAAATGTGTGTCATCATTCTCTGCATAACCACCATCTTTTGCCATTCAATAAGAACAAGAGATAATTCTCATTTCACATCATATCATGGCTTTTTGATCATCTTCTTATATATATATCATGGCTTGACTATTTTATATATATATATATATATCATGGCTTGACTATCTTATATATATATATAGATATCATGGCTTGATCTATCTTATATATATATATATAGATACTTTTGCTTGATCATCTTATATATATATATATATATAATGGTTTGACTATCTTATATATATATATATATCGGGGACGGATCGAATATATATATATATATATCGTGGCTCGATCATCTTATATATACATATATATATATCGCGGCTTGATCATTTTATATATATATATATATCAATATCTTGTTTATATATATATATATATATCGTATAGATCATTCTTATATATATATCATGGCTTGATTATCTTATATATATATATATATATATTTACGGTTTGACTTCATTTTATATATATATATATATATATCATGGCTTGACTATCTTATATATATATATATCATGTATTAATTAACTATTATATATATATATCATGGCTTGACTATTCTTATTATATATATATATATCATGGTTTGATCATTTATTATATATATATATATATTATGGCTTGATTATCTTATATATATATATATATCGGTTTGGATTAGTTTATATATATATATCGGGGCGGACTATCTTATATATATATATCATGGCTTGATTTATCTTATATATATATATATATATATATATCGGTGGCCGGATCATCTTTATATATATATATATATCGTGCTTGACTACCCCGCGCGGCTATTCCGGCTAGATCATCTTATATATATATCATGGTTTGATCATCTTATATATATATATATATACATATCATGGCTTGATCATCTTTATACATATATATCATGGTTGATCATCTTATACAGGCATCATGCGTGCTTGACTATCTTATATATATATATCATGGCTTGATCATTCTCTTATACATATATCATGGCTTGATCATCTTCTCATATTTATATATATATCATGGCTGGATCATTTTATATATATATATATATATATATATATCATGGCTGGACTAATTTATATATATATATATATATATATCATGGCTGGACTATCTTATATATATATATCATGGCTTGATCATCTTATACTTTAAGCCATCATCTTATATATATCATGGCTTGATCATCTTATACATATCATGGCTTGATCATCTTTTAAGTATATCATGGTTTGATCATCTTATATATATCATGGTTGACTATCTTTATATATATATATATATCATGGTTTGATCATTCTTTTATATATATATATACATATCATGGCTTTGATCATCTTTTATATATATATATATATATCATGGTTTGATCATTCTTTATATATATATATATATCATGGCTTGATCATCTTTTATATATATATATATATCATGGTTTAATTACCTTTTATATATATATATGTATATCATATTGATCATCTTTATATATATATATATATATCATGGCTTGATCATCTTTTATATATATATATATATATATATCATGGCTTGATCATCTTTTATATATATATATATATATATATATCAGTCAATTACCTTTATATATATATATATATATCATGGCTTGACTATCTTTATATATATATATATTTGCTATGCTTGACTACCTTATATATATATATATACTGTATGTATTGATTTATCTTTATATATATATATATATATCATGGCTTGATCATCTTTTATACATATATATACACGAAGTATTGATCATCTTCTTATATATATATATATATATATATATTGATCATTCTTCTTATATATATATATATATCATGGCTTGACTATCTTCTTATATATATATCATGCTTGAATTAACTCCTTATATATATATATATATATATATATATATATATATATCATGGCTTGATCATCTTCTTATATATATATATATCATGGTTTGATCATCTTTATATATATATAGGTTTATGTATTGATCATCTTCTATATATATATATATCATGGCTTGATCATTCCTATACATATATATATACCATGGCTTGATCATTCTATATATATCATGGCTTGATCATCTTATATATATATCATGGCTTGATCATCTTATATATATATCATGGTTTGATCATCTATATATATATCATGGCTTGACTATTCAACATATATATCATGGCTTGATCATCTTACATATATATCATGGCTTGATCATCTTATATATATATCATGGCTTGATCATCTTATATATATATATATATATATCATGGCTTGATTATTATCTTTATATATATATATATATATATATATATATATATCATGTGTATTGATCATTCCTATATATATATATCATGGTTGACCATTCTCTATATATATATATCATGGCTTGATCATCTTCTATATATATATATCATGGCTTGATCATTTCATATATATATCATGGCTTGATCATCTTCTATATATATATATCATGGTTTGATTATCTTCTATATATATATATCATGGCTTGATCATCTTTCATATATATATATTTGTGTGTGTTGATCATCTTATATATATATATCGTGCTTGATCATCTTCTTACATATATATATGTATCATGGTTTGATCATCTTCTTATATATATATATCATGTGGTTTGATCATCTTATATATATATATATATATCATGGTTTGATCATCTTCTTACATATATCATGGCTTGACCTCATCTTATACACACATATACTTGTCTTGATCATCTCTATATATACATTTTGTGTCTTTGATCATCTTCTTATATATATATAATGGTTTGACTCATCTTTCTTATATATATATATATATATATATATATATATCATGGCTTGATCATCTTCATATTCTTGGTGAGGATTAATTAACCTCAATTTCTTTCAAGCACAGTTCACTGAAAAGTGTTGTGTGTACATGAAAGAGAAATGCATGTACCAGTGTTGTGAAAACACACTCAGACCATCAGTATTTGCTGGTCTGTCCATCTGTCTATGAAGGGTTAGATAAGGGGTTTGTGACTCAAAAAAGGTCAAGAACCACTTGATTATTAAGCGAGAAACAAAAATCAAGAATTTGCAAACTCACTTTGGGTGAGTGATAGAATCCATTGTGGTATGTTCTCCAAATTCTTTCTTCAAAATCTTCTCTAAATTTTCAGAAGAGTATGGGCGCTTTCCATGAAACACTTCATCTTTCATCCGGAAATATAAACCTTTGCAATATTGCAATGATTTACCTGTAAATAAAAATAAGAATGAAGATAGTGAAAAATGATTAATATATATATATATATATATATATATGTGTGTGTGTGTGTGTGTGTGTGTGTGTGACATGAAAACAAATGATGTTTGGGATAATTATGAATGCAAAAAATGGAATATTAGAACCAAAATAAGGAAAATTATAAAAATTTCTAGTTTATTTATATATACAAAATATGTCAAGGGAGACTAAAATTAAATCACTTAACAGATTTCCACTAATTTACTTTTGTTGGTGCAATATTAAATAAGATGAAGACATATTATTCAACATGAGGAGAACTCACTGTCTTCAAAATTGAATGTTAGTAGCTATTATCACCACTATGGTGTTAAGAGTGATGTCCCTTTGTCCTGTTGCTGCAAATGTTATTTGTATATCTAGCAAGGTGATATACAGTCAAATCAACCCAACCAAAGTATATTGTCACCAGAATTTTCTAAATATGGGAGAATTTCTTTAAAAAATTGACTGCAAACTGTTTTCATTTGCAAGATTTAAAATCTTTCATTCTCTCTCTTTCTCAGGTACAGAGTTCGATGAATAAATTGTCGCCATTTTATACTTTGAATTTTGCACATGCACATTGTTATTAATTTTGTCAATTGCGCTGTATAGTAGGGTCAGTTGGACACCATCTCTGAGAAAAGTAGCACTATGATGCAATTTACTCTGCCAGAAATTCAGAAACAGCATGTTGTACTGCTTGGCATTTGCACCAGAAGCTCCAATACGAACATATCAGAATGTTTGGGTGTCAATCTGAGGACAGTGCAGAGGATTCAGAAAGAGTTGGATGAGTCTAAAGGTGATTGCAAAGTTACAGCAGCTTGGAAAACTCACTATGGTCATTCTGATAAGAAAAGAACTCTAGAATTTGTTGGTGAGAGCCTTAGACTCAACACAAAAGCCTACATCAAGTGCCTTGAGGGGGTAGTGCAGCCCTGGGTCAAGAGGGTAGCTGCTGGAAGAATCTATTTTCTGGCAACAGGACTCTTCACCATGCCACACAAGCAGGGGAACTTAGTCATGGTTTTTAGACAAATTCTGTGATCACATCATCCAATATAACTCCTCAGATGGCAACCACTTTGATTATTATGTGGTGGCTGCTGGAAGACCCAATGTCTGAAAATGGGACTCTGCACCATGCAATAAAAGCAGGAGAACCCAGTCATGGCTGTCAAACAATTTCTGCAACCACATCACCCCTTACATCTGAGTACCTAACCCCCCAGACTGCAACCTCCTTGATTATTATGTGTAGGGTGCAGTCGAGTGAAGACCAACAAAACTCCTCGTAACACCAAAGATAAACCGAAAGCAAAGATTATAGCAGCATTCACCAACTTAAACAAGGAGACTGTTCAGAAGAGTTGCAGGAGATTTCATAGTCTGGGGGCTGTGGTTGAAGACAATGGTGATTTTATTAGTATTTTAAGATATTTTTGTGTAATTTTAGTAAATATATCTGTTCAAATGAGATATCAATGCTATTTTCATTTGGGTGTAATTAATGCGACAATTTATCCATCACACCCTGTATGTGTTTTCCAATGTACAAGACAGTGATTAATAAAAGGAAAGTTTATTTCAGATAAAATATTTGGAGAAATTGTTTAATTGTCATCTATATGATAGATGACTATTTTAATCAATTCACTTCAAGCAAAGCAATAACGACACTAAGATGGAAGGGAAAACTGGGAGTAAAAGAAAATAAAGAGATTTTAGAAGGAATCAGAAACCCAACTCTAAATAGGAAATAAAGGATGAACTTCTAAAAGATCAGGGAGGAGTGTGAACAGGTTGATAGGTGAACCTATCTACTCACATTGAGGAAAAAATAAAATAAAAGTAAATAAGATTTCAGAGTTTAGGCGGAGACATGAGAAGTATAGAGTCTGAAGTACTTGTCCATACTAGGTAAGTGGCCAAGATTTAGATGGAAAAGCCAGTTATAAAAGACTCATTAGTTCTGTGATGGAGAGCTGGTGAGATACAAAACACACACACATATATAAATTCAAATATTACTTTTAGTGAATTCCCACATCTATGCTTCATTTTTATTTTTAACAGTATTTATTTCATCAACACTCAAGAAGATGTGCGTTGTGGTACAATAGATATCGGCTCGGAACGAGAAATCAGGGAGCCGAGTTCGAATTCCAGTTGAATCCATTGTATTCACTTCCGCGCAAATACCCTTGGGAAAGGTATTAATCTGTCACTTCCTTCCAGTTATGGGTTAAATAGCAGGACAGATTGAGTTCTATAGCCTTGGTCGGCAACCAGTCTACTGCAGAAAGCAATGGCAACCTACTGCAGGATAATCTTCTGCCCAGTCAGTCATGTTTCTTTCGAGACATGATCGCCCAAAGTGTGTATCACGTATGGCACTTAACTGACTGACCCTCTACCATGATCCAAACCCCTTTCTCGCTTTGTTGGAAAAACTATACTGGCGTGTATATACACTGCTTATATACGACACGTAAAAATTTCCCTTCTCTGATTCCATGCGCCTATGGCTTAGCGGGTAGCGACTCCGACTGACACCAACTCGTTCGAGTTTTGATCCCAGCCAAAAGCTAGTGGATGTGTCTAGACACACTGATGAGCTGTGATACTGCAAAACAGCCTTGTATGTGGATGACTAATATATATGTATGGATAACTCTAGTTAATTCATTTTTATGAAAACTTTTGGTCTGACGAGAGTTAAATGTTTTTCAAGAAAATATGATTTTTATAAAAGATCATCATCTTTTTAAAATATTCTCGAAATAAATTATCACCTATGGATGGTAAATTCTTTCAATCTATTATCATTATAATATTCTGTTAAATTCTAACATTGAGTTCTCATCAGATTATGATCCCCCATGGAATTTACCTTACAAATTACCAAGGAACTACTTAATTATATTTGCTCCTTATATGCCATAAGTCAAACTCTCTTTGGAAAATTCCATTTGGATAAGATTATAAAGCCAAGTTTTTTGCAGCAAAATAGATAAATTTACTCCTAAAAGAATTAGGCTAAATTTCTAAAAGCATACTTAAAAAATAATACTAAAAATACCAGAAACTCATAATAATAAGCATTAATAGAATTAATGTGAAGAAACTTGTCCCTTAGCTGAGAGGTGTTATTTCAGTCATGCTGACTTTGAAGTCTCATGAGGGCATCGTTGTAATGTCTTCACTCTTCGGGGTTATTTGATTTTCTCTGCTGCTGCTTCTCAATTTTTTCCTATTTATGTAAAGTTTAGTTTAATTTGAAATCTTTGCATGTATATGATTTTTTTTTTTGTCTAATGAATTTTATATTGTTTATCTTTGGTTTTTTTCTGCTGTTTCCTAAGTGGTGTAGGATTTGCTGGTAGTTAATTAATTTATAGTTGAGCTGGCTAAATGTAACAATAAATTCTATGCTAACAGTTTCTTTACTTGCACTTCTCGCTTGTGGAACACACTTCTGGCACCATCCTTTCCAGCCAACTTTAATCTTCAAAAGTTAAAAGGCAATATCAATCACTATCCTACTATTCCCTTTCTGCTCATTAGTAATGTTTCTTTTTTCTAACTCTTACACACCCAGTAACTCCTTGTGTCTTAATGGTTTAACTGCCTTGCTTGGGGTGAAACTGAATAATATATATATTTGTGTATTTAGGCAGCAAATTTTCTTTTAGACATGTTAAATAAACTGCTAAAATTGTGTCTGCTTATTTTTAATAAAATCCGTTCATACTCACAGATAATTTTTCATGTATTATAATTTCTAACATCTTTCAATTATAATACGAGAAAGATTATCCATGTGTGAACAGATTTTATTAAAAATAAGCAGACACAACATTTGCAATTTATTTAATCTGACATATATGTATAATTAGGAAGAGTTATAACTTGGCCATGTATAAATGAATGGACAAGACGGGAACACGAACAGGATATCCCTAGACATGAACTGCAAATTAGGAACAATCTGCCCACAGTAGATTAAATAAAGGGTTTAATTTGATATTTACTGAAAGTTGCATGTGTTGACAGATGCTCAATGAAGGCTGGCAAGCGCAGTGTCTGATATGTTGT
Source organism: Ascarosepion bandense (assembly GCA_037127315.1). Taxonomy (NCBI): domain Eukaryota; kingdom Metazoa; phylum Mollusca; class Cephalopoda; order Sepiida; family Sepiidae; genus Ascarosepion; species Ascarosepion bandense. Next base: position 1,134,770 of record JBBBDQ010000283.1, read on the forward strand.
GATTAAAATATCAAACGATGAGGGCATTAGTTCGAATGTAAATAGCATTTTTGTTTGAGGACAATGAAGCTGACAACAGAAGTTTTTTAAACGCTGAAGAATTATAAAACCATAAAAACAATATGTAAATGGAAGAAAACTGGAAATTTCTTTTTAATCATTTCACCCCAAGCAAAACAGGAATGCCACTAGTATGCAGAGGGTTACAGGGAGCAAAAGTCTGAGAAAAAACTGAGGATAGGGAGGATTGATGAAAGAACAAAAGATGAATGAGATTCACAAAGATAGAAGATGGTAATTGACGTTGCATTTAAACTTTTGGAGATTGCAGTTATCAGAGAAGCAAGTAAACTGAAGGGAGTTCCACAGGTGGGAAATGCAAAAAAAGAAACCATTTGAGTAGAAGTGATGGTTGCATTTAGCTATTTTAACAGTAAAAGAGTGAGATCTAGATGCCAATCTAGTAGCATGCTTAAATTCATGTGGTTGGGAAGAAAACACATCAAAGCAGTTGCTCTAAAAATATAGAAAAGACGCAGGGAAGCCACATCACATCAGTGAGAGAGTGACTAAAGTTGAGATGCCAAGTCAGGATCGATTACATTGCAGATCCTTCTTTGGATTTTATCAAGAACAGTGAGATATACAGCAGCAGCATCCGACCAGATATGGCAGCAGTATTCAATCCCTGGACAAATGGTAGATTTGTAAATGTATAAGATGGATTCTGACAAGAAAAATTTTATGGGACCCAAATTTCCTTATGATTTCTCTTTTCAGAAAAAAATATATTATTTTGGCTCATTTTGACTAAGAGTTAATAAAAAGAAATGTTAAAAAAAAAAAAGAGATAAGACATCCCCTACACATGGACAGCAGAATGAAATCCAATTTGAAATTCCCTAAAAGTTATCCAGAATGGCAGACACCTGAAGAAGGACAGAGGGTATAATAGTTGAAATGTTAAAGATTAGTAAATAATAATTCCTTATTCAAAAAATTAGAGACAGAATTAAGATTCCTATAGTTCATATAACAGTAATGACAAATCCATAAATGTGGCATTGGGTTCTGTGATAACACGCGTGGCATATGGACTCACATCTGAATATTGTCTGATTGTGGATAGGTGTAAGATAAATATTTTAGTGGAAATTTTGAGAATAAAGGGTTAAAAATAAATATTTTGTTTCTAATCATTTCACCACAAGCAAGGTGAGAATGTCATTAGTACACAGAGGCTAACAGGGAGTGAAAGTGAAATAAAGGACTGAGTATAGGGATGATAGATAGAAGGACAAGAAATGAATGAGATTCAAGACAGAAGATGGCAATTGATGCTGCATTTAAATTTTTGGAGATTGTAGTTATCAGGGAAGCAAGTAAATGGGAGAGAATTTCACAGGCAGGAAGTGCAAGAAAAGAAACTGTTGGAGTAGAAGTGGTGGTTGCATTTAACTATTTCAACAGTAAATGGATGGGACCTAGATGCCAATCTAGTAGTATGCTTAAATTCATGCAGTCGGGACACCAGGGAAGAAAGCTTGTCAGAGCAGTTACCATGAAAATGTTTATAGAAATGACAGAGGGAAGCCATGTCATGTCGTTGAGAAAGTGACTCAAGTCAAGATTCCAAGTCATGACCAATATATACAGATTCTTTGGATTTTGTCAAGAACTTCAGGATAAATACCAGACCAGATATGGTAGCAGTATTTAGTGCAAAGACAAATGGTAGATTTATAAATGTGCAAGATGGATTCTGACAAGAAAAATTTTATGGGACCCAAATTTCCTTATGATTTCTCTTTTCAGAAAAAAATATTTTATTTTGGCTCATTTTGACTAAGAGTTAATAAAAAGAAATGTTAAAAAAAAAAGAAAGAGATAAGACATCCCCTACACATGGACAGCAGAATGAAATCCAATTTGAAATTCCCTAAAAGTTATCCAGAATGGCAGACACCTGAAGAAGGACAGAGGGTATAATAGTTGAAATGTTAAAGATTAGTAAATAATAATTCCTTATTCCAAAAATTAGAGACAGAATTAAGATTCCTATAGCTCATATAACTGATGGTTCATATAACATTTGCAGTAATGACAAATCCATAAATGTGGCATTGGGTTCTGTGATAACACGTGTGGCATATGGACTCACATCTGAATATTGTCTGATTGTGGATAGGTGTAAGATAAATATTTTAGTGGAAATTTTGAGAATAAAGGGTTAAAAATAAATATTTTGTTTCTAATCATTTCACCACAAGCAAGGTGAGAATGTCATTAGTACACAGAGGCTTACAGGGAGTGAAAGTGAAATAAAGGACTGAGTATAGGGATGATAGATAGAAGGACAAGAAATGAATGAGATTCAAGACAGAAGATGGCAATTGATGTTGCATTTAAATTTTTGGAGATTGTAGTTATCAGGGAAGCAAGTAAATGGGAGAGAATTTCACAGGCAGGAAGTGCAAGAAAAGAAACTGTTGGAGTTAATCATGCAGTCGGGACACCAGGGAAGAAAGCTTGTCAGAGCAGTTACCATGAAAATGTTTATAGAAATGACAGAGGGAAGCCATGTCATGTCGTTGAGAAAGTGACTCAAGTCAAGATTCCAAGTCATGACCAATATATACAGATTCTTTGGATTTTGTCAAGAACTTCAGGATAAATACCAGACCAGATATGGTAGCATATTAAAAAAATTAGAGACAGAATTAAGATTCCTATTTGAATAAATGGTAGAAGATACACTAAATTTAGGGTAACTTCTAATTTGTAAACAGGATATAATTAGAACAATGTACACAAATGATGGTACTAGGACAATGTGTACTGGACATTTGTCTCCCAGATAATTACATACCAGGACATTTGCATACCTCAGATAATATTTTGTGCCTTTAACGGCAGTGACTATAAATTTTGAAAAAAGCATAAGTAGTAATTATAATTTTTTAAAAAAGGAATAAAATAAAAATAAGTTTATTTTTTTTATAAATGTAATGACGGATTAACAGTGTTTAAAAAAATATTTAAAAAATTGAAAATTATTGTAATTTCACAAATTAATCAAAAGTTAGGAATGTTGCGAACTTTTAAGAAATTTATTTAATAGCAACATGATTCTCTTATTTGCAGTTTTATTTTTGATAACAGAATTGTTATGTTAACTTTTTTTTTAGAATAATTAAAAGTGCATTTGCAATTAATAACTCTTAAGAAAATATGGTAACTTTAAAAAATTACCAGAGGTACGCAATTATTCAGGAACATGTTTGTGTAAATACGCAAATGTCCGGTCTGTTTACTGCTAATGAGACAGACATATTTACCATGGGCAATGGCCAAAGCAAGAATTCCCCCTGTGCTGGTACCCCCAATCCAGTCAAAACATTCTCTGATTGGGCGCTGCACTCGACGTTCAATTTCAATAAGAAGTTGAATCAGTACCAGACCTCGTATTCCACCTCCATCCAGACACAAAACCTGTAAAATAAATATGGTAACAGTCAAGGTTCAAAAGAGCTGCTGAATTGCCATTTCATATTAAAAGAAAAGAATTACTGAGAAAAGAAATTATTAGTATTTAAATACAGGATTCTTTGTTTTTGATATTTAAAGGAAAAAAATTCCTTGAATTTTAGAAACAATTTGAATCCTGTCCATTTGGCAGAAATTGGCATTTATTTGTGCAAAGTGTTTTTTTTTTTTTAATCATATCACCCCGAGCAAGGCGGTAACACCACTGAAGCACAGGGGGGCTACGTAGGAGTGAAAAGATTGGAAAAGAGAAAACCGGAGACCACATCCTAAACAAGGGACAAGGGATGAGCCTCTTCACCTGTTCAATAGACGTGGGTGGAGTGTGAACTGGGCGATAGTTTAGTCTATCTACTCCAATTGAAAAAAAAAAAAGAAAAGAGTGAAAAGATTGGAAAAGAGAAAGCTGGAAACCACATCCTAAACAAGGAACAAGGGATGAGCCTCTTCACCTATTCAATTAAAAAAAACCAAAAAAAAAAACAAAAAAACACACAAACAAATCTGATGAAATCATTTACAAAATTAGAATAAGAATATGATAAAACAAATTCTAAAGCAGCGTTTCCCACCCACCTGTGGGTGATTTCAACCGTTGGTTTACTTTGTTTTATGGCATATCGACCTTAATAGGTTACATAATATTAGCCGACAAGAATTTTACAATACATTCACATGAATACAATATTCATATGAAATGGCAATATTCTTTGTAAGAAATCAGTTTGTAGATCAGGTTTCACTGATGCTTTTTTATAAAAATATATTTTGTTGAGAGTCTGGTTTCATTGATATATTCTTTTCAGGTATGCAGTTTATAGAGAAATTGGTTTTTATTGACATTCAGATTTGGTTTATATTTTTTTTATAGGCCCACTATTTTAAGAAATGATATTATGTCAACAACTTTTGATTTCTAGATACACTCATACATTGTTGTTTATATTATAGGAATTTTGTCTTGATAGTGCAAGGTCTGAACACTCAGTCTACATCCATATCTAAAGATGATCTGGCTGTTAGGTCTGCTTTATTGTTACCATCAAATCAGATATGGCTAAGAATCCAATATAGTTTGATGTCTTTATGTTTCCAAGTAGTGTTCATTTTGAATAATGGTCTGATAATGAGTGGGTTGTTGGATTGTTTTGTCCTTTAATGCCATTAGGATGGATAGTGAATCTGAAAAATTAGGAAATCTTTTTTTTGTTTGCTCTCTATGGTAATGATGAGAGCTGGCTCTATTGCATAAACCTCCACAGTAAAAATAAAGCTTCCCATTGGAAACGCATTTATTTTGTAATATTTTGTATCTGCTGCACATATTCTCTTATCCTCACACTTTGACCAGTCTCTATACATGGGTGTATCGTTAGGATAGTTTTCCAATATGCCCTGAAATTTGTCCTGAAGTTTTTGTTTAGAGAGTTTATTTACTTCCAGAAAGTATATATGAATTGGGATCAAACAAAAATCAAGTATAGATCAAAATCTGACAATGATAGGATAAAGAACAGATCAGAAAAATTTATTGATCTAACATATTTCAGCATTAATAAAGCTTCATCAGAATGATATATGTAGTAAAAAGAAAGAAATTCTGATATTTTTATTTTTGCATTGTTTGTTTTTCATTTGTTAATCAGGATTCATGTACATTTAACTTGTTAAAAAAAACTAAAACAAAAATCAATGGTTTCCAAAGTTCAGAGAAAAAAAACATAAATATTACTTTATGTATGTAAGTGTATCATAATTCTAGTTTTTTTTTTTTTGTTTTGTTTTATGGTATATCAATCTCAATGGGTTATTTTATGTCAATAAGATTTTTAGGATAGGTCTGTATGTGCGTTGTGGTGCAGTGGATATTGGCTCGGAACGAGAAATCGGGGAGCTGAGTTCAAATTCCAGCTGAATTCATTGCATTCACTTACGCACAAATACCCTTGGGAAAGGTATTAATCCATCTCTTCCTTCCAGTTATGAGTTAAATAACAGGACAGATTGGGTTCTATAGCCTTGGCTGGCAACCAGTCTACTGCAGAAAGCAATGGCAACCTACTGTGGGATAATCTTCTGCCCAGTCAGTCATGTCTCTTTCGAGACATGATTGCCCAAGCGTGTTTCACATATGGCACTTAACTGACTGACTGTATGAATAGAATATTTATTTTTTTGTAATAAATCAGTTTGTAGATCAGGGTTTTGGTTTATTTTGTTTTATGGCATATGAACCTCAAAGGGTTATTTAATGCCAACAAATTCTTTTGTGTTTAAATAAATATATATATATATATATATATATATATATACACACACACAATTAAAAAATGTATTCCTTGTTACAAAATAGCTATGTATGTCAAGTTTTACTAACACCCCTGCAAAGAGGGCCTCTGTCAAAAAAAAATTACATTGCTGGCATTATTCCCCCACTCAACAAAGAATTGTGGGTAATATTTATTCTCTCCATGTCTGGTTTCTGAATTTTATTTCTGCAAATAGGTTTTTTTTTACCAAGAGTCTAGCTTTGTGGATATATTTTTTCTTTTTTTTTTGATAAAAACTTTGTTTCATCATTATTCTCTCCTGTTTTATATTTTTTTTGTAGAGGCTGTCCACTTTTAGATATGATATTATATCATTCACATTTTAATAATTCTAGTTTGTCTATGTGGGACGCAGATGAAATCTTGATTGGAAAAAGAAAGAAAGGGAAGGTACACAAAACTAAGACTGGTGTTAACACACAAAATGGATACAGAAAAGTGATCACGACATTCTGACTTCAAGATAAGAAAGAACAGAACTAAATGAAACTTATCTTATTGTCCAGAAAGAAATCCCAACATGCATCTGTATTTTTAGTCTATAAAATTGGGGAGTGGGACGTTTTTTGCAGTCATTCCTAATGTGATTGAAGCCAAAAGGCTCCGATTTGTTCTTTATCCTATCATCGTATATATAAATTTTAATTATCAGTCATAACACACACACAGGGCATGAGTCTAATAAAATCGAATTGCTTGGTCTGTAGTAGAAATCTTAAAAACCTACTTCCTTACCTTTTTCCCCCGTGCAGGATGATAAGAGGCTTCATGAATAATCTTGCTGTTTATCATTTCTTCGCAGAAAGCTGTGCACCAAAAGAAGGAAAGATATCAAAATCTGTACATTAATAACAGCATTTTTAATATATATCACCTGAAGAAGGCCGGAGCATACAAAACATTGGGAATATGACAAAGACAAGGACAACAGCCCAAATAATGCAAATAGTATAAATAGTTACAATGCCTTATGTCAGTAATATAGACATATGTTAAAAACTATAGTTTTGTCTTATTTAATTTAAAAGTTGTTGTAGAGTAGCTAGTACCCCTTCAACACTCTAAATGATGCACTGGCTTATACCCTGAAAGAGCCTCTGGGTATGTATTTAAAGGGTCATTTTCTGCAACAAGCAGTTTAATATTCAGATTGACTTACTTTGTTGGTTAGTCACCATTTAGACTGTTCTCTCTTTTGCTCGTAAGTTTGTCTAGTCAATTGCAATTTACTGTTTTGTATTTTTTGTATATATCCGGTGGCAATGGATATATGCAAAAAATGCACTTATTCTTCTCTGTGTAGCATTTACCTCAATGATACAACAAAAGTCATACTTCAATTAAATCAATGTTTGTTGATCTGATCAACAACATTTGTGTCATTTTAGTCATTAAAACAGCTATGTCTGTGCATTTTTCTTCTCTGGCATCTCGACTTCAGTCACTTTCTTACAAATGTGACATGGCTTCCCTCCGTCTTTTCTACAACTATTTTCATGGCAAATATTTTACTGTTGTAGCTACACCAACACTTCTATTTTCTTGCATTTCTTGCCTGTTGAACTCTCTTCCAATTTCTTGTTTCTGCACCACCTACAATCTTCAAAAATTTGAATACAACATCAACAACCATCTTCTGTCTTGACTCACTAAAGTTTTCTCATTCTTTTTCACTCCCTGTAACTTCCTGCATCCTAGTGGCTTTATCACCTTGCTTGGGCTGAAATTATTTAAAAAAAAGTGACATATCCATTTTTTTTTTTTTTGTAAATCATATCACCCCAAGCAAGGCGGTAACACCACTGATGTGCAGGGGGCTACATAAGAGTGAGAAGATTAGAAAAGAGAAAACCGGAAACCGCATCCTAAACAGGAAACAAGAGATGAGCCTCTTCATCTGTTCAATAGATGTGGGTGGAGTGTGAAGCGGGCGATTGTCTTTATTGCTATCTTTTCTTTTCTAAACCCTATTCTGCCACCCATTTACACAAACTTGTTGGGTAGATTATGTACTGTTTTCCTCTGTCTCATTCTTTCAATATATCTTGTGAGTGTCAAATTTTCCAAGCCTTCTTTCCTCATTATGCACCTTTAAAATTTCAATCTTCTCTTTCTGATATTAAGTATAAGTATCCTTTTCATTTCCAATTTCTCTAAAACTTTGTTGGAGCTCGCATGATCAGTCCATAACATTTTCAGGCAGTAACTAATCTGTTACTATTAATCCAATATTAATCTAATACTTCTACCTTTGCATTTGAAATAGACAGATCAAGATAATTATTCCTTTTTGAAGAAAAATTCTCACAGAATATCTTTATTTCCACAAACCCCTTTATTAAATATTCAGGAAATTTCATCACACACCTTAATCTAGGCTGTGAGTATTCTAGAACTATGTTTCATTTGAATAATTAATAAAAGAGGTGGCCAGAATATAGATATCTCAGATGAATTTTTTTTCCAAAACATAACTCTCCTGGTCTGTCGTTTACCAATATGAAGACAATGACAAAGAGAAACTGCAACCAAAATGACAGGAAATAAACTTTTGCTACTTCGATGAAAATAAACTTCTTAACAATTCTTAACAATTTGACAAGAATATGCTCAGACTGAAATTTGCACATCTTTACTGATAAAATGACGAAATATAAATTTCAAACACAATAACTTGCTTTTTCACAACTGATAAAATTGACAGACATCAACATATATATAAAATGTACACTTATATTTTGTTTGCTCTTCTTTGGTGATTTGATGTGAAGTGAAAGTGAGAGTCTGGTCGGAGCAGGCACGTATACAAGGCAGCCAGACAGACAGCTGGCTGGCCCCTTCTGTCTTCTTAACTCTACTGCTCTCTGCAACTGTTGGATTCAATTCTCCCTCTGTGACAGCTAACGTCACTTAAACAGCTATCTCTTGACACCTGAAATTTCCAGTCTACTCTGTCCCATTTTGGGTACTGACGTTTTTGACCCTGGTCATAAAAACAATGCGACACAGAGATCTGAAGACGAATTGGCATGGTGAAGGAAGCATTCCAGAAGTTGAGTAAGGTATTAAGAAATAGGACAATTTCGCTAAAAACTAGGAAGAGAGTACTGGATTGCCACATGCTGTCCATCCTTCAATATGGCAGTGAATGCTGGACAATACCATCAAAGATGAAGGAAAAACTTGAAGCAACTGAAATGTGGCTCTACAGAAGAATACTGTGAATATCATGGATCGAGCATGTGAGCAATGATGAGGTCTTGGAAATGATGGAAACAAAAAGGAAATTAATACTGAGTATCAGGAAGAGACAGCTGAAGTTCCTGGGACACGCAATGAAGAAGGAGAGCTTCGAGAATCTGGCCAGATAGAGGAAAAGAGAGACAGGGGAAAGCAACGGATAACATATTTGAAGGACCTAATCAGGTGGATGACGGAACAAGGATTACATGGTGTAACAGGAGAAGGCTTGCTCAGAGCCACCAGGGATAGGGAAACATGGAAGGCCATGATCGCCTACATCCTGAAGGGACAAGGCACACAGAAGATATTTTTCAATGCTTTGAGGCCTTTTTATATCCTGAATCAGTTTTACAATGATGGCTGGTTAAGCTTTTTATACTAGTTGTTTTTACAAAATGTGGTAGTGTCGACAGGATCCTATAAGTGTATTCACATCTACTTCAAAATTTAAAAAATGCTTCACAACTTCCAGTAAATGTCTTAATTTTCCCCGTTACCATTATAAGCAAATCTAAAAATATATCTCACAACATAAAGCTGAGGGTAATCAAGCTGCAAAACGATGGAAAGTTATACAGGAATATTATCCCCAACCCCATAAATGCCAATTTGTACTTTAAGATTGATACTAGATAAGTCAAAATCAAGTGAGCCTGTTATCACCAAGCCAAGATCAGGACAACCAAGTAAAGTAAAACCCCAGACACTAAGGTTAATTGTTCAAGAATCCAAGATAAACTCTTATATTACATCATCTGATCGTCAGGCAACAGTAAAACACCACTTCAACAAACTTAAGAGAGTGTCTAGTGTTTAAAAAGAAAAACATTTAAAATCTATATAAATTAAGATTTGTAAAATGAACAAATTAGACAGATGCAAATTATAGCAGACAAATTACTTGACAGTATTCTATTAATCAGTTTCAGACAAAAATAAAAAAAAAGCTTTTTTATTGAAAACTAATAGGATTTTCAACATGGCAGTGAATGCTGGACAATATCATCGAAGATGAAGGAAAAACTTGAGGCAACTGAAATGTGGTTCTACAGAAAGATGCTACGGATATCATGGATTGGGCATGTGAGCAATAATGAGATTTTGGAAAGAATAGCAACAAATAGGAAATTAATACTGAGAATCAGAAAGCTACAGCTGAAGTTCCTGAAACATGCAATGAGAAAGGAGGGCTTGGAGAATCTGATACTAACAGGCCAGATAGAGGGAAGGAGAGACAGGGGAAAACAGCATGTAGTGTACTTGACTGGCCTGTGCAGGTGGATGGCAGAACGGGAGTTGCATGGTGTAACAGGAGAAAGCGTGCTGAAAACCACCAGGGATAGGGAAACGTGGAAAGACATGATTGCCTACGTCTTGAAGGGACAAGGCACATAGAAGAAGAATAGGATACAATATCCCAACTTAAAATAAAATTTAATTATAATTTAGGAACAAAAATAAAATTTACACAACATTTTAAACATACATCAACTTATAAATCTGCAAATTTCTAGCTCTTAATCATGTATAGTTATTACAAGAAATGTTACATTTTACAAATAATACATATTCAAATATAGACAGTTTCCTGCTAAATATTTTCATGTATTCTTGTGTTTACTAAAATGCCCATGAACTAATTATAAATAAGATGTTACCATATCAAGTGTGGAGAGATAGTTGCAAAGAGCCTGGTACTGAACAAGTCAAAGTCCTGGAGTTGTTTTCCTCGATTGTCTGTACAGCTCTTTTTATTCAGAATTTTGACCATGCATGCAAATTAGCGATAGTTTTAAAACAACTAGAACCATGAATGCACTTTGACTAAATTGGTGGCTCTAACTGAACAGGTGAGATACTGTGAACTTTAGATTTTCCTTGTCCAATTTCACTACATCATGTAGCCAGTACGAGTGACAGTTCAAGTAACAGTAGGAGTAAAGCCCGAGTTAAGAAACAACTATTGTAAAACACCTCAATAATTTCTGGAATATAAAATTTTTTTTATTTTACACTTTATCTGCCTTTTTTTAGCTTTTGTTTTTTTTTTTTTTTTGAATAATTATTTTCTACAAGGCCAAATATTTAACACTACACAATCTTTCAGAAGTGCCAAAGAAGAAAGAATAGTTGAGATGGAAAAGCAAAATTGATCTCTTCAAATTTATTAATGACCAGAGAACCAAAACTACAAAATATTGGGATAATATGTGAGCAGATGAAACTGAAACATTTGAGACATAATTATCAATGTTTTATTTGTGCTAACTAAAACAAACTCTCTGAGAAAAGTTTATCTTTTTATCTGAAAAACACAGAGGCAGATCATTGATGTCTTGGCAGCTTGTCTAAGTAAATGGTAAAGTAAATGTCAATCAATATTAGGAATTTTTTTATTCAAATCTAAAATCATCTGCTGGAAAATTGGCATTGTCCAGAAAATGGATATTCCAACAAGATAATGGAGTTTAGCCGTATCACCAAAACTACTTAAAAATAGTTCCCAGACAAAATTAAACCATTTGAATGGTCATCCCAGTTTTCAGGTTGTGAGTCAGTTAAGTGCCATACACGATACGTGCTTGGGTGATCATGTCTCTTTCGAGACATGAGTGACTGGGGAGAAGATTTTCCTGCAGTAGGTTGCCATTACATTCTGTGGTAGGCTGGTTGTCAATCAAGGATACAGAATCTAATCTGTTCTGATATTTAACCCATAACTGGAGAGAGAAACAATGGATTCATATATTTCCCAAGGATATTTGTGTGAATGTGAATGCAATAAATTTAACTGGAATTCAAACTTGGCTCCAATTTCTCATCTCGAGCCGATATTCATGGCACCACAACACACTTCAGGTTGTGCATGAGAAAAATCAGAAATATTCAAGCATTATAACAATAGAAAAATGGGGAAAAATTTCATCGTCTCATCGATATACAAAAAAACATGACATGCTCCTTCAGGATGTAAGCGATCATATAAACTCAGAAATTTCTTCTGTTTTTTTATTTTTATTGGCTATACATTCTTGTTTGTGATTGTATTTTGCTCATTGCCTTCTCAACAGATTTTAGAAATCAAATTATTCTTTCTGTTAGACTGGTTGTTACCCAAGGCTATAGAATCCAGTCTATTCTGCTATTTAACCTATAGCTAGTAGACAAAAATCAATTCAAACTTTTTATATTTATGTGAAAGATTTGAACTTGGCTTTCTGTGTCTCTTTCTGATCCTAAGCACAAGTATCCTTTTCATTCCTATTTTCCTTAAAACTTCCTTATTGCCAGCATGTTCTGTTTATGCTATTTTCAGCATTCACCTGTAGAACTAAATCTCTGTTGCTTCAAGTCTCCTCTTCATTTATGAGGAAACTGTCCAGTGTTCATTATGATAAAGGCTGTCTTAGATTGAGGCAGGGATTTTCATTGTTTTGGATGTTTGTGACAAATCCCTTTTCATTGTCAGTGACTAACTTGCAAAAGAACAAGTTACTATTTTTCTTTGTTGACACTTTCTGTGCAAATGATCCTATACTATGAACACATTTGCCATCTGCATAATATTAGAGAAATCCTAGAAGTGTCATTGAAGTTCATTTGGCTTTTTGTTACTTATATGATTAGCCCAAAATAAAATTTTCGTCATTAAAATAAACATTTTGCTAACCTTTAAATCTTTCTTTTCACTTCTTACCCAACATGTAGAATATGTATTCTTTGTAAGAAATTAGTGAGTAGATTAGATTTCATTGACAAATTTTTGTAAAGAAGATTTTGTTGAGAGTCAGATGTATTCATCATCATCATTTATCCATCACACCCAATGGTGTATAGGGCAGCAACTTTTTGTTGCTGTTTCTGTAACAAACTGTTTTTTTATGGGGCAGGGTTGTTAGCCCTGCACCCAACCCCCAAACCTGGAGGACTGGTGGACCATTCTTGGTCCTTACGTTTACAGCACCTGGTATTCCCAAATGGTCACCCATTTAAGTACTGACCAGGTTTGATGTTGCTTAACTTCGGTGATTGGATGGGAACCGGTGTATTCAACATGATATAGCCATAGATGTCAGGCATATTACTAGCATATTTCTTTTTTTTCCCAAAATATATTCCTGGTAATATTTTTTCTTCAAAAATGTACTGCTAGAATTTTGGCTATAAAAGCTTACTTTTATAGTGTTTTGACCCCAGTGTTGAGGTTAACTATTTGCCCATAGCAACAGATGCTACCACCCCAAGTCAGGGTGAAAGTGGGAACAACAGCAATTGAGAGTTGGTTTATGTTCCTCATAACTTCTCAATCAGAGGCCTTGCTGTTGGATGCAATTTTATTGTCATACCCAAGAACAGGATGTAGTTTATTGACATACCTTTGACACCACATTGGGTGTAGGGGTACCCTCTGCAGATGTGCAATTGGTCTATTCTGAAGCCTCAGCTGACAGAGGAGTGGGACAGTTTGTATAGGGACAAACATTATTTAAAGCTACAAGAAGTAGGAAGTTGTGGAGAGCCATGATCAGAAGAGACAAGGCACATAATAGAAGTTTTGAAAGAAAAAATATCTAGAAGAAAAATTTTCTGAAGTTGTTTGTTTAAAGCATACAAATAACTATGTCCAGACTTTAAAGATAAAAGAGAAATTATAGTCTTATACCGAATGGTTACAAATAGCAGTTGTTATAATGGTAATTTATTTTTAATAATACAGTCACAAGAATCCAAAAGAATTCAAATTCTGACTAGATCTAAGATAGCTGTTAGTATTTCAAATTTAAATAGAATCTTCTGGGAGAAAATTTTTTTCTGGTTTTGATAGAATTCAAAAGATATTATTTTTTTTTTTTACACAAATTGTTGCAATCTTCATAAAATTATTACTGTACAATACTATAGTAAGGAACTAGCTTGTTTGAATGACACAGTAGAAAAGAAAACCCATTTTTCTAAGTAAATGCAGGTCCAATACCCTATTCTTGGACTGACATGGTTTTTTATCATGACCTTCCCAATGTAATCAGCTACAAACTAGTATTTATGCTGATGAGGCAACTATTTGTTCCTGTCTTAATAGAAAATCTCATAGGTTGGACAAAGTAAAACTAAAAACGACTGACAGTTGTTAACTGGGGCAAGAAAAGGCTTGTAAATTTTAATGCTTTCAAAATTGAACTGTTATCTTTTAATCCTCATAGAGACTTATTTTTTACTTCTATCAGTATGGCTGATGCTGGCCTCCAGGAGAACAGCTCATTGCGTCTTCTCTATCTCATGTTTTCCATTGACATGAAGTCGAGTGATTATATTGAATCAATTGCAAGGTTTGTTGCTGGGAAAGTTGGTTCACTGTCATGCTAGATAATTTTCCTTGATGCAATTATAAATCTACTATTTGTTCATACATTGAATATTGCTGCTATATCTGGTTTAGTGTACTTTTTTCTTTAAATCATTTCACCCCAAGAAAGGCAGTACCGCAACTGATGCACAGGGGGCTACATAATAGAAAAAGATTAGATAGGAGGAGAGTAAAGAGAAAGATGAACCAGTTACAGGAGGTGTCAGAGAAAGGAGCAAGAGAAGGATGGGAATACAGGTGTGATGACAATTGCAAAGCTAAAGAGAAAAGAAAAGTTATACAGGATGATGTAGAAAGAACTGGAATCAAGTGGTTAAGAGATGGGTATTGACATTGCATTTAAATTCCTGGAGGTTGTAGCTGCCAGGAAAGCAAGAATATGGAAGAGAGTTCCACAGGCAAGAAGTGTGAGAAAAGAAGCTACTGGAGTAGAATTGTTGGCTGCATTTGATTGATCTGTGAATGGGTGGGACCCAGTTCCCAGTCTGGTTGCATGAGTCAACTCATGTGGCAGGGGCACCAGTGACTTAAGTTCATTGGAGTTGTTATATATCTTGAGATTCTCAGCAAAATCCAAAGGTCTGTAA
Source organism: Ascarosepion bandense (assembly GCA_037127315.1). Lineage (NCBI taxonomy): Eukaryota > Metazoa > Mollusca > Cephalopoda > Sepiida > Sepiidae > Ascarosepion > Ascarosepion bandense. The sequence continues at coordinate 1,149,841 of JBBBDQ010000283.1, forward strand.
TGTTCTTACTCCTAACCTAGCATCTCAACTTGAATCACTTTCCTACCACTGTGACATGGCTTTTCTATCTTTTCTATAAATATTTCCATGTCAATTGTTCTAATGACCGTTCTTCCTTGGTGTGATGACTGCATAAATTTAATCATACTACTAGATTGGCAGCTAGGTCTCATTGTTTTGCTGTTGAAATAGCTAGATGTAATTGTAAGTTCTACTCTAATAATTTATTTTCTTCTCACCTGTGGAAATCTCTTCCAAGTTCTTGCTTCCTTGCCACCAACTTTGAGAATTTAAATTAAACATCAATTGCCATTTTCTTTCTTCTGATATCCTCTTTTTTTATCCTGTTCAGGTAAGAAAAACAAAAACACACCAGCCATGTTGCTGGAGTCATGCTTATATCAGGTCAGTCATGTATAAGATGACAACCTTGCACAGACGTTGCTGATCCCTTTCAATGAACAGATTATCTCAATCTGTCCGGTGTTTCACTGTATCAGATTGTATTAGCTGTCTGACCATGTGGTATGAAATTCACAAGCAGGACATTTTTTGCATTCCAGAGTACAGTTGCCATTTCTTAAGCAAGTGCTGGACTTTGAATTTTTGGTCAACAATGTATGATTCCAGGTCATAGAAACAACCTTTGTTTCCAGGTGATCATGTGCTCCAGAAAGTGAGTATCTACTTCCCACTATTGTTCTAAATCCTGAATGGAAATGTTTGTGTTGGAATTTATGCTCTTCAGTCATTTGCCATGAGACTCAACAAGATGTCCTTTCCTCATATCACGACTTCTTGTGAATAATTCCATGAACCACTTAGTTTAGAAGATGAAATTCTCCAAAGGGTGATTAATGTTATCAGTCCTAACCTGGCATCTTGACATCTGTCACTTTCTTACTGCTATGACATGGCTTCCCTGTACCTTTTCTATGAATAATTACATGGCAATAGTTCTAACGAGCTTTCATCCCTGGTACCTTGACTGCATAAATTTAATCATACTACTAGACTGACAATTAGGTTTTGCCCTTTTACTATTGAAACAGATAGATATAACTAAGTTCTATTCTAATAAAGTTTTTCTTACACGACTTGTCTGTGGAACTCTCTTCTGGTTTCTTAGTTCCCTGCTACTTATAACCTTTAATAATTTAAAGGCAACACCAATTAATACCTGTTCTTTTATTGTCCTTTCTCCTCACCAATGATTTCTCATTTTCTTTCAGTCTCAGCAATGCCTTGCATCTTAGTTGCAATATTGCCTTGCTTGGGGTGAAATGAAAAACAAATATCATGAAGTTTGTGCCATTTATCCTCTTGAAGAAAAAGTTCAATGCATGCAATGTTTTTTTTTCTCTTGCCTCTGGGAATGCACTCAAGTCCACAGTGAATTTCTGTTGGATTTTTACTATGGAATGTAAAAAGCTTTATAACTCCTTGCATCTCTGTTGCCACCATTTATGCAGAGATGTTACATATGCATGTACTCATTATTAAGGCAATACTGCATACTAAGATTCTTGATAATGAAGAGACAATTGTCAGCATGTGACACCACTGAAAAGTGCCTAACCTAAGCCCAGTGAGTAAAATTGGGTGGCTGAAATTCTTCAAAAGCCATTAGTAGTTGTGCTAGCACAAAGTCACAAGTCATCGTGACTGAGGGTTTGTGTGTGTTGACCTTTTTCAACTCCAGAATACACAAAATTATACACTCTCTCCCATAAATTGTATTTATCTAGTTCTGCATAGTAGCAAAACTACAAGTTGGCCCTATGGATGTTGAAGAAATTGTAATGCATCTGAGCAGGTGTCTGTAACAGGGATTAATTAGCCACCATAGCAGATGGGCATTTTGGAAAAAAGAAGCAGCCAGTTATTTACCTACATAATCACAAGCAAAGAACTTTACGGAGTAACAGAAAGCATACCAGCTGAGGACTATCAACAATCGCAACAACTAAAATGGATAGCACATACAACTCGAAAAGAAAACAATGGCATAATGAAGATGTTGATGCTCCACACTACTTCAAAGAAAAGGTTAAGAAGGAATCCCTCATCAATACAGCTACTGAACTTGAGAAACCTGTTTTCATGAAAAATTGCATTAATAGGAGCATTTTATCAATTTCCACAAGTCATAATGGATGTGTGTTGTGGTGCAGTGGATATTGGCTTGGAATTAAAAATCGGAGAACTGAGTTTGAATTACAGTTGAATTTGCTGCATTCACTTAAATGCAAATACCCTTGGAAAAGGTATTAATTCATCTCTTCTACTTCCAGGTATGGGTTAAATAGCAGGACAGATTGGATTCAGTAAACTTGGTGGGAAACCAGTCTACCTCTCCTTGAGGATAAAGAGATTTGTATAGACTCAACACAACTACCTGCAAAAAAGACAAGTTACAGAAACATCGATAACGCCCTTTGTTGATGGCGAGGGGGTTATCAATGATCTCTGCTCCACTGGAAGCAATGGGATTTAGGTACCAACAATAACACTAGCTGCTCAATTAATCAATATTGAATATTTTCTTATGAGAAAATGGGTAATGTTACCATTACTATTAAAAACAAGGAGAACAGATAATACATTTTGATTCCAGCCCAATAGTCAAGGAGTAAAGAAAAGTATTACTCAATTAGCACAAGCAGCTTTGTTAATGAATGCCAAATATTTTCTTATGAGAAAATGGGTAATGTTACCATTACCACTGATATGTGTTCACAGCTTTCACAATATTTGCCTATATTTCTGAGATGAATTAATGTTTTTGATTGTTGTCCTCATCTTTATTGCCATATTTACGATGTTTTGACTGTCGCATGCTTTGGCCTTCTTCAGGAGATAGGAATTTCAAACCAAACCTTTTATTTTGATCACTGGAATATGTTATTCTCATTCCATGTGCAATGCTACTTTCGACTGCCACGTAGTTATCTCCCTTTAATTCAACTCTAAGTTATTTGTTCATTATCACAGTCTTGAACTCACAACTCTTTGGGTCACTAGAACTAACCAACGCTTACTGTTCTTGAGGACATTAGTGTATGAAATTTTGAGACTTAATGTCTCAGTACCTGGTGACAGCAGTGGTAAACAAATAACTTAGAGAGTTAAGTTAAAGGGAGATAACTATATAGCATTAAGAAGTGGCATCAAACACAGAATGAGAATGATGTACCCAAGTGATCAAAATAAAGGGTTTGGTTCAAAATTCCTACCACCTGAAGAATGTCCGGAGATTTCACAAGGTTTTAACTCTGATTGGTTTATGACCAGCCATAGTTTTATTTTTTGGATATTCATAATATTTAAAAAATTTGAAAATTCTTAATATCTTCTCAAGTGTGAAAGATCAGGATAAGATCTTAAATTTATTTAAACAATTTTGTTAAAAGCAAAAAATAATCCAAGATGCTTTTTATCTTAATTGATTGTTGAGCAAAATCATTGTGGCAATGTTACGTACACATACAATACAGAATAAATGGAGATTCTTCAGATTAATACTTAATACTTACCATCTATGTCAATGGAATCTCTGGATTTCTGCTTAGCAGCACCGTTAAAAGTACCTTCTGCCACACAACCTCTCATGCAACCTCTCATATCTGGGTTACAGCGTACAGCACCACACTCATGTAAGACGTAGAGAATCTCGCCACTAACAAGAAAAAAAAAATTATATATATATATATATATATATATATATATATATAAAATTAAAAAAAAAATAATTTTAAACAATGGTAAACTGGTACTGTCACAGGAGAGTTAGATAGCAAAGAAAGAGCAACTTTTTTTTCTCTAACCCCAAAATGGTTCACTTTAAAATCTTTCCAGAGCTGCTATGTAGTTGAGATATCTGATAGGCAAATGCAGGTTTTTTTTTTACATGACAGGACCAGACCAATTACTAGGCCACATGTTTGCAATGAATAAAGTGAGAGAAATACAAAATAATTAAGAATTTGAATTTATTATTATTATTTTTTTTTTTGACAGCTTATCAGCCTTTTGTAGGTTATTTAAAGCCAGAAAATATTTTTATAGCATAAAATTTTTTTGAGATAATAACAATTCACTGATACAAATCCTACTAATTAACTCACAGCTCGGGGAGAGGGGTGGATTTATACTTTTCCCAAGGGTATTTCTACACAAGTGACTATAAAGAATCCAAGTGGAGTTAGCTCTCCAATTTCCGATACTGAACCGTTATCCATTACACCACCTGCACATCCAAGCTTACAGCTCTTGGTATTCCCAAATGGTCAGCCATTTACGTACTGACCAGGCTCAATGTTGCTTAACTTTGGTGATCATACAAAAACTGGTTAAGATTTTGAAATAAAACAATCTTATTTTTACTTCTGTCATCAACAGTGTCTATATTTCTCAAATGTCACTACACTATTTACATTGTACGGACTGCTGTTCTCATCTTTGTCATATTCACAACATTTTGGCTGTTGTACACTGACCTTCTTCAGGTGATAAACATTAGAATTTCAAAACAAACTCTTTATTTCGTCAGCTGAAGTAGATTATTCTAGTTTCACATGACATGCCTTTCCTGAATATCTCAGTTTCAGTTAGTAACTCGACTCTCCAAGTTTCTTTTCAACTCAGTTGAACTCACAACTCTTTCGGTCAAGTCACTGGATAACTTCAACCAACACTTTTATCCACTGGGTTTAGTTTGAAATTCTAACTTATATCATCTGAAGAAGGCCAGCATGCACAACAGCTGAAATGTTGTGAATACGACGATAAAGATGAGGACAACAGCCTGAACAATGTAAAATCAGTAAGATAAGCTTTGGTATGATTTAAAATGTGAATGTGTGCTGTGGTGCAATGGATATCAAGTCGGAATGAGAAATCGGAGAGCCAAGTTAGAATTCTAATTGAATTTGTTGTTTGTGCGCAAGTAAATGCATTAACACTCAAATTCTCTTGGGAAAGGTGTTAATCCATCTCTTGTCACTCTGACTAGGAGTTAAATATCAGGACAGATTAAGTTCTCTAGCCTCAGTCAGCAACCAGGCTATCACAGAAAGAAATGGCAACCTATTGCAGGAAAATCTTCTGCCTGGTCAATCATGGTCCAAAAGAGACATGATTGCCCAAGCATGAATCATGTATGGCAATTAACTAAATGACTGATGGTTTTAAAAAAAATGACAAACGTTTAATGATATAGACAAGACATTTCATATGCAAACAAAAATTATTAGTCATGTCTAAAGAAAACAGAAGTTTATTTGCATTTGAATGTTAATGGACTTGGTCTCTCCTTTTTTTATAATGTTGTAGTAACTCTTAGATAAAACAAAAGTGGCTAATCAGTTTTTAAAGCACACTTGTACTACAATTGAGAGAGATAAACACACTGACACATTGACAAACGGGCATGAATAGAAAAAAATTAACAAGTATGGGCAAAACATCTGCATTCTCTTCTGAACACCCCATCAAGCATAAAAAGTCAATAACCCAAAAACACTAACCATGGGTAGATAGTACCCAGTGCAAATGAAGCCATTTTAAGTACAATTTAATTATTTTGAAGTGCCTGCATGTGAAATATTTCAAATAAAGATTTATATTTAATATTTTTTTGATATTTTCAAAATTGGGTATGACATACCCATGGTTAGTAGTGGTGTAACTTTAATTTATGGTTAGTGTTCCAGGGTTAACAAAGCAATATAGCAATAAAATAAATAAGTGTAAAAAGGAAAGGCATGAACCCAGGCTGCAGTCTAGTTAATTTTTCTCTCTCTCTCTTTTTTTTTTTTTAATTTTTTTAACTAAAATTCACCTCAGACAAGATTCAAGAGTCACTCAAGAGTGAGCTAAATGAGGTGCGGGATATGAACATAAGAGAAAAAAACAGAAAATGGAGATTATGAGGCTATGTTAGATACATAACTACTGATTTTAGACTTGAAGGATTTAAGATTGCAGTGTTCAGGGAAGCACCCACACAAGAGTCTGTTCCACAAAGTAGTGGTTCTTGAAAGCTTTCAGAGTAGAACATCCTTCATATCAAAAGAACACTTAGGGAATAAAGGTGATTCAACCCTGCAAATGTAGCAAGGCAGGTCTTAGTTATAAAAGACTGAAGTGGTGGCACAAAAGAAAGGGGTTCTTCTTAACGTTTGCCATGGAAGTAGTGATAGGCTTATGATGTTGGGTCTGTGGAAAAGGACCACAGGGTGGAAAATATGTCATCTCCAACAAGGCTAAATAAAAGTTTTTCTGAATTCTTTCAAAACTGAGAAGTAAGAATTGGGTAATACTAATCCAGATATGGCAACAATACTCCATTTTTGGTGTAAATAATTAATTTGTGGGTTATTTAGAACAGAATCATATTTTGGATTGTAAGAATAATCCTAGTTTTCCAAGTGCATTAACAATTTTTTTTTAAAAATAGTGATTTTATTTTCCAGAAACAAATCCTACTATTTAATCTATATCTAGTGGGAGAAGAAATGGATTTCTACTTTAGCCATATTTGCATGTCAGTGAATTTATTTAACTTGACTGGAATTTGAACTCTGCTCTCTCATTTCAAGCTGTTGTTCCTCACACCAACCACACATCCACTTTTTAGTGAGAAGTGAAAACTTGAAATGATCAAAATTCAAAAGGTAACTTGAGACAAGGTATATAAAGAAAACCAGAGGAATATTTTCAGAGAAAAGAGAACTAAGTGGATTTATAAGTGCAAATTCTTAGTAAATTAACCACAATGATAAAATGCAACTGGCATCCTTATCATATAAGCAAAAGAGAAAGTACCAAAGATCTACAGTTAAAAAAAAACAAAACAAGCTTTCTTCCATCGACTGCTGTGAGAAAAGTGGGTGCAGTGCTTGATAAAATGTAGATAAGATAAGATCAAATGTGACCCAGTCAGTAATGCAACAGTGCCTCAGTGATACTGCTGAAAATGTAGAATTTCATTTGCAAGATGAGGGTGCTAGCACTATGCATAATCTATGTCAGTGGGTTGTGAGGTCATTTCATAAATGTAATCTAGGTCACAACTAAAACAAGTTTGAATCCCCCTGATCTGGTGTTTACGCAGAAACCACAGACTACTAGTACTTATAACTAGCCTAATTTCATTAAACTTTACTATTAAACAGAAACACGGGGAAATGCACATGCTTGAGATAACACTATGTTCTGATCATTGTCATTAAGACATTATAGATGAAAATTTATACCTGAAGGAAAAGTTATAAATATTTATGATAAACATTTTGCAAAGGGAGAAACCGTGTTTAAAATTGTGGATTGAATTCCCTTTCTATTTCTGTAAATTGATTCAAATAGGTCAAATTTTGTTTGGAAAATCATAAGTCTGAGAAACAAGAATATTTAAAGCTTGATTATTTATGCTAAACTTCTATATTTTGTTTATGTGCTGTGTCCCTTCAGGATGTGGGAGATCGTGGACTTCCACTTGCCCCTATTCCTTGTCATTCTTAACATTTCTCCTCTTGATATCTTTACTAAATCCCATCCACTTGTTCAAACCCATCAAGTATGTCTCATGCTGCTTTCCCTTGTCTATCTTCTGACATGTGAGTCTTAGATTCTCCAGACCCTCCTTTCTCATTACGTGTCCCAGAAATCTCAGCTGACTCTTCCGGATGCTAAGTATAACTTCCCTTTTTGTTTGCATTTTCTCCAAAATCTTGTTGTTGCTCACATGGTATCCTCAGTATCCTTCTGTAGAACCACATTTCTGTTGCTTCGAGTTTTTTCTTCATCCTTGAGGAGATTGTCCAGTATTCATTGCCATAAAAGAGGACATATATAGCAGTCAAGTACTCTTTTCTTTTAAATGAAATCTTTCTGTCTCCCAATTCTCTACTCAGCCTTTCAAATGCATCCTTGGCCATACCAATATGCCATTGGATCTCAGTTTCGCACTTTCTGTCCTCTGTTAGAACACTTCTCAGGTATTTAAATTTCTGTATCTGCTTGATTTCAGTATCCCAGACTTGTAATTGGCATTTTAGGTTCCTTTTTTTTAATGATGACCATGCATTCAGTTTTTTTGTATTTTGGGTTTAGTCTTTATATTTGAAAATAAAAAAAAATGCTAATTTCCTTTGAAAATGGACAGGTCTACTTTAATTGCAATAACTGTATTTTCAATACATACAATACTTTTTTTTTTACCTCAAACATACTAAAAGCTAATGGATTCATTCTCCACAACTTATCAACTCTTTATAGGTTATTTAAAGCTGGAAATTTTTTTTGAGTATAATGATTTACTGATTCAAGTCTTACTAATTAACTCATAACTGGGAGAGAGAAGAGGTGGATTGGTATTTATTAAAAGGGTATTTGCATGTAAGTGAACATAACAAACCCAACTGGAATTGGAACTTGGCTCTGATTAACAATTCTGTGCCATCATGTATTACATCACTCACATAGCCAAGCTTACAGTAGCCACTATTCTCAGACAGTCAACCATCTAAGCATGGACCAAGCTTGACATTGCTTAACTTGAGTAATCGTATGGCAACTGGGGTTTCAATGTGATGTGGCCATAAGCTACACCGAAAGTATAACATACTAGCAGTATAGCCCGGCGTTGCTCAGGTGTAATGAAAGCTTTAAAACTAATCCATGGTCCTGGAGCTCAGACTCTTTGGACATTGGCACGAAAGACTAAAAAGCAATAGTTGTTTCCAGTTAAAGCGAAACTGTAGACTGAAAGAAAAATGAATGGATGTAAGTGAAATTTTGATTTCCTGGTATTGATATGAAATAAGTTTTTTTCGTCGTAAACTGAATTTTGAAGGCTAAATAAGTCCTCTGGGTAAATGGTATCATGGCTGAGACTAAGAACTACAATTATACCTACTTAGAGCCAACCTGAAGCAAAAACTAAAATACAAGGGCTGAAAAAATACAGATATACAGGCAGATAAACAGACACACACACACAAACATCTTGCCTTATATATATATATATATATATATATATATATATATATATTATCAATTTTCTGCACTATTGTAAGAACTGTAACCTTGAAACTTCTGAATATCGTTTCTTATGTCTTTGTCTATAAGTGTATCAAATTTGATTAAAATTGGACCACTCCTTGTATAACCCAATTTTTTCAATTATCGATATTTATCGGGGGTACCTTGACAAAAAACCTAGCTAGGAACACTCACAGATGCTTATAGTACAACTGTGTAAATTTTCAAGAAAATCGGTTCAGCGATTTCGGAGTCTATAGGTAATGGACACACACACACAAAGTTCCATTTATAAATAAGTTTAGATGGAATCAAGGAGGACAGTCTCTTTGATCATAATATTAGACTCAATGATGAAATGTCTGATTCCTTTCTAAGCAATAGTGAAAATAATGAGGATTTTCTAGGTTTCAAATTAAACTAAATAACCCATTATAGAAAAATCTTCTGCTCAGTCAGTCATGTCTCTTTCAAGACATGATCGCCCAAGCATGTATCATGTATGGCACTTAACTGACAGTGTTTTGTAAATATATATTCATTTTTAAAGTATCAGATTAAAATTTTGTTTAAGAAAAATCTTTCAAATATGAATTTCTCACACCCAAAGTTTGTCTTCAAAATTAGGGTGCCTCTTCTATGTTAATATGCCTTATATCACTCTCCACCACCACCAATAAATGCACTATCACCCTCCACCTCCCTAAATATTTGGATTGTTTTATGTATGTATCTAAAGTTATAGGAATGTTTTATTTTACAAACATGGTCAACACATTGTGGCAATGTTCATAGTTGATATTATTGTATGCTCGCTTTTTCTTTATTATCAATAATACTTCCACTTGTTAAAAATAAAATTATCTTTGATAGTGACTAAAAGTATTTTGTATGTGCAAATAATATTCCTTCAGTGAAGTAATATTGGAATGCCTACCTTTGTGCAGATGATGATGTGGAAGCAATATGACGAGCTGTCTGATGCTTTTTATTACGGAGATTGACATTTGATCCGAAAATCACCAGTGCTCGAACCAGATCAATATTTCCAAACTGTAATAATTTAAAAGAAAAGATTAAAAACTTTCTTAAATTATAAACAATAGTGAAATACAATAAAATTAATTACCACCATGGAGCACTCAACATGACATTAATTTTTCAACTTTTACAAATGAAAAATACAATTGCAATAGTCATGGTTTCTGTACATTGTTTCTAATTTTTTAGAATTCATAAAAAATTGGTGATACATTTGTGCAGTTTACATTTTGTGATACATTTTGTGATACATTTTGTGATACATTTTGTGCTACATTTTGTGCTACATTTTGTGATACATGGTGATACATTTGTGCAGTTTACATTTTGTGATACATTTTGTGCTACATTTTGTGATACATTTTGTGCTACATTTTGTGATACATTTTGTGCTACATTGTGATACATTTGTGCAGTTTACATTTTGTGATACATTTTGTGCTACATTTTGTGATACATTTTGTGCTACATTTTGTGATACATTTTGTGATACATGGTGATACATTTGTGCAGTTTACATTTTGTGATACATTTTGTGCTACATTTTGTGATACATTTTGTGCTACATTTTGTGATACATTTTGTGCTACATTTTGTGATACATGGTGATACATTTGTGCAGTTTACATTTTGTGATACATTTTGTGATACATTTTGTGATACATTTTGTGATACATTTGTGCAGTTTACATTTTGTGCTACATTTTGTGATACATTTTGTGCTACATTTTGTGATACATGGTGATACATTTGTGCAGTTTACATTTTGTGATACATTTTGTGCTACATTTTGTGCTACATTTTGTGATACATTTTGTGATACATTTGTGCAGTTTACATTTTGTGATACATTTTGTGCTACATTTTGTGATACATTTTGTGATACATTTTGTGATACATGGTGATACATTTGTGCAGTTTACAAAAGAAACAATTCATCCATTTTAGCCATACTGAAAAAAAATAAATAAATAAATAATGCATTATTTCTTTAAATTACAGCTCATCCATTTCAAAATTTCTAATAGTATTTTTCATATATTTTTTTAAATTCAGGAATAAGATAATATATTTTGTGAAGAATATTTCTATTCTGTCTTGCTATTTACCACTGTCCAATCATTTTATTTTGCTTGTGTAAAAAAAAGTTGTTGGTGGTTGAACACAAATTGGTATAAATATGGGAGAAAACATGGGAGAAAAAATTAGGTTTTAGTTAATGTTAAAAATAGTAAAGAACTGACTTTTTGCTGTGTATTTGTTTCAACAAACTAAAATCAATTAATGCTCATTCTACTATTTTTGGGGAAAATGGAAACCTATTATTAATAACGGATTTAAATTATTAATGGGTTAATTATTAACCCATTAATAATGTACATATTAATGGGTTAATAAGTTATAGTTAGAAACTTATAATTAATAACTTTTATCTTTTTTAAAAACCTATAATACCAGAATCATTTTCTTTTTAAAAACTTACAATACCAGATTTATTTTCTTTTTAGAAAAATAATACCTGATTTTTTTAGAAACTTATAATTATTAGTAGGTATTTTTTCAGAAACTGATAATTAATGTTAGTTTATTTGATAATTACTAAATTTACAGTGGTCATTAATGGGTCAAGTTAAGTTTTACCATCAGATTAATGTATTTTACGAAAACATATCGAAATAATTATTTTGTAGATAGACAAGATTTGAACAGTCGATGGCTTTGTCTGAAATATGGTAACTCATAACTTTAGAAACAATGTATATTTGGAGAGTATAAAGTTTTTTAAAAACTTTAGAGGCAAGTAGGTAAATAGGCACAAAGAAATGTTTCACATATACAGATACCGTAATCTTTCTATGACTTCTGAAGTCTATAAATGGTGTGAAAATTCAGAAAGAGACAAATCTAAAATAGGAAAATAACTTTTAATGTCACATTATTATCATGTTTTTTCATTCTGCCCCAAGCAAAGCAATGAAGTCATAAAGATGCAAGGGGTTAATGAGTGTGAGTCAGAAAAAGAAAAACATTGAAAAAAGAGAGAGAAAAACAATAGAACAGGTATTAAAACAAAAGATAACAATTGACATTGCATTTAAATTTTTGAAGATCAAAGTTGATTGGGAAGCACGGAGCCAGAAGAGAGTTCCTCAAGTGAGAAGTGTGAGATAATTAACTGTTATATTATAAAATTATGAAATCATACGTCAAATCTAGTGCTGTGCTTAAATTCATAAAGTCTACAAACCATTAAGAAAATTTTATCAGGACAATTATAGCATGAAACTATTTATAGAAAAGGTACAGAGACGTTTGCTGTTCTTGTGCTTATATGATATCACATGAGAATTGTACTTACCATAACGGACAAGTGAAGAACAGTGTTTAATTCTCTATCTTGTAAATTGGTGTTTGCCCCCAAGCACAAAAGTGCCATGGCACAATCTATCCTGTCCTTCAAGATCATGACATGCAGGGCAGAGTGCTGAGTCACATTTGTTACAGCGTTAATATCACACTTATACTGATTCAATAGAGTAATAGCCTGGAAAAAAAGAAAAAAGAAGTACATAAGTGCATAGCCTTGCATGTAAAAAGACTTCTCTACCGCATGCCATAAATACTTGACAGGGCTTATGTCAAGCGGATGTGGTGGCCACACTATTCAATAGAAATCTCTAGAATGTTCATCAAATCAACTCTGAATAACTCTTGTTGGTTGGTTGAATTTGTTTAGCAGCATATCAACCTCTATGGGTTATTTAATGCAGAAATCTGAATATTCCACACAAGTTTATGCTTTCAACTAGAGATACCTTGCACATAATTTTATATTCTCAGAGAAAAGGTATGTTTTTTTTTTAGATATACAGTTTGCAGATCATAAAATACATTGTTAATTTTACTATAATTTTTTTTTTTGTGTTGCATTGATTGTTATTTTGCTATAAAAATATATGGGTCATTTTATAAAAATGTCTAGTTGATTTTTGTTAGCGTGGAGAGGGGGGTGTCACTATTTTTCCATAGTCAGAAGCCTAACAAGTGCTACCACCCCAGATTAAGATTAAGGGCCTGAGAACAACAGCAGTTAATAGGTGGATTTATGCTTCTGAATATCTCCAATCTCCCAATCAGAGGCCTTGCTGCTGGATGTAGTTTATCGCCACACCCAGGAAATGAGCAACTTGGTCCTAATGACATAGTGCATTATCCTGCTAGAAAAAACACATCATTGACTGAAACTTATTTTTACAATCAGAAATAGACAATTAAGATTTCTGTAACACATAATGATGAAAGAAGGTCTGGAGAGTTTAACACTCACAAGACATCTTGAATGCAAGAAAAGCAAAGAGAAACAATGGGTAAATTGCCCAATGAACTTGTGTAAATTGATAGAAGAACAAAAACAAGGAGGGATGATAAAGGGTCAAGAATTATTTTGAGCAACAAAAGATATGAAGTTGGGCCTATATTTTGAAAGGGCTTGTCACAAAAGAAAAAGATAGGTAACGATCTACTGTGAGCATGTGAGAAATCCATTATATTTGTAAGGAAATACCTGCTGGGGATTTAAATTATTCTATTTACTGGTGTAAAGAATAAATGTTTTTCAAGAGAAAATAAATATTGAAATAGTAAAACATACTCAATAAGCTGGTATTATGAATGGGACATTAACAGTCCTCAAGTGATTGGGAAGACTTTACAAAATGCCTGGGATAAGTCAGCAAAGATGATTATCTATCTAAACTTATTGATAAATGGAACTTTGTGTGTGTGTCTGTGTGTGTGCGTGTGTGTATCCATTACCTATAGACTCCGAAATGGCTGAACCGATTTTCTTAAAAACTTCTACAGTCGTACTATAAGCGTCTGCGAGTGTTCTTAGCTAGGTTTTGTGCTGAGGTACCTCCAATAAATATTGATAATCGATTATCGAAAAAATCGGGTTATAGAAGGAGTGGTCCGATTTTAATCAAATTTGATACACTTATAGACAAAGACATAAGAAACGACATTCAGAAGTTTCAAGGTTGCAGTTCTTACAATAGTGCAGAAAATCAATAATATATATATATATATATATATATATATATATATATATATATAAATCGATACCAGGAAATCAAAATTTGACTTACATCCATTCATTTTTCTTTCAGTCTACGGTTTTGCTTTAACTGGAAACAACTATTGCTTTTTAGTCTTTCATGCCAATGTCCAAAGAGCCTGAGCCCCAGAACCATGGATTAGTTTTAAAGTTTTCATTAAACTCAGGCAATGCCGGGCTATACTGCTAGTATCTACATATTAAAATTCTGTCAATCTATCCATCACGCCCTCTAAAATAGCCATATATGGACTCATTGAAACCAAATATTGGGGAGAAATGGAAGCAGATAAGGGGGTATAGGTGGTTTTACTAAGATACTTAGCTTAGTACAATAAATTTTCATCCATTTTTTTGAAAAAATTATAAGTTTTATTATTTAACACGTAAAATACTCCCACTATTTTAAATACAATTTAATAATCAAATATAAAAAATACTTAGAAATGCATTATTGTTTTTAATATATATATATGTTTAATATATATATATATATCTTTTCTTTAAATTTTTATATACAAGAAGCTAGTTTCCAGTTTGCACTGTGTTTGTGAGAACTATAAACAAATCACAATGCCAAATGCTTCAAAAAATTAGAAATTGACTCCAGAAAGAAACATTTATGCATGGCCAGTTGTATGTTGCATGCTTGAGAGTAAGAATTCCTAAGAATTTATTCTTTGCTGTTAAAAAGGAAAAAAAAAATTTTTCTTAAAAAAGATTTTTTACTTGAAGTGCTATAAAATTAGATTAAAGAAAGTATTAAAATGTTCAGGGTTTTTGTCTAAGTATTTTCCCAAACTAATCAGCTTATTCAAATTGATTAGTTTGCAAATTCAAACAAAACAGAGTTTGTAAATATCAACACAAATTTTAGCGATAACTTCAACAATACTAAATTGTGTGAGGTTTTCAATATGTGTCAGCACATTGCAAAATTTTTTTAGTTCATATGGAAAGGTAATTATACCAAATAGCTTACCTCTTCTGTTCGTGCCCAGTGGATAGGATAGCCACCATATTTGCTATCATGTAGAAACATTTGGTTGTCATTATGCTTGCATAACAATTCTACAGACCTGAAATGCCAATTGAATTCAGATTAAAAAGCAGAAAACCATGTTCCTGGAAGTAATCTTTCAGTTTTCATTATTAATCTAATATAAAAAGCTTAAAGTTTGTGTATATGTGTATGTGCTCAAAACCCTAAAAATTAATTAATCTATATATATATATATATATATATATATATATGAATGCAAAATATCACACATTGAGCTCTGGTGCTAATAGGGCTTGATGTATAATGAAAGACCTAAAATTTATATTAATAATACATGTACATTTTTTTCATTATAGTTAGCAGAATACTGAGTTCAGGGTTGTGCTATGGGTGAGGAAAAATGTGTGTGTGTGCATAAATAATTATATATATATATATATATATATATATATATATATATATATAATTGATTATCTGTGTGTAACCAAATATTACATAAAACTGTGGCTCCAAACAAATGTGGTTTTTGTATTTATTTGTATGCCAACTTTGTTAAAAAAAAAAAAATATGACACAAAGTCAAGTTTACATTAGAGACTAATGGCCAAGGGTCAAAATTACTCAAGTTGTCTTAGCACTTCCTCTTTGAGGATACCTCAGCCATTGGGTAATGACTCCAGTCTCTTCCTGAAGGATAGTCCACCAGGGACGTAGTAATAAGAACTGTATAAGAAATGCTATATTGTAATTTACTAAGCGCAGCTTAGATGTGGCACAAGGCCGAAAGTATGGGGTACCCAGTGAGGATCAAACTCACTACTTAATTGCAATAGTTCTAGCGAGACAAGCTTGCTAACCATTACACCACCTCGAGGTGCCCAGAAATGCTATATTAGCATTTATATCTACCAGCAGGTAATTTATATATTCACCAACTTAGTTCTCACAATTAAGCATTACTAATTTGCATATTCAGTTTTAAAATACAAATTTTAAAACCAACTTTGCTATTCATTCTCATTCTAGTCTTTTGTGATTTTTATAAATATGCAAATGAGTCATTGATGGATTTTGCAATTAAACTGCTTAGTAATCAATGCCTTGAAAATAATAATCACTTGATCATTTACATCACAGCTTGGAAGTAAAGGGAAGTAATCCATTATATAAAGGGAAGTAATCCATTATATAAAGGGTAAGTAATCCATTATATAAAGGGTAAGTAATCAATGTTGACATGTTTTAATTGTATATTCTGAAAATCTAACAAATTTTATATACTACAAAAATGATCACATGCTCTATATATATATATATATATATATAAAAACTAACAATGCTTAAACCTATTAAGCTGCTTTATTTTTTTACAGTTCACCAGTAGCCACTCAAAGTAGAGTGTTACTGAATAAAGCACTTAAAATGAGCAGAATTAAATATATAAAAATACAGTGTATAACAGAAATACTTTCCACATAATGGTAAGACATTAGGTAGATGAAGACAACATTGCCACTAATGTTTTACCATTATGTGGGAAGTATTTCTTTCCACGTCTTGTATATAATACAAAGAGAGCCACTTATCTTGATTACATAGGGACAGTTTTTTTGATTATATTAAACAAAGATAAAAAGTCAGAACAATTCACATTCATTCTTATTCCTTTAAATGTTATTTTTACTGAATAACTATATTTTAGTAGATGCTCTGTTTATTTAATAAATGATATATATTTGAGAATTTTTGTTAAAGAAAAATATGTAGAATTTAACTTGCATCCTTCTTGGCAGCGAAAACTGTTGTCAGATCCAATATACTTATGCAACAAAGGATATATGCCAATCATGCAAGGCTGAATAGTGCCTTTAATCAAAATCCCTCTAGTCATAGATTCCTGAAATTTCATATTTGCTTGGTTTCCTTTCCAAATATAAACCAAGCAATTTCTAAAGTGACAGATTTTTGTATTAATCTGATAGATACTCATATTTGAGTAAACACTGTTTATTTATTAGAAGGTATATTTATTTCCATCTACTTGTTTTGCGAAATTTTATTAAAGAAAATATGCACCCACCAGCAAGATTTGAAGTAACGTTTACATTGATAAAATCTGTTGGATTAATAAATTTAAAAAATCCATTAATTTTTTTAGAAATTACATTCATTGTTACATGTAACTTTAATTGATAAATAAAGGAGTAGTAGTAATAGTAAATTTAGTAGAGAAGACATTTATTTTGATCACATTGGGTTAGTCTTTTTGATAACAATAACCAGCTGATAACATTAAGCAAATGATAGAAAATGTAGAATAATAACAATAGACATTCATTGTTTTAAACATTATAAAAAAAAAAAAATAACTTGAATTTGTAATATTTAATTAAGATTCTCGAACCAATCAGCTTTAATGCTATCATCCATGATTATAATAAACAGTTTCTTCTGTAATCAGTCAGTCAGTTAATTACCATAAGTGATACACTCTTAGGCAATCATGTCTTTTTCAAAATTCTGACTAGGTAGAACATTTTCCCACAGTAGATTGCCATTACTTTCTGCGGTAGTCTGGTTGCCAACCAAGGCTATAAAACCCAATCTATCCTGATATTCAACCCATAGCTTGAGGGAGAAGAGATGGATTAATACCTTTCCCAAGGGTATTTGTGCATAAGTGAATGCAACGAAATCAGCAGAAATTAAAACTCTGCTCTCTGATTTCTCGTTCGAAGCCGATATATTTTACACAGCAGTGCATAATAATAGCAATTAATAAATTTTAAAAAATGCATAATAATAGCAATTTAATAAATTTAAAAAAATGAAAAACTGTTACTCAAATACACCCAATAATAACATAAAATTAAGATCATAATAATAATAATAGATAGATATGAAGGCATAGATACTTTAGGTCTCCAGTTTTCAATGCAGCATGGATAGGGAAGAAAGTCTCATTGCTAATACAGGGGTCAGCACCAGCAAGCAATAGGGCCTCAGTGAAGGTTGGTAGGTTTTTCAGGCAACTCAAGCCTATGGCAGTTTCTCGCTTGTTATTCTTGAAATTAATCACTTCCCGGGAATAAGGATACTTGGACAAGATCTATAATCAAGAGAAAAACAGAAGCTATAAAAAAAAAAAACAATAATCCAGTGTTAGTGACAAATCAATAGCACTGGTCAACATGATTTTTAGTGCCAAGAAACAAAACACGTTCTTTTTAGCTAATTTGAAAATTAATTTTAGTTAATTGTGAAAATGACCTCAGATTTTCATGGTTAGCTACCATTTTTGCTGTACTGAAATTGCTCATTTTTGGAAAAAAGATCAGTTTACGATCTTGGCTGATTGCAACATTTAGGCCATAGAAACCCATCAGTTTTTAGGTAGGCCGAGCAATTTATGTCAGCCACATGAAGCAAACTATTTTTTTAAGAAAAAGTGATTTTGAGTCAAAAATTTTAAAATAGAAGTAAAAAGTTTTTCTAATTTATTGCCAAAATTCAAATTTACTGAAAGACTTTATCAATAATACGCTAATATGAGTATTAAGGTTCATTTTTAGATAGCCATCTAGATAAATTTTTGGATAATTGCGACGATATGAGTGATGAGCAAGGAGAATGATTCCATCAGGATATCAAAACAATGGAAGAATGCTACCTGTGATGGGGGGAACAAACGCATGATAACTGACTACTGCTGGGGTATCAAAAAGAGTTAAATATCATTGAACATGACAATCAAGAGAAGAAAATTTTACCACAGTTTACAGAAGGTTTTATTTCTATTGTTATTTTATTAAATGATTTGATTTTTTTTTTTAGTTGCTCTTGGTATATTCACTTGTGACTTAGGGTCTGATTATTATTGAAAAAATAGTATTTCTCAATAAGCAGACCAATATTTCTTGATATAAATATGAATTGAGAGGTTTCTACAATTTTACTTTGAGAAATATTGCCATTGGTCAATATCATATATACAAAAAACAAATGAAAAAAAAATTTTTTTCCAAAATTGAAATATTTCTATACAGCAAAAATGGTAGCTAATTAAGAAAAGTGAGGTCATTTGCAGATTCAATGCCTTCAAATTAGCAAAAAAAGATGTTTAGTGTCTCAACACCATTTCAAAAATTTTTTTGTTGCCCAGTGTTATGTGTATTTACACAGACAGAAACTATACTAAAAGAAAAACAAATATATAAAAATTAGTTTACCTATACCATCAGAAATAATGATAAAATTAAGAAATTATAACAATGTTTAACATTTATACTTGCAAAAAAAATGGTGTATCGAAAGGAAAATTATTCTACTGACCCCACTATTACTTTATACACTTTAATGTTACTGTCAATGTTTCTTCTTCTTCATGTGCCATGTCCTTTCAGGACATGGGTGATCAAAAACCACTGCTTACTCTTATCGCACTTAACACTTTTCCTCTTGGTGTCTCTCCCAAACCCTGCTCTGCCATCCATTTTCTCTAGCCCATTAAGTATATTTTCTGTTGCTTACCCCTGCTTCTCTTTTCCTCTATCAACCTTGTAAGTATTAGATTCTCCAAGCTCTCCTTCCAAATTACATGTCCCAGAAACTTTAGCTGTCTATTCCTGATGTTATGTTTCCTTTTTGTTTGCATCCTTTCCAAAAGCCTTGTCGTTGCTCACATGATCGGTCCATAGTATCCCCAACATCCTTCTGTAGAACAACATTTTGGTTGCTTCAAGTCTCTCCTTCATCTTTGAGAAGATTGTCCAGCATTCACTGCCATATTGGAGGGCAGATATCACATAGTCTAGTACTCTTTTCTTTGTTTCCAATGCAATCTTCTTATCTCTTAATACTCTGCTTTGCTTTTGAAATGCATCTTTGGCTATACCAATGCACCTTTGGATCTCAGTGTTGCACTTTGCATCTTCTGTCAGAACACTTCCTAGGTATTTAAATTTCTGCACCTGCTTGATTTTAGAAGTGATGATTAAAATTAGGTCAGAAGGTTAAACATTGCCAAAGTTTATTTTATAAGTGAGTTGCTTATATTTTCAGCATAAATAATTCAGGATTTTTATCTATGGAATTAACTATAGTTAAATATATGAAAGCACTCCCCTTTTGAAAATTCTTCTCACATATGAGAAAGAATTCTGCTTTTGAAATCATTAAAATTAAAAATATTCAAAGAAATCAAACAAAAAATAAATAAATAAAAAGCATTAGCAGCCTGATTGACTATTTAATGAGATATCTTTTTAATATATAAACATGAGGCATATTCAATTACTGGCATTGAAAAAGAACTTCAGTTATCATAAGATCAGAATATTATCATTTCTAAGAAAGAATATCAGGTAGTATGAGTGATAGACATATAATATTATTGTTTTATATTACAAGATAATAGTAAAGTTAATTGCTTCAATACAGGAAACATTCAGTATTCATTGACTGAAGAGTTAGTGCTACTGTAGGTTGAAATTTAGAAATTATTTGTTATAAAACAAAAAATTAAACTTTTCAAGTTGACTATTACTGTTTTTTATGGTCTTAATGGAAGTTTGTTTCCAAACATAGATCATAAAATGTATTATTAATTTTACTATAAAAACGTATGATAATATTTTCTTTCACTGTGCAATAAAAACATTCATTAATTTTTACTAGCATAAATAATATTATTGTTTACTAGCAAAAATAATGGCATTATTTACCCAAGTATTGGCATTTATGCTAAAGATCAAAGTGGTACTTCTATTGATAATCAATATCACTCTGGGAAAAGTTTTACATATACACTATAAATAATCATCAACTGCCTATCTGTTCATTGCTACAACCAAATTAATAAGGGTGAGAAGGAGGTTTGTTGATTTAGCTGTATATCAACACCCCTATGGGTCACTAAATGCTGAAATTCAATTATCTCAAATACATTTTTAGGGCTTCAACTGAATATATTTTGTACATGATTTTATACATTGATGTTTTTATTAGATATATAATTTGTAGGTCATAAAATGTATTGTTAATTTTACTATAGAAATATATATATATATTTTTTTTTTTTGTCATTTTGCAATAAAAAATATTGTTGCTAATTTTATTATAAAAATGTACTGATTTTTGTTTGGGAGTTCACTATATGCGCATAGCTGGGACCCTAACAGGAACTACCACCACAGGTCAAAGTTGACCTTGGAATAACAGCGATTAAGGGATGGTTCCAGGATGCTCAAAAGCTCCATTTTCCTGATTGGAGGCCTTGCTGCCAGATGTAGTTTATCATCATATCCAGGATGATTGAGAAGGAGGGATAAAGAATGAAAATGTGAAAGAGGAAAAATAACGGGTAAGCAAGAAAGCTAGAGAAAAACCAAATGAAATGCAGATGAGAAAAACCAAATGAAATGCAGATGAGTAAAACCAAATGAAATGCAGATGAGAAAAACCAAATGAAAAGCAAATGAAATAATCATTGTTTAATATATATATATATATATATATATATATATATATATATATATATTAAACAATGATTATTTATACCTAAAAAACATTGATCAATAAATTACTGAAGAATAACATTTAAGTTGAGCAGATTTTGCAAATGAAGTACTCAATATTAAGAAATAGAACATTAATAGTTTATAAATAGAAATATTTTACAGGAGCAAATCTGTGAAAATCTGAGTTGAGAGATAACTCACTGAATTTTATATATATACAAATATATTGAACTTTATTTATATATTACTGTAAAATAATTTTCTTACAATTTTGAAACAAACAGTGGAACAAAAAAAAAGAAAAGTTAAATTTTTACAAAATCACCAAAATTTAAACACAAGATGTAGAATTTTGATAAATCAAGAAACTGGCCAGTATGACAGTTCTTATCAGTTTCCTTAAAGGGACATATGGTTTCAAAAGTACTTATGCCAAAAAGTAAATCGGAATCTAACTAGCCAGAAGAGCCAGGGAAGAAAAATAAATATTTACAGGTGATTGATTCTGGGTCATATCCCCTCTCAAAAAAAAAAAAAATCCCTTAAAATTTCAAGCAATTCCAAAATCAAAATAACTAATTGTCAGAAGCATAATAAAAAACACCACTAAAATATTTAGGGAATAGATTTAAAAACAGCTAAAATATTAAATCCATGAAAATGAGTAAATGCAAAAGCAAATTAAGCTTAATGTAATTAAATTAAGTTTTAATGTCATTTATATTAAAAAAATATATACATCAAAGCTGTATTTTAATCATTTCAGTTAAATCACCTTGAATAAATTTACATGGAAATGTTATTTAATTATTATACTCAGTGTTACTTCTATCATTTACTTTGAAAATTTTTAGCTATGCATTTTTTATATAAAAGAATTTGTCTTTAAAAATTTGTAGATTTTATCAAAAGAATTTAGTTTATAATGAGCTACCTCAAGTCATGACTAACTTTTCAGTGTTTATCATTTTTTAAAATTCTCTCTTGTATAGAACACACCAGAAATAGCTCCTACATAATGATATGTTATTAGTCAGATGAAGATACCATTGCCACTAACATCTTACCATTATGTGGGAAGTACTTCTGCATACCCTGTATTTTCAATTTATATTATGATAAGCAGAAAGTACAGCACATAAATGCTGTTTGTTAATAGTTCATTTAAATCTTGATTAAAACAGAAAAAATATAATTTCCTTGCTTTGTTTATTAAAGCAAAAATTAGTTCTTACAATTAAATCCTGTTGTGGAGTAAATAACACCCCTGTGACTCAAATGAACTAGTCTAGACACTCAAAGAACTCCAGTGAGTTTTACAAACCGTTGGAGTCAGTCTTCAGATGATTTCTTACAGACATCACTGAGTGCCTAAGCAATACTTAATATTATAACTGATAGAAACTGAGTTATAACAGTGGTAAAGAGGATTGAAAATCATATAAGAGATAACAGGAGTTATGAAAATATCATAAATGAGAGTGAGCATAAAAAGTAGTAAAAACTAAAAATACTTGTTGTTTCAGTGCACAGGATACTAGTGACAATGAGAATTTTGAACCACATTTGTTTAATTTTTTTCTCTTTAGTGTGTGTAGAAAGAAAAAAGAAAAAAAAAACAAACATTCTTCAAATATGGAAGAAATACTGACTTCTGCAGTAAAAATTCAACATCAGTTGTTGGAACTGCAGAGACAACAAAAGTTGATTAAAATAATATGGGAGTAAATAGAAAATTATCAAATTTCTTTTACTTTTGATGCGGGGGCAAATGCTATATCTGAATTTGCATACAATCCAGATAATGGAATTACCTTTTCTGCTTTTTTTTTCAAAGGTACAAACAAATTTTCATTGAAGAATGTAGCAATTGGAAGAGGCAAAAAAAAAGAAAAAAAAAGAGACTTTTGGTGAGAAAGTTAGACCGATGGAACATGAAAAAAATTGCAATTTTGTACTACTGAAAAAAAACAAAACAAAAAAAACATGAGAAATTTGTTAAAAAACAGTAAATATTCAGACAAAAACTTTTAGCAACAAAAGCTCTTGGAAAACATTTGTTGGAAATGTATGAATCTGATGAAAAAAGAAAAATATTTTCTCACATATGATAGAATGAAAGGAATGTGAAAGAGTCATATTAAACGAACAGACTCCAGATATATTTAAAGGGTTAATTTTTGTTCAAAGGTTAACAGCAAAAAATGTGTAGAAATATGAATAAGAATTCTAACAAAACTTGAACAAAATAATAAACACAGGAAATATCAAACAATATCAGAATCGTAAATTCAAGATGTGACTGAAAAAAAAAAAAATGTGCATACATACAAGCAAAAGAAAAATGTGCAAAAAAGGAAAACTAATCCAAGTTTCTGATACATAAGATTACATCTAGGAAACTACTGTCCCTTTAAGAATTTGAAATGCTGCAAGTGTGGTGAAGTTACACTGTAAATCTAAACCAAGAAAAAATTCTCACAGGAAAAAATTTGTACATAGCATTGCACTGGATAAAAAATAAGCACAGAAAACAAGAAAATTTGTGAATGCAAAAATAAATAATCTCAATGTGAAAATGATACTAGACACTGGTAATAATATCGAAAGAAAGGAGAAAGCCTATATTAAGGACTTTGAAGATCACAAGTAGTGTCTCAGGTGAGAAACTATTTTTTATGCAAAATGAGTTGTAATATCTCATTCTGCAACAGTTTTAAAAAGCAGTGAAAATTTAAAGAAAAAATTCAAAAGATGTTTTCTGAATGTTCTGCTAAATGAGTTGGGTCATCGTTCAAATACAAGCAAAATGTTGAGTGAAAAAAGGTTTGACACCAGTATTGAAACAAAAACAGCGTGTACCCTTTGCAGCATTGAATCAAGTCAATGAAGTCAGACTTGAAAAAATAGGTGCAATTGAAAAGATTAATCCTTGAAAATGAGCAGCAACAGTAATCTCATAAAAAAAAGAAAAAAAAATTTGTGTTTGTCCTGATTTTTTTTATATGTGTTTAGAATGCTATAACGACCCATTACCTATTTGAGAGAAAATTTTTCTGAAGTTAAATGGTGGAAGCTTTTTTTTTTAAGCTGGATTTTTCTGAAGCATTTTTACAAATACAGGTTGAAGATGAATGTTCAGAGTTAAATAAACTACAAAAATATAAATACATACAAGGATTTCAACTGACTTTCCTTTTGATATAAAAGTAGCTACAGCTATATTTCAATAAGCTATGGATATCATGCTTGCAGATTGTGGCTTTGAAGTTGCATATCTGGATGATGTATTAAATAAAAGTGTATCTAAGAAACAACATAGCAGCCTTATGAAAACAGTTTTAGAAAAAATAGGACAGTATGAATTCAAACTCTGTGAGGAAAAGTGCAAATTGTTTTTACCTAAAATTAAGACCTAGGATATATCATTGATAAAAATGGTCATTAACCATATCTGTTAAGGGCAAGTGTAATTAAGAATATGCCTTCCCAAACAGATGTTACTAGGTTGCAATTATTACTAGAACTAATAAACTATTAAATTTATGTACCTAATATGCAGAATTTGATGGCTCCACAGAACAATTTACTTGAAAAAGACAAAGTGGAACTGGACTGATCAGTGTCAGAAGGCATTCAGAAAAGGAAAAAAATATACTTACATTAGATTTATTATTAGTGCATTATAACCCAAAAGCAGAAACTGTAGTGGGTTCTGATACTAAGGATTTTGGTGTAGGAGCAGTAATTTTACATAAATACAATAATGGTAATATAAAAGCCAGTGGTTTGTTTATCCAACAAACCACTGACAAACTAAAAATCAGTGACAGAGTCTCTAAAATTACAATGAAGGAGGCGTATCTACTTTTAAATGACCATAAACCAGAATTCAACTGAAAATTACCCACTAGGATTATCAACCTAACAAAATCAGAAATCGGTAGAGTTAGTAAAATAATACTAGAAAGAGTAAACCAACAAATTAAAAACCAACTCCAATTCATACAATGGAGGTAATCATACTTTGGAGGTAATCGACTGGTTCGAGAACTTTGAAGATAAAAATAATATCACTTTTCTATAATTCGACATCGCGGACTTTTACCCATCTGTGTCTCTTCCATCTTGCCCTGGAATTCACTGAATTTTATTCGGACATTTCAAAAGAGAAAATCAGTTCTTATCCATGACAATGAACAATGGACTAAAAACTCGGCAGATAATTTTGATTTGTCTATGGGTGATCTGGATTCTGCAGAGTCTTCAAATTTAGTCGGATTATTTCTTCTGTACAATCTCACAGCGTATGAAGAAATTGATATTAAAAATATAGGGCTTTATAGAGATGACGGACTCATGATAGTAAAAAAATCCACTGGAGGTAAAGTTGATAGACTTAGAAAATTAATTCATAGAGTTTTTAAATCTTTTGGTCTCAGCGTAGTAATTAACCCTAATATAAAATAAGTTGACTTCTTAGACATAACATTAGACTTAGTTTTAAACACTTTTCAACCTTACATGAAAAATAATGCTAACCCAATCTATATAAACCCTAGTTCTAATCACCCACCATCCCTTATCAAACACATTCCAGCATCAGTTGAATGTGGCATTAACAAACACTTGTAGAGACTGAATAAATATACAAAATAAAATAAAAAAACACTAAATAAAATAAAAACTATGAAATAAAATAAAAATACAAAATAAAATAAACATAAAAATCTCCCAGGAGTCCTGACAGGAAAGACACTTTATGCATGTGCAAAAGAGAGGCTTCCTGGTGCAAAAATAAGCTCTATCTCTTTTTCTGTTGGACTTTGACTGGTACAGACATGCCGACTGTTTGGGAAGGAATTTCCCCAACAAGAGGTCGTTGGAATCAAAAAATAAAATCAGTGTACAAACTGTCCCTCTAGTGTCTCTATATCTTTCCTTTTCTCCTTGCCTATTTGTTTTAGCGACGAAAGCTATTCAACAAGACTTTGACGCTTAGGTGAAAGAACCAACCCAGCAGTAATAGCCATAACATCTATACACTCCTCAAATAAGGAAATATTTGATAAGCACAAAACAACTTATGATAAAATTCTTAGAGACAGTGGTTATCAATCTCCCAAGATTAATTTTGTGGAAAAAGGAAAAACAGAAGCAAGAAAATCATATGGTATAACCCTCCATTTAATCAGTTAGTTAATTTTAAACTGGGACATAAATTTCTTAAACTAATAGATAAACATTTCCCTAAAAATAACCCTTTAAGCAAAATTTTCAAGAGGAATAAAATAGAACTCAGTTATGGTTGCTTCAACAACTTAGAAAAAATAAATTACATAACAATAAAATTTTGAAATCATACAACAAAAACAACTCTAATACCCATGTCAATTTGCCCCATAATAATAATTCATGTAACTGTAGAAATCCCGAACCAATGTCCACTATCTAATAATAGCTTAACAAAATCCCTGGTATATAAGTGTTTGATTTCATTCATAGAGAATCATAAGGATGCTAAAATTTATATCGGAAATACTATGAACTTTTTAAAAAAGCACTTTTACAATCACCTCTCATCCTTCAACAACAAGGACAAAAAAAATATGATATCAATTTCTAAATATTTTTGGAAGTCAAAAAACAAAATATACTTAAAGTTAAATGGAAAATCCTCAAACAGGCTAGAACATCTACATCGGTAAAAGAACCATGTTTCCTTTGTCTACATGAAAAAATGGAAATTATTAAATACACGAGGAGTGACATATTACTAAACCAGAGGCATGAAACCAGAGAAAATTGCAAACACATTAAAGAACTAACCTTACAATCTTGCTAAAACTACTAAATCTAAAGTTCAGCTCTCTAGAAGCGATAAACCTTTATAGTATTAATCTTAGTACCACGATATTCACTTCTAACTGTATGATATCTCTCCTGGTATATTCTTACTTCTTAATTTTTATACAAATTAATTTTTAAATTTTTAATTTACTTCACCAATTTATTGTATTAGCACTAATGAATTTATATTTTCTTGTGGTTCTTCTAAATATCGCCAGATATGCGCTTTTTTTAAAATAATTCATATGTTTGTGTATGTGATTTCATCATTTTTTTTATAAAAAATGCCAATGGTTTTGGTGTATACTATGTAACAACGAATGTATCTAACTGCAATTCACTTCCGGCCAATTGTTTAACATTTCTATTACGTCTTCTACTGTCATCCCTTCCCCCACATTTTCTTCACTCCATGCATTTTCTCACTTCTTCCTTTTTGTTAAGCCCAGACATTGCATGACCCTTATGTGTATCTATTTATATTTCACCTCCTACCAAATTTTGGGTCTATTTCTCTCTGAGCCGTTATCATCGGCTCTTCCCTCTTAGCTCTTTCTTTCTCTCCTGTCCTCCTCTGCTCTTTATTTCCTATGTATCTCTCTTTCCTTTTTGCTTTACCCCCTTTTTTGATTTCCCTTTTTGTTTTCCCTTCTTTTCTATTTACCACGTACAATTTTCCAAAAATAAAGGGGAAGTGAGATTTTTTAATCTTTTTCAAAAATAACGTTTATTACCATCATTATTAACTGCCTGATGAGACATTGTTTTTTTCGATGTCGAAACAAAATGTACACTTTTGTAGTAAATTATAATTTGTACATGTTCTAAACTATAACTTATAATAAATAATACTTTTAAGTATTTTAGTTGTCTTCATGATTTATTTTATTTTATCATTTTTGTTGAGTAATTCTATGTGTCTTTTTATCTTTGTAAATAATTCTGGGTTGATTTTGTTGTGTGTGGAGACGTATGCAAGAATGATTTCTTCATTTTGTTGGTTTTACTTTGTTTTTTTGAATTCCAGAGAGATTCTAACGGTATTTCTTCTGCCAGTTGGAAACCCTTGTACATTAGTGGAGTGGAGTATCCTCTTATTTGTAGTGTTTTTCATAGTTCCTCTCAGGGTATTTTCATTAGCTACTATTGTGCAAATTCATCATGGTAGGGAGTGTATTTTAGACAACATTTAGGGTGGTGACTCTTGAAATGGAGATATTGTTGGGTGTCTGTGGGTTTATGGTAAATGTCTGTGATGAAGTAATTGTTTTGTTTTTATGAGTATGTCTAAGAATGGCAATTCATTATAGCTATATTCTAGTGTGAACTTATGGAGTAAATTGTATAGTTTATTTATGTATCCCCATATTGATCTCCAAAAGATAAAACAATAATGTAGATATCTTTGCCATGGTTTAGTGAATTTTGTTTTTATGTTTTCCTCATATTTGTGTTCTATTTAGTTGTATACACTTTCTTCTAGATATGCTAGTGTGAGTGTTGTATATGTTGGTGCCATTTTTTGTCCCCATTGAGGTACCTGTTGTTTAAATATAACTTTGGTTGTTAAATTGGAATTAATTGTTGTCTAAAATTAGTTCTATACTCTGTATAATAGATTCTTTTGTGAAGTGTGTGGGAAGTATTTCCGAGTGTTTTTCAATCCAAAATGTAATGGCATGTTTACCTAATTCATGGAGTATGTTACTGTACAGGCAATTCAAGTCAAATATTACTGTGAGTGTACTGGGTTTAATTTTTGTGGTATGATGCTTAGAAAATGTATGCTGTCTCTGATGTAGCTTTTTATTTTTGTGGTGTATGGTTATAATATTTCATCTATTAAGTTGTTTGCTCAGTTTGCTTGTTGGGTAGGCTGGTCCAGCTAAAATGGGTCTGAATTTAAGATCACTAGGAATTGGGGTGTGAATATATTCAGATTTTTATGTTCCATGACAGCTGCTTTGTTTGATGTATTTTTGGAAGTCCATAGAAATTGCTAGTTTATGAAACAAAGTCTGTAAGAAAATCTTTTTCTTTTTTGTTAGTATTCTACTGAGTGTAAGGCAGGGTTTTTTATTTTTGATGCAATGTTTTCATCTATATTATGATTGATTACTCTGTAGTTATTTTTCTATCTTAGCATATCTGAATATTTGTTTTGTAGTAAGTTTTATCCATAATGACTACAGCACTGCCCCCGTCTGCTTCCTTTATTATTATGTCATTGTTCTCATGGATGTTTTCTATTGCTAGTTTTTGTTTGTGTGTGAGATTATTATGGGGGTTGTGATTGTTTTAAAATTTGGTGTCCCAGAGTTTTTCAAAGAATATGTTTATTTAATTTGAATTGTTATTCTTATTTGGGAAATATTTATTTTTTTACTATTGAGCTATTGGTAGTATTGTTGTTGTGTAATGTTTCTATAAATCTAAATTTCTGTTTGAATTCTCTAAGATCTTTTTTATGTCTGTAATGTTACTTTTTGGGGTGGGACAGAATTTAAACCTAACTTTAGCAGGTTTAATAATAGGTTTTGTATTTTTGTAAATTGGTCTTTTCCTTCAGATCGGATGTTCTAAAAAATGTTTTTTAGTTGGTAAGGTATCTCTATTTACAGGTTTTGAAATTTCTGGTGGATAAGGGTTTGGGTTTGAAAATGTGGTGTTGGCATATCTGGGTGATCTTGGGTGGGTGAGTATGTTTAGGTTGAAGGATTTGTAGTAGTATTGTCATCCATTTTGTGTTGTGGGGGAATGTTTTGCAGTTGTGTCTGCTTGTGTTATGAAATAGTAGCCCATTATGTGGGCTCATTGATGGGTGGTCTGAGTGAGTGTATTTAATGGGTGGATGTGCAAGTGCGTAAAAATTAAAAAAGAAAACAACAAACAAACACGCACTCATATGAACTTTCTGACCTGCTGACCAACCCCTTATCCATTTAAACACGGTATTCTCAGTCATCAGAAAGACAAATGGATCTTGATATGTAAAGTCACAAATTTATTTGCCTGAAGAGAGTCAACTTTGGACTCTAAACATTTGTAACAACACAAATACTATTATGAACACTTAATATATTATACAAAAAGCAAAGTAATATTAATAATAACAATAAATCTACTCTTTAAACAAAATATTCACAGCTTCTTTTTTCTTCTATACCAATTTCTCTTGTTGGAACAACCCCTATTTCTGTTCTTAATATATTCTGAAGGCACTGTAAAGTGTTGATTCCTAATATTTGTTCTATTTCCAAACTAGTGTAGACTTATAACACATAATGTGATATATTTTTTATTGTGTTGAGGTGTTGTTTAGTCAGTGTTGTAGAGTATCTGATCAAAACCAAAATAATAGCACTTATGACAAATTGCTATCAACGCAGTGGGTGGTTTTATCTTTGCAGTTGTTTAATTCCAGTAGGTGGCAATTAATTATTATTCATAGAATTGGCCAGTATAGCCAGGCAACAGTGCTATAACAATGCTATTCACTTTGGGGAATCTTAAAGCATTGCTATTTTTTTTCTCTTATGGGTCTCTTATTTGCTTCTGATATCAGTGTTGAATCTATCAAATCCTAATAAGCAAAAACAGGAAAAAAATTGTTCAAATTGGCTAACCTCAATAATGTCCACAGTTGATTCAACTGCATAATGAAAGACAGTGTTGCCATCTTTGTCTTGGCTCTTCAATGTTGCCCCACAATGTAGTAACTTTGTCACACACTTATCCTGCTTGGCTTGAACAGCAACCATCAGTGGAGACAGTTTGGTAAAGTCACTTGGCTCATTAACTTTGCTGGTAAAGTTAAAACAAAAAAAAAACAAAAAACAAAAAAAACTTTGTCATAAGTCAGAAACAAATCCATGCATTTCAATAACAGTAGGTGGTATATTGTAGTGCATCATGTTCATTCATTGATGACCATTTTACAACTATTATGTGACAGCAATATATTTATATTGATATACCCATTAAGATATGGACATGCCTACTATTGACTACTACTGAGTATCTGACATAAGAAAAAAAAATAATTCAAACACCTTGAATGTGACAGGAAAAAAAAAAAAATATATATATATATATATATAGTCATCCGCAGACAGATCTGTTTTGCTGTATCACAGCTCATCAGTACGGTTAGACTCCGATTGCTTTTTAATCCAGGATTGAAACCCGACCGAATTGGCGTCGGTCGGCGATTCTACCTCTGGGCTATGGGCGTTCGGTAGAAGAAGGCAGACTTTTTAGCGTGTATATTATCATTATACGCACCCAGTAGCCAGAGTGCTCTAATTCATTTTACTGAATGAGATACACAAATAAATATACAATGGTCTTTATTATGATAGAGAGGATATATATATTCTTCACTACTCGACAACATAATTGTTGCAGAAAAATGAAATAATAAGACACTGTTAAAGAGCAAACACATGGCAAGAGTTTTAGTGGTAGTAAAGAGAATAAACTGAGCTGATACTGCCTTGCTATTGTCTCTCTCCATGAGCGTGACAGGAGGGAAATATATAAGTAATGGTTACTTATGTATATTCCACAGTTAGATATTTACTTTGATAAGTGCTCAATACAATAGTAGAGCAT
This sequence comes from Ascarosepion bandense, assembly GCA_037127315.1. Classification (NCBI taxonomy): domain Eukaryota; kingdom Metazoa; phylum Mollusca; class Cephalopoda; order Sepiida; family Sepiidae; genus Ascarosepion; species Ascarosepion bandense. Next base: position 1,182,029 of record JBBBDQ010000283.1, read on the forward strand.
AAATATATGGTAATTATTATTATTATAATAATAATGTCATAATGTAACTTAATAGCTATAAAGTTTGTACTAAAATGCCATCATTAGATAATAAAATGTGGTTAATTTATTTTGTAATAGATAACGAGATTTAAAAAAAAAAAATAAATAAAAATAAAAATGAAGAAATAAAAACAAGTTCAGCCAATGAGATGAATTAAGTAGGGGAGGAGGTAATAATACCTCAAAGAACAGTGTGTGTATGATGCTCTAGACAGTAGTGTAGCAAAAGTTTTGCTGCAGAAACCCAGACATGTCAAATTTTAAACAGGAAGAAGAAAAAGATAAAGCATGAAATGAAAAAGAAGAGAGAAGATGAATTCAAACGTTTGAAAAGATAAAATAAAAAAAATAACAAAGATAAGAATACTAAACTGAGATATTAAAATATATACTTAAGTAGATTTCTTCTTAAGTACAAATAAAATAAATAGTAATTAAAAAATTACCAGTTCAATAATTTTTTTTTAATATAAGGGGAGTATCATAAGTATGAATAAAATAATAATAGAAATTTAAACAAATAACCAGTTCAATAAGCTACTTTTTAAAGTTATAACAGGATTTTTGTTCATAAGTACAAATAAAATAATAATAGAAATTTAAACAAATAATCAGTTCAATAAGCTATTTTTTAAAGTTATAACGGGATTTTTGTTCATAAGTACAAATAAAATAATAATAGAAATTTAAACAAATAACCAGTTCAATAAGCTATTTTTTAAAGTTATAACGGGATTTTTGTTCATAAGTACAAATAAAATAAATAGTAATTAAAAAAATTGCCAGTTCAATAAGCTAAATTTTTAAAAAGTTATAAGTGGATTATTTTATAAGTACAAAAAAGTAAAATAATAGTAGCAATTAAAAAATTTCCAGTTACACTAAATTACGCTAAATTTTTCAAGTAATAAAAATGAATAAATAGTGAAAATATTGAAATAAATTTGAGATAATTTAAAAGATATTTAAGGGTAAGAAAAATTTTATATTATTGCAGAAATTAGTTATTTCCTTACGTCAGTTCAATAAGCCAGTTTTTGAGAATTTTATTATACAAATTTTTTTCTTCTAAGCAAAGGAAACATATTTCATGAAAAGATTTACATTTCCTAGTTTTAGTTAAAATTTTCCATTTAACTGTAGGAGGTTTATTTGCATCTTTCAAATAGTATTTAGAGAGACAGAAGTAAAATTACTATATGCTTTATTATTTAAAGGTAATCTATGCTGGTAAAATTGAGACTTAAAATTATTCTTAGTACATCCAATATAATGCCTGATGATGTTGTTTTAACACCAAAACTTTATAGCTATTAAGTTGAAAGGATGCCATTATTATAATAATAATAACAACCATATATACATATATATCTTCATATAGATAGGTGTGAGTTTGTAACCCTTGGTTTCATGCTCTTGCGATCATCAGACAAACTGATTAATTTTAAAAAAAAATTGGATATATGTAGGGCTGTGTATATTGGTGTATTTTTGTGGAAATGGGAGGAAAATTTGTCGTTATGACAGATGCAGACATATATACACATTTGTACACCCATTGATGTGCGCAAAAACACACACACACACGTACGCGTCTGCCAGCTAGGGCTCACACAAACCTATATGCGAATCATACAGGGCTCAGCATATGTATGTATATGTGTGCCATTGCGCACATACATGCGTGTTCGGTTGGTGTATTCGAATAGTGTAGCGATGTCGATTTCTTGTACGTACATATGTGTGTATGATGGGGTCTGTGTGAAACTACGATAGGTAAAAATTATTTTATTTAAGGCTGTATTGTTATTTTTTATTTTAAAGTTGGTTATTAGCTTGTTTGTTTTTTGTGGTTGCGCATATATAAATGGTAGAAATTCTAATTTGTAATACTTGATAGTTTTTATGTGTGATTGTATTAATTTTACTACGGTAGAGAGGAGTAATTTATGTTAATGATGATTGCAGACTAATACGGTGATAGTAATATTTGATGATAATAACAGTTGTGGTAGTAAATAGTTATTGTAAAGCGGTAGTAGTGATTAGTGATGGTGGTGTAATGATAATAACAATAAAAGCCAATATTATGGTGGTAGTTTGAACTAGAGAAAAATTGATAAGATGATGATATCAGCGGTTCCTTTTTTTTTTATCTGTTTGATATAAATTGTGATAATAGGTATTTATTTTCATGTCTGCATTTGAAAATTAGTTCTGATCTTATGTTTAGTAAGTTCTTTTGTGGGGTATGAGATATAATTGCCCCTTTTTCATGTTGGCAAAGTAGGCATTTTTTTGTAATGTTGTTGTAGGCAGGTGCTTTTTTCAGTATTTTCCAGCTTGTTGTTGGTGAAATATTTCTGTCTTTTAGATGCCTATATATATATATATATATATATATATATATATATATATATATATATATACACACACACACACTACCAGCCATAATTATTAGGACACCCCAGTTTTTTAAAAGAAATAATGTATTTCATACTATTTTTAGTGGATAATTCTAAATGAAAATATAACGGTTCTTTTGTTATAATCACTTTGCAAAATTTTACAAGGCAAGGAAGCAAAGATAGACTTGTCCAAATCACCCTAAATTTTCTTCATTCTTTCATTGATGAAACTGCAATATAGGTAATTATTAAATATTTATAAATTCATTTGATGCACATGTTATAGTGCAGTATTAAAAAAAAAAGAATCATTCTATTTTCATTTACAATTATTCACTTGGCAATAAATACTAAAAAATAATATGAAATACATCATCTTTTTAAAACTGGGGTGGCTTGATAATTATGGCTGGTAGTATAATATATATATATATATATATATTAGGACATTAAATAAATTCTCACTGTTTTCTAACAGATGACATTCCCAAAACTGCATGCATTTCAAATGGTAATGCATCTCTAAAGAAGTACTATAAGCAAGTGTGAAATTCAGTGTATGTCATTTCACCTTGTTTTTCATAGAATTAAACATGTTGGATTTTATGTCAAAGAAAGTGTCTTTGCACTACTTTATTCAAAAGAAATCTGCACCTAAAGCACACAGAATTCTTGTTGACACTTACAGCAACCATGCTCTGTTGAAAACAACATGCAGATATTGATTTAGACGCTTCAAAAATAATGATTTTGATGTTGAAAATAAAGAATGCAGTGGCACACCAAAAAAGTTTGAAGATGAAGAATTGGAGGTTTTACTTCCTGAAAACTCGTGTCAGGTGCAAGATGAACTGAAGAGTTGATGACAAATTTTGAAATGTTTGAAAACATTAAGAATGATTAAAAAGCAAGGACACTGGGTACTGTATAAGATGAAGCCGAGAGACATCAAACAACATCTTGTCACATATGAACAGCTACATCAACGACAGAAAAAGAAAGATTTTTTGCATTGTAATGGGACTGACAATAAAAAGTGGGTACACTATGATAACCCTAAAAAGAGAAGATTGTAGGGTAAGCCCAGCCATGCACCAACATTGGCAGTAAAGACAAATATCTATGGTTCAGAGCTTCTGCTCTGCATTTGGTGGGATCAACTGTATGTAGTTTATTATGAGCTGCTCAAAATGACCAAAACTATCATGGGAGAATGCTAAAGATTACAATTGATGTGTTGAGCTGAACATTAAAGAAGAAACAAATGCTATAAGAGCAGAGACAAAGTGATTTTTTAACATGACAACCCTAGGCCACATGTTACAAAACAGGTGAAAACCTACTTAGATGGGAAGTCCTACTCCTATCGCTGTATTTACCAGACATTGCCCCCTCTGATTATCACTTGTTCTGATTGATGGCACATGGCCTGTCTGAACAGCACTTTCATGTTTATGAAGATGCCAAAGAATGGGCCAACTTGTAGTTAGCCTCAAAAGATGTGTTGTCTTTCTGACGTGGAATTCAAAAATTGCCAGAAAGATGAAAAAAGTAGTGGCTAGCAATGGACAATACTTTCAGTGACATGTTTCTTGCTAATTTTGTAAATAAAACATTACTTTTCATGAAAAATCAGCAAGAAATTATTCAAGGCCCCAATATATATATATATATATATATATATATATATATATACACACACACACACACACACTACCGACCATAAGTTTGGGATCACCCAAATTTTTTTCACAAAGTTTATAAAATTCCATTTTTAGCAGAATCAAATTCACCGAGTTTGTATTTTTTGTTATTCTTATGTAGATGTCAAGTAAAAAAAAAAGTATTCTTTTCAACTTTAAAGTAAACATAGTGAAGATTATATTTACTAATCAAAAAGTGAAATGTTTAATATAAATCTTTACACACCAAGATTATGTGAAATTATTAACTTTACTAAGTCGTTAAGAACCAAAAACAAAACATACACTTAGGTTACACAAATTTATGTAAATTCTGGTCAAATGTACTTTGCTTTTTTGACCAATCCAGCTGTCACTAATTAATTAGAATCTTAGAAACACAGGACTACCATGATTAAGAAACACTTTTATACTACATTCCAACCAGTAAGCAAATAATACGTTTAAAATCAGATTAATGTAACTTTAAATTTGCTAAGTTTTCTAAAATAATGTTTCAGCAATGCATATTTCATTTTTCAAAATTTTCAAAGCCAAGAATTAACTTTTGTTTACAAATGTGTTGATCACTCATAAATGGCCGAAAAAAAAAATAAAAAAAAAAAAAAAATCTCAGAATTTTAGATTCTAATCAATATAATTTCTGATTGAAATACACCAGAATATTTTGCTTACTGGAAATAGTAAATTTAATTTTTTAGTTTTCAATTAAAGCTAAATTTAATGCTTCAAGAAAGTTTTTTTATTTATTTATTAGAATTGATTTAAAGCATAAGTATAAAAAATGCATCGCTGAAACGTTATTTTAGAAAACTTAGCAAATTTAAAGTTACATTAATTTGATTTTAAACATTATTTGCTTACTGGTTGGAATGTAGTATAAAAGTGTTTCTTAATCATGGTAATCCTGTGTTTCTGAGATGCTAACAGGGTAGAATAATAATAGTTGTTTTGATAAAAAGCAAGAAAAATAAGATGAAAAAAATACTTAATACAAAAGTTATTAATAGTAATTATTATTATGTTATATATTACTGATACTAAATATCAAAAGTTTATGGATTTACTGTTTTTTTATGACTTATCAACTTTTGCAACTTATTTAAAGTCAGAAAATATTTTTACATTGTAAAAGTTTTTACAGAAATAATAATGCTTTACTGATAAAAGTTCTACAAATTAACCCATAGTTGGATTCATACTTTTTCAAGGGTATTTGCACATAAGCAATAATGAACCGAACAAGAATTAGAACTCAGCTCTCTAATTTCCATTTTCAAGTTGTTATCCATTACACCATGTTTACATTCAAGCATACAGCTTACAGCACCTGGTATCCCCAAGTGGTTATCTATCTAGGTACTAAGCAGGCTTGACATTGTTTAATTTTGGTGATTGCATGAGAACTTGCATTTCAAAGTGATATGGCCGTAAGCCACCAAAAGTCTAGTAGAAAATTCCCCAACTAAAGTTTAAATAACAGGGTAAAGTGGTTTTTCTAGCCTTGAGTGGTAATCATTTTAAGTGTAGGGAAACTCTAAATTGTAAACCATAGAAAAGGCAAAAGGAAACACTTCACTATCTTTCACAAGAATGCATTGCAATTCAAAAGATAATAAAAAGATCTGTGGAAGGTTATGAAGGGATATGTTATCGCCTTGTTTTGGGGGAATTGATTAATAATGAAAAAATATCTTTACAATTTAACAAAATATATAATTTACTTTTACTAATAGAAGAGAAAGGAATAATTATTTAAAATGACCTACAATCTGTGACTGAATGAGGTAGGATATGGCTCGTAAATTTTAATTCCTCCAAAATGAAGCTGCTCTCTTTTAAATTGCATAGAGAAACTTTATTGCCTACCATTAGAATGGATGATGCTAATCTCCTAGAGAGAAACACACTCTTTGCCTCCTTGACCTTACTTTCTCAAATAATCTTAAATGGAATGACTACATCAAATCCATAGCTGCATCTAAAGTTCAGTCACTGTGTTAGGCCAAGAAGTTTTCTTGTCAGAATCCATTTTGCATATTTATAAATCTACCATTTGTCTGTGCATTGAATACTCTTTCCAAATCTGATCAAGTGCTCCTGCTATTCATCTTGAGGTTCGTAACAAAATCCAAAGGAAGATCTGCAATATAATCGATCTGGACTTAGCAGCTTGCCTTCAGACACTTTCTCACCAATGATCTGTCTTTTCTACAAGTATTTTCATAGCAAATGCTCACATGAACTTTATTCCCTAGTTCCTGACCACATGTATTTACTTGTTCTACTAGACTGGCATCAGGGTCTCACCTTTTTACCATCAAAATAATTAAAGTTAACTGTTTCTTTTACTCTAACAATTTATTTTCTTGCACTTCCCATTTGTGGAACACTTTTCCACATACTTGCTTCCCTAATAGCTACAATCTGTAAAAGTTTAAATGCAATGTCAATTGTCATCTTCTATCTACTTGATTCCCATCTATCAATTATCCTTTATTCAACATCCCTCGTACCTTGTTTTTCTCACACTGTAACCCCCTGTGCACCAGTGCCAGGTCCTGCCTTGCTTGGAAATGGTTATAAAAAAAAATTTGATGACGGTTCAATTTATTTAGCTTATTGTTTTCTTGATAATCTTTATTTTATGTTGATTTCAGATCATTTCATAAATGGCCTATATCTAGAAAAAGCAACAAATTTTTATATCATTAAATACTTGTTACAGACTAACTGCATTTAGGTGTGATAATGACAGTCACCTTGCTGTGTTGATTCCTATATCATGGCTGCCTATATATATTTCCAAGATTTAATAACTTTCTCAACATTATTTTCATCTTCAAGAAATATTTTATTTGTGTAAATACATTTAGAAGGTATAATTGTAGTTTTAAAATAAAAACTCAAAATTTTATATCATTATTTCTCACAGTGTATTAAGCACTAACACAAATGATTTTAATTCTGGTATACTTCCTTTTAATTTGGATTTTAGCTGTGCAAAGCTAGGCACAAGGCCATGTTTACATAGCATTCAGTCAGAAGTGAGCATATTCAACATCATTATGAACCGTAAGAATTTAGACTTTGTAATGAGTACCCAATGATGCAGTCAAGTTGCTTTCCACATAGAGATAGGTTTGAGAATATGCATAACCGATTTTCACATACATGGCAGAAAGTACCTTCTTGTAATGAGGGCCTCATATATATTGTCAACAAATAGGCAGTAACATTTAATTTGCATAAGTTTTTTCCTATAATTATTTCATCTGTTTATTTTTAATTTGAATTTAAAAATTGCCATATATAAGCAATGTTTCTGCTGACAAGGTTCGTTTTTAAACTAATCATGATTGTATTGAAAGAATTTATATTTGCCTTATCAAAATTCAGTCATAAGTTAGCAGAAAAAATATTGTCTTTACATTACACAAAATGTAATTTTGGCTTCCAAAAATTAAATTTTTTTTAAGGAAGCAGGCATAAAGTAAATAATTTTTAAAAATCTAAAAAAATTTATAGAATTCTTCAATTTTAGTCCTGTCAACATTAAGTATATTTTATTTCTTGCAATATTTGTAGTAACCATTGGTGTCATTTGACATTTCTCATCACTACAAATTACTTAAGTAGAGTTGAAAATTTTTTATTGAATTATCTAAATGGTAAAATAAGCTGTTTAATCTGATTTTCTTAAAACTGTACTGAATTATTAGTAGTAAGCTTGCTGAATTGATATTTATTATTATCAAAAATATTAAAAATGTTTTTCTCACAGTCTCTCTATGTCACTCTGTTCAGAGTAGGAAATTATAGTGGACTTAACATAATGACAAAAAGAACTTTAGAAAATAATTGCCTGGCTGAAAATGTCCATACAGAAATCTTATAACAGATAACCAAACTTCTATTAAAACTTACCATGTCCACAGAACAGGTCTTTATTTCAAAATAGTTTTCTAACCAATTCTTACAAAATTATCTAGTTAAAAGCGTCTCTGAGTCCGTGTGGGTGACAAATTATTTTCCACTCTACAACCTCTTTCAAAGACAGGATGTGGCAAACCTCTCACTGCTCTTTCACTATTTCTATGAAAATGTCCACAGAACAGGTCTTTATTTAAAAATAGTTTTCTAACCAATTCTTACAAAATTATCTAGTTAAAAGCGTCTCCGAGTCCGTATGGGTGACAAATTATTTTCCACTCTACAACCTCTTTCAAAGACAGGATGTGGCAAACCTCTCACTGCTCTTTCACTATTTCTATGAAAAGTGTTCGGACAAGCTATATTTCTTGGGTTTGCTAGGTCTAACCTTCACAGCTAGGGCCTGTCGTACCACTTATATTGTAGAAAACCACTCATATTTTCTCCGTATTTTACTGGTGAGAAAGAAGTTCTACTCTAACAGCTTCTTCTCATGAACCACTGCTTTGTAGAAAAGACTCTTAAGAGGATGTTTCCCTGATCACTACAATCTTAACCTGTTCAAGTGTAAAGTTAACCATTATCTTCCCCTCCTTTCCATATAAACTGCCCCTTAACATAACCCACTATTTCAAGTGCCCCCCCCCCAGGCATTGAATAGAGTGAATCTTACAGTAAATAAAAAAAAATCTATTTAATAATACTTTCTTATAATTGTACTGAATTATTAAAAAAAAAATTAGTAAATTTCTGAATTTATTATTAATATTAATTCAAATATTAGAACCTAATTTTCCCTTTTGGTCAGCTCTATGCAGCTATGTCTGCATTGAGAGATTCAAGTGGACTTAGCACAATGACCAAAAGAACTTTAGAAAATAAGTGTCTTGTTGAAAATATTTACACAGAAATCTTATCAAAAGGTAACAGAATTCTTAGAACTTTCCTATGTCTATAGTATCAATGGATATTTGGATAGTATTGAAAAATGGTTGTAATTAACTAAAATTATTAAAACTTACAGTAAAGGAACTGCTAAAATTATTAAAACATTCTGTAAAGAAACTTCTAAAAATTATTAAAATTATAAAATTATTAAAACATTCAGTAAAGAAACTGCTAAAATTTACTGACATAAAAGTAGCGTTTTTTTAAAGAATTAATGGATTTTTTTTAATCCAACAGATTTTTATTACTTCAAACATTATTTTTAGTTGATATCCAAATTTAAGTAAATGTTTTGTTAATTTAAACAATATTTCATTTACCAGCCTGAATATTGATAAAAAAAAATGTGCCCTCGAGCAGGATTCGAACTGGGATCCCTCTTTGAAGAAGGAACCACTGTCTGATCCAGCACTCAACTATAAAAGAGCATCATAATAAAACTGGGTTCTATTTTGTCTTTAAAGCACACTAACTTTGATTAAAAAATAAAATACATTAATTCTTTAGGAATTGCTTTGTTTACATTTCAGATATGAAACTGAGCATATTTCCCTAAATTTTAAAAATTAGGGAGTACTTAAGAATTAAATAAAAAAGGTGCTCATGTCATTTGCTTCAGTTATCAAACAACATTAGACCTGACATTACATTGTCAAACATATCAACACAGGTACAGTCAGCTTAAAAACATTGTTATTCTCGGGTTAAAAAAAACTATTTCTGTAATATTTTCAACTTAAAGTAAATATTTGATTCAAATCAGTTTAATTAGACTTTGAATCAGCTAATATTTCTCAAAGTTTCAGAAAAGTATATTTTATTTTTGGATGATTTTTTTAATAAAGAGAATTACATAGCAACAAAAGATGATTAAAAAAGGTGCCAATCAGCTAATAAATAAGAAACCTCCTTCCATTCAACTGGAATTAGTTTTTTTAAATAGAGCAAAGTATTTCTTTTATAGGAAATATTAAATTTAATCTATTAGCTTAAAATTAAAACTTAAAAAGCTTCAAGAATTCCTTTCAAACCTAGGTATCATGTTTTTTTGTGGTCTCTAATTTAAACTAATAAAATGATATGCAGTAAGTGTTGATTTACATTGCACTGTTTCAATGTGGATATAATATAAAGAAAATAACTCATTAACCAGTGACTGCAAATATCTGCTTAATATCAAAAGAATCATATGACCAGGACCTTCTACCTGTAGGTGAGAGTAAGTTTGATTGGGGTCCTCCAGACAGTACTTTGTGACTTGTTATCATATCAACATTTGCCTTTTTTCTACCTACATTTATAAACAATAAAAATTAAACTAAGTACAACTGACTATTAAAGGACTGGATTCTGACGTCCTTTCTGAGCTCTTTTTTTTGGTGAATTTGTTTTGCTCATTCTAAATCTCAAAAAACACTGTATAAAATTCACTATTTTTTTCCATAATGCTGAATGTTTTAAAATGATTCAACTTTTTAACAAGAAAAATGATCAAATTGATGTTAAAAACTGTCAGACATGGTTGATTTATTATGTCAGTCAGTTAAGTGCCATATCTGAAACATGCTTGGGTGATCATGTCTTGAAAGAGACATTACTGACTGGGCAGAAGATTATCCCGCAGTAGGTTGCCATTCCTTTCTGCGGTAGACCGGTTACCAACCAAGGCTATAGAACCCAATCTGTCCTGTTATTTGACCCATAGCTGGAGAGAAGAGATGGATTAATACCTTTCCCAAGAGTATTTGTGCGTAAGTGAATGCAATGAATTCTGCTGGAATTTGAACTCGGCTCGCCGATTTCTCATTCCGAGTCGATATCCACTGGACCACAACGCACATCCACTATTTATTATGACATGTTTCTAATTTGTATATAGATACATTGTATTTATTTTCAACTTTTCTAGTTGAATTTGTCACCTAGATTGCATATGATACCTTGTTAGATTACAATAAAATTTGCATTTATATGAATACTACCTCATGAAAATTGAGATGTAATAGAGTTGGGGGGGGGTCCCCATATCATAGATTCAGAGGAGGCATGAGACTCTTGCACTGGCCTTGCATATGACTGGAATTATTATTAATTCATTTTATTATAGACATTTTTTGATTCATTATACTTGAAACAGTTATATATTTTCAAACACATTCAAATAAAGAGTAAATACATTGTCATTCATGAAACACAAACTCAGTGTGCTTTACCTGCGCATACATTGGTCATGGAAGGCTTCATCAAAGCCAACATAGACAGCAACATGAGCAGCTGACCAGCTAGGTTTGTCCCGCAAGCAATCACAAATCTCTTGCAACAAGCTCACATCTATGGGTGTGGTTGCAAAGCTTGTTAGTTCTTGAAGCCGTTTGGCATAAAATCTGAACTGAGCATAGGCCTCACCATCATCTTTCAATCGGAACAAACTGAAAGAAAAAAAAGAAAAAGACTTAATTTTTGTAAGAACAGTATTATTCTTTTTCTACATGTTGTTTCTCCTCAGAATGTTGGCAACTATGGTTCTCCACAATTTCCAGTCGTTTGTAGCTCTTCTTAATAATTTGTCTTTTTGCCATCTATCCAAAACCTGCTCCAACATTCATTCACTCAAGCTCACCAAGTAAGTTATTCATTGCTTTCCTTTTACTTTCAATCTCCCATGTTAACATCAAACTTTCCAAGCCCTCTTTCCTTATGTATACCAGAAATTGCAACTGTCTCTTCCTGATTTAAGTTTGAGTTTTGTTTAATGGTATATCAATCTCTGTGGGTTATTTAATGCCAAAAAGGTAAGATATTTTAAGATATTTTTTTTAATGTTCAGTTATAATGAGAAGGTTGATTTTGTCAGATTTTGCTGAAAAAAAAAATTTTTTTTCTTCAAAAATGTTTTATGGTAACAATCTTTTTCCTTCAAAAATATATTGTTGATAATATTTTTAATTCAAAAACGTATATTTTTCTATAAAAGTCTATTTTTATACTTTCATTGAGTTTTGACATCAATTTGAGGGTCAAACTATTTGCCCATAGCTGGGACCCTAACAGGTGCTACCACTCTGGGTCAGGGTGGACCTGGGAACAACAGCAATTAAGAGGTGGTTCTATGCTTCTCACAACCTACCAATCAGGGGCCTTGCTGCTGGATGCAGTTTATTGTCATATCCAGGACCCCTGATTTAAGACCTTGCTGCCAATCTGGTACTGCGCTTAAATTCATAGAGTTTAGGTACCATAGTGGAAAGTTCATCAGAACAATTACCATGAAAGTATTTATAGAAAAGGCACAGGGAAGCCATGTTATGATAGTGAGAAAGAAACTTTACAAAAAGGTAAATCTTTTTCTGGCAGGGTTAAAATTCATGTTATAAAAAAAATGAGGGTTTGAAGTATACATGAGTCAGTTTATTCCTGAGTATATACTGTAGTTTGAATTCAGAGTTGTTTTTTCCCCTGAAACTGATTGCCAGCAAGGACAAGGAAGCACAGTCTACCTTACTGTTTCACTTATAACTGGAGGAAGAAGTAATTCACTCATGTCTTTATTTAGGGCATTTGTTTGACATGAATGTAACTCATCCGAAATTTGAACTTAGTTTGCTGATTTTATTTTCTAGACCCAACAACTGTTCCACAGCCTGCAATTTCACAATATTAAAATGAACACACACACTTAATTTTTTATATATTAGGTAAATAACAGCAAAAAGATAACATAACAACTGATAGAGAAAAAAACAGTACTTATGAATTAATTTAGAAATCCTATCTTTAAAGTGAGCAGACATAATGGAAATAAGAAAAGAAAATAAATTTCTGAAAATTTGAAAATTGCCTTGCACTTAAGATTTCAAGGAAGAAAAGAAAAATGCACCTACTTCCCTTTGTACACTTGGGTGATGAGCAGGCAATGGGTGAAAAATGACAAGTTTAGGTTAAGCTGACAATTTTAGGAAATTAAGATATAAAAGTCTCAAAGTTATAAAGAAATCTTAAGAAATGAAAATTAACTGTTAAGGAGCATTTAAATATTGTTTTACTTATTCTTACACACAGCACATCAACATATGTACATGAGACATATATATGTTACACACATACATTATATATATATATATATATATATATATAATGTATTTTTACATACACATACATGCACTCATACTGCACCCACATATATATATATATATATATATATATATATATATAAATAATGTATCATGTACACAAATGGTGAGGCATATAAGTTAATTATATGTGTTTTTAAAACAAAGAAGTTTGTTAATTTTAGAGAAAAATGTTTCATTAGGAATTAATTGCTTTATTTTACTGCCAAACTTGAAATAAAAATTTAAAATAAAATTAAACAAAAAATTCCTAAAAAAAAGAAGTAAACTAGATATGAACAACTTTGTTCAATAGAAGAGATAAACATGAGACATTATCCAAAAGCATTGCTTTCCATCTATTTTGCAACAATCTCATTTTTTGTTTTTAATCTTAAAGTATGATTGAAACGAAAGAAACAACTAAAAAAAAAAAATGAAACCTTAAAAACAATCTGCTATAAAATAATGATACTTAGCTAATCTGTTAATGAGTCTTAATCAAAAATAATCAAGCACAGCTGAGAAATTATCCTAAGGCTGGAAAATTGCATAAGGTATCTTGTATGTATTTAGGATCATTGTTTCCGGAATTTTCTTGAGTTGATTACTACTCTCTTCAAACTTAAAAAAGTAAAAAAAAAAGTGTAGCCATCTTTAGGTGCAGTGCATATTTCTTTTAAGCAGTTAGACAATTGTGGTCCTCTTCATTTATAATATGCATTACAATGAATGATTGGCAAGATGGCCATAATGTAAAGCAGGCGATATCATAAAAGAATCTTAACAAATCAAAAAGCAGAAATGATTTTAGCCTGCAAAGAAAAGACTGCATTATCACAGAGATCTGATTGAATTTCAGAAGGAAGGAATTAGATTTTCAGTTTTTACTACCACCTTTTTAGGGAGGTCTTTAATTGACACTTAAATATGGCATTTCTAATCCTAATGGAATCTCCTGTAAACATATGAAAGAAAAAGAAAAATATATTTGAAATGCATTTCTAAAATATGAATAAAGGTAGCTGCCACCAGGTTTCTTTTTACATTTGGAAAAATTAAACAAAAAATCACATACATCAAATAAATTTATTAAAATATTGCTTAAAACAAAACTTGTGCATAAATCATTAATTACGGTTACTGTTTTTTTCTTTAGTTGCCCTGTAAATTCTTATCAGTTTACAATGACAGAAAAAATATTGGCCTCTCATCATAGCATTTTGGTCAGCTAGCTGGACTTTAAGATCCTCACTGGGTGCCTCATAATTGTAGCTTTGTACCAAAACTGCAGAGAAATCTAAACATTTATAAATGGAACTTTGTCTGTGCGTGTGTGTGTCTATGCATCCATTACCTATAGACTCCAAATCGGCTGAACCGATTTTCTTGAAATTTTACACAGTTGTACTATAAGCGTCTGCGAGTGTTCTTAGCTAGGTTTTGTGTCGAGGTACACCTAATAAATATTGAAAATCGATAATTGAAAAAAATCAGGTTATAGAAGGAGTGGTCCAATTTTAATCAAATTTGATACACTCATAGACAAAGACATAAGAAACAATATTCAGAAGTTTCAAGGTTGCAATTCTTACAATAAGGCAGAAAATCAATAATATATATATATATATATATATAAAAAAGGCAAGATGTTTGTGTGTTTGTGTCTGTTTATCTGCCTGTATGTCTGTATTTTTTTTTTTAGCCCTTTTATTTTAGTTTTTGCTTCGGGTTTGGTTCTAAGTAGGTATAATTGTAGTTCTTAGTCTCAGCCATGATACCATTTACTCAGAGGACTTATTTAGCCTGCAAAATTTAGTTTACGACGAAAAAAACTTATTTGATATCAATATCAGGAAATCAAAATTTGACTTACATCCATTCTTTCAGTCTACGGTTTCGCTTTAACTGGAAACAACTATTGCTTTTTAGTCCTTTGTGCCAACGCCCAAAGAGTCTGAGTTCCAGAACCATGGATTAGTTTTAAAGCTTCCATTACACCCGAGCAACGCTGGGCTATACTGCTAGTCATATATAAATAGAGACATTACATAATTTCTTGAGTCAACCCGTAGTATGATTTTCAGGCACTTTCCAGAGGTGCTGCACACTAAGATCAACTCTTACAGATCAATAACATCAAGAAGTCACCCTCCTGCAATTCAAACCCAGGTCTCATGGTATGAAAGTGAATGCTTTAACCATTTGGCCACATGCCTTGTGAGTGAAATTAGGTAGATGGGACTATTTGGAAGCCGTCAATAGTTGAGCTAACACAAAGTCACAAGTCATTATGACTGAGAGTTTGAGTGTACTGGCATTGTTGAGATATGCCAGATAATGAACACTCTCTTAGAAACTGTAACTAAGGTCTGCTCAGCATAGTTGCGGTTTAAACTACAGCTGTCTTTGTGGGTGATGAACAAACATAAATGTGCCTGATCAGGAGCCTGCAACATGGATTGGCTAGCCACCATAGCAGACAGACATACTCAGATATGAGCAACCATCAATTACTTTATAACATTTCTTTCTAAATAGGACAATAACCCAAGAATTGAATCAGTGTTTCTCAACCATTTTAAGCAATGGCACACCTAGATCAAATGAAAATATAGAACACTTAGCAAAATTTTTAAAGTGTATACATTTAAATGTCATAAAATAAAACCATAAATTTAAAATAAATTTACACACCAATATGAACTTTCTTTTTTAATGTTTTTATTTAACTATTTGTGCAGTTTATTTAGTGTAAAAACTGTGCCTGGTGTTTGATTGAATGTGCGATAAGCAGTACTAATTTCTTCTTGAGTTGAGCATAGTTTTTCTAGCATCTTATTTTTTTATGTTATTTTGGGTTGAGAAACCTAATTCATGTAAATAATAAGTAAAAAATTGCAATAGATCTGGCAAAGCCTTTTTTAGCTAACATGTGATATTTTGGATTTCAATGCAAAAGGTATGAAATTCAATACATATATTGTGACAATATTTCGAGGCATACTTAAGAGGATCACACAACACACTAGAGTTCCACAGCAGGGCAGTTGAGAATTACAGGATTAAAGCATGAATTTAGTGATATAGTAATTGTGAATTCAATCATTAGGACAAGCAGACTAAGATTCATGGAAATGAGTAGTACTAAATAATAACAAGAAGAGATATCTCTAGACATGGACAGTGGAATGAAAAACTTTATCCCTGTGGATTAAATCGAAGTCAGTTAGTCAATTAAGTGCCATACGTGAAACATGCTTGGGCGATCATGTTTCGAAAGAGACATGAATGACTGGGTAGAAGATTATCCCACAGTAGGTTGCCATTGCTTTCTGTGGTAGACTGGTTGCCAGCCAAGGCTATAGAACCCAATCTGTCCTGTTATTTAACCCATAGCTGGAAGGAAGCGACGGATTAATACCTTTCCCAAGGGTATTTGCGCGTAAGTGAATGCAATGAAATCAACTGGAATTCGAACTCGGCTCCCTGATTTCTCGTTCCGAGACGATATCCACTGCACCACAACGCACATCCGTAAAAGATTCAGTTTAAAATTCCCTGAAGGTTAGCCATCTTAACAATGAGTTGAAGAAAGCTAGAGAACATAATGGCTAAAACATAATCACAACAAAGATGAAGACATTAGTCTAACTGTAAATTATACAAATATAATGTATGCGTGTGTGTGCGCTAAATTGTAGTGTTGCTTAGTGTCAAAATTACTGTTTTTTTAGTAGACTACTAGTATAAAGTCATCTTAGGCAAGCAGTTTTTTTTATCAAAGTGTTCGATTGTGAAGAGGTTTTTCAGTTAACTGTGTAGTGTTATTTCTGTTATGCTGACTTCAGTTTCATGAATGAATTATTGTGATCTCTTTACTCTTTGGCATTTTTATTTTTACTGCTCAGTAAAAACAAAACCCCTGAAGAGTGAAGATATCACAATAATGCCTTCATGAAACTTTGAAGTCAGCATAACGGAAACAACACTACACAGTTAACTGAAAAACCTCTCCACATTAATTCCTCTCTCTCTCATATATATAAAATTTACATTTTGGTTGTTTCCGAAACCTGAAACCGGCTGTGACCCAGGTTTCATACACTTAAGTGCAATCTTCAGGCTGCTGGAATACAAAACTAAATTACCTCAGAGCATTTATACCCCAGATAAGTGCAAGATGGTAAAAACATGGGTGTTGGAATCAACCAATCTGGTGGAGAGTGATTACCAACCTGACTAAGTTGTTAGGGTAGTCATAAATGAAAAAAAAAAAAAAAAAAAAAAAAAAAAAAAACCTTTAACAAAAAAGAAAATTCATTTTGGTGTGAAAAAGTGCTCAACATAAAAGTCACAGTAATTGAAGTATCTGGTGAAAAAGCTCTTGTATGGTATTGAGCACTTTTGAATTATTTTGGTGTACAGATTCCCTTTGCATGAGTAATATATGTGTGTAGATAGTGTAATGAATAGTGGCTTAGAATGAAAAATTAGAGAGTCAAGTTTGAATTCCAGTAGAGTTCATTACATTTACTTATTGAATTGAATTACATTTACTTATGGACAATTCCCTTTGGGAAAGATATGAATCTATCTCTTACTCTCAGCTATGGGTTAAATAGTAGAAAAGACTAGGGTCATTAGTTTTAGTTGGCAACCAGTCTAAGAGAATTCAAAACCCGAGGAGGATTGTTTGGAGACTCTTGTTGCCCTTTATATGCCACAGTTCTCTGTATTTTGTTCTTTTCAAAAGTGTGGTTGGTTGTGCAAAAGTATTCACCACTTTTAATCAAATCAAATATACAGGTAGTTTGGCTACTTGGTTCTAAGAACTGAGTTGCTTGACCCTGATATGTTGAAAATGATGGGAGGGTTTATTACACACACACACACACACACACACATATATATATGATATCTGCAGACAGTCCTGCTTCAGTGTATTACAGCTCATCAGTTTGGTTAGACATCCGATTGCTTCCAGCCAGGATTGATTTTCAACTGATTTGACATCAGTTAGAGATTCTACTTCTAAGCTATCAATGCAGTAGAAGAAGGCAGATTTTAGCATGTTATATACACAATGTATACAAGTGCCAGTATGTGAATTAATAAATATAGATATGGGTATACACACATACTTTTTTTTTTTAATAATCATTTCATCCCAAGCAAGGCAATACTGCCGCTGGTGTGCAGGAGGCTACATAAGGGAAGAATGAAGAGAAAGAGGAACAAGTTACAGTGGGTGTCAGAAAATGGGTAAGAGAAGGATGGGAACACTGGTGTGAAGAGAGCTGCATGATAGTAGAGTGGAAAAGGAGAAGAACAAGATACAAGAGTTGTTAGGGAAAGGATAGGAGTCAAAAAGATAAGAGATGGCAATTGAAATGGCATTTAAATTCTTGGAGATTGTAGCTATCAGGGAAGCAAGTATACGGAAGGGAGTTCTACAGATGGGAAGTGTGAGAAAATAAGCTGATAAAGTAGAAGCTGCAGTTACATTTGATTGGTTTCACTGTGAAAGGGTGTCCACTGCACACACACACACACACACACACATATATATATGTAGGACTCTGCCATCATTTTCAATGTATCAGAGTCAATCTGCTCAGTTCTTAGAACCAACAGCCAGACTAACTGCAGGTAACATTTGATGAAGGGTTGTGCAGAACCAACCACACTTTTTGGAAAAGCTGAATAGAATACAGAGAACTGGTGCACAGTATGTCACAAGATCCCCAAATGAGCATTCACAGGATTAGAGTTGTTCTTTTCCTAGATGGTTTACTACCCAAAACTCTAAGACCCAGTTTGTCCTGCTATTTTACCCATAGCTGGGGAAGAAGAGATGGATCCATACCTTTCCCAAGAATATTAGGACATATGTGAATGTAATGAACTCAATTGGAATTTGAACTTGTCTACGAATTCCTCAATCACAGCCACTAGAATGACACGCAAATTCATTCAGCATTTTATTACACTTCATCAATTTGCCAAAACAGAAATTTTGGCACTAAACAATATTACAATTTAAGACACACACACACACACATATATATATATATATATATATATTTGCATTTAGAGGGAACTTCAATTTGGGTAGCAAGCTTATTTTGTTAAATTGATTATGACTGTGTAGTGAGTTCAATCCTCACTGGGTGCTCCATAATTTCAGCTTTGTGCCGCATCTAAACTATATTTAGTAAATCACTATAACTGTCTGAGCCTGAAAATATATACACATGATGTTTATTTTATCAATTTATTAATTTTTACTAGCATAGCACCCACAAAAATTAATGGTCTTATTTACCCAAGAATTGGTATTTATGCTGAAGATCAAAGTGTCATTTCCTGGTACTTCTATAGATAATCAATATCACTTTGGGAAAAGTTTTACACATAGGCAGTTGATGATTATATATAGTCTATCTGTTCATTGCTACAACCAAATTAGGAAAAGTAAGGTTGAGAAGACTGTTTGTTGATTTAGCTGCAAATCAACACCTCTATGGGTTATTGAATGCTGAAATCCAAATATTTTGAATGTAATTTTAGGGCTTCAACTGAATATATTTTGTACATAATTTTATACTTTTTGAATAAAGATGTTTTTGTTAAATATATAATTTATAGATCATAAAATGTATTGTTAATTTTACGATAAAAATGTATTTTTATATTTTTTGTAATTTTGCAAGAAAAAACATTATTGCTAATCCTGTCTATTATAATAAAGACTATTGCATATAAATTTATATTTCCTTCCTGTTATGCTCATGGAGAGAAAGACAATGGCAAGACAGTGTCGGCTAAGTTCCTTACAGAAACAATTGTGAGACAGCGTTGGATCAGTTCATTCTCTTTGATACCAGTTATTAAACTTTACTACCAGTTATGAAAGCTCTTGCCATGTGTTTACTCTTTAACAGTACCTTATTATTTTATTTTTTTGCAATAGTTATGTCATCAAGTAGTGAAGAATATATATGATAATTTTCTCAAAGATTTTGCTGTAATTTTTAACAGCAAGGGTACATTTATTATAAAAATGTACTGGTTTTTGTTTGGAAGTTCACTGTTTGCCCTTAGCTGGGATCCTAACAGGTGCTACCACCCCAAGTCAGGATAGACCTGGGAACATCAGCAATTAAGAGGTGGGTCCAGGATGCTCAAAAGCTCTAATCTCCTGATCAGAGGCCTTGCTGCCAGATGTAGTTTATCATCATATCCAGGACAATTTTAGAGAAAAACAAAACGAAAAGCAGATGAATGAAAAGTGGGCAACAAATGTAAAGAATCTCCACTGATTTTTATAAATTTTGATTCTATGTAAGAATTAACAGTTTTACAAAATTTAGTCTTGTATATAATCAGGATATGTTTTGTAGTATAATGGATATCAGCTTGGAATGAGAAATCAGTGAGCAGAGTTCAAATTCCAGATAAATTCATTTCATTGACTTACGCACAAATACCTTTTGGAAAGGTATTAATTCATCTTTTCTCCCTCCAGCTATGAGATGAAAAGGAAGACAGATTGGGTTTTATAACCTTGGTTGGCAACTGGTCTACTACAGAAAGTAATGGCAACCTACTGCAGGAAAATCTACCTAGTCAGTCATATCTTGAAAGAGACATTATTATCTAAGTGTGTAGATAATAATGGCATTTAATGAATACAATTTTTAGATCTTAAAATCATTGAGAAAAAAAAAATTCAGGAAAAATTTTAATGTTTATAAATTTGTTAAAAATGTACAGAATCTTTATAACATATAGATTGAAAAATGTTGAAATTAGCTGCCAAGTGAAACAGGTGGTATGATTCGTCTAAAGCAGTTAGAATTTTCAATCATGTCTCATGAGAAGGGATTGTTGGTAAATATTTAAAATAGCAAACAATAAAATAGAATAACCATAAAAAAACATGATGAAACAATTAAAAAGTAGATTTTATTTGTCATCTCAAAGAAAAATATTGAGAGACAAATATTTGGCCAACTTAGGTTTCTCAATGATCCCCTCTGATGATAGTTGATCAAAAAGTCGTCACATTACATGAATCATACCACCTGCTTCTTTTGAGAGTTTCAATATGTCTACACTTCAAGTTTTTTTCAATATTCATGCATTTTCTTTTTGCTTTGAAATTGGTTTGGTGGTGAGTTGTTTGTTCTGGGTTTTAACAAAGATGCATGTGCCTTTTTTTTACTCTTTGGAGAATAAAAAACATTAGAACAGAAAGGAGAACTTCTAAATTCTAGTTTTTAACAGGTTTAATAAATTTAATAGTTTTAATAATTTAATAAAATTTAACCTCAATTTAATGACCTTCTGAAAATATATAAAATATAAACTCAAAATTCAAATGAGAGGGCTTATGGCTACTTATGTTAAAACACTGGTTCCTGAAGTTAAGCAATGTTGAGTCTGAACAGTAATTAGATGGGTGACTGCTTTGAAATACCAGCTGCTGTAAGCTTGGATGTGTGGGTGATGTAATGGATAATTGCTTGGAATTGAAAACTGAATTCTAATTCCAGTTGGGTTCATTATACTCACTTATGCACAAATACCCCTGGGAAAAGTATGAATCCACCTCTTATTCCCCAATATATGGGTTAATTCTCAAGGATTATATCACTAAAGACATTATTATCTCAAAAACAAAATTGTGTACAAAATAGAGTTTGGCATTAAATAACTCATTGAGGTTGATATACAAAAAACAACCAAATGAAACAATGAACAAATACAGCAACTAAAAGAAAAAAAGCAATCTCACTAAAAAAAAAAAAAATGTATTTTTTGTCTATCTGTGAGAAGGAAAAAATGCCCAGCCTATTTATTCATGAAAAAAGATATCCAAGTGATTGAATGTACAGAAAAAAAAACAATGTTTACCTGTATAATTTGGAATGTGATCGTGGTAACTTGAGTACGGCTTCGAGAGATCCATTTCTTCTGTACAAGCTGACTGAACCCTCAGTGTCAACAGGAGAGCTGAAATAATAGAAGCATGATATAAAGTTAGGTACCTGCTAATGTCAATGAAAATAGAATTTAAAACTTGTGTTACTATGTCTCAAGTGCTGGCACAAAGTACAAACATATATTTATATATATATATTTTCAAGTAAAACTTTGAAAATTACATGTGCCAGAGGATCATAAAGAAGATTGTTGATGAAGTGAATGTATTTTGCAGAAATGATCACCCGAGACACACAATTTTACAAGTTTTATTTGAAAAAAAAAACAAAAAAAAACATATTTGGCTTTGTAAATAGAAAAATCAGGTACAGCTGACCATGTATGAAGAGAAAAATCAGGTACAGCTGACCATGTATGGAGAGAAAAATCAGGTATAGCTGACCATGTATGGAGAGAAAAATCAGGTATAGCTGACCATGTATGGAGAAAAAAATCAGGTATAGCTGACCATGTATGTGGAATGAAGTTGAAATAATAGAGAACATATTTTATTTACATTGAACCCTCTGGCTGGATCAGTTTTAATATTTATTTCCAACAATCAATATTAATAGGATCTCCCTTGAGATTTTTCCTACATGCCTCTTTCTGTTTGAATATATATGTGCGTGTGTGTGTGCATGTATATATAATTAATGCACCCCTAAAGAGTGAAGACATAATAATGCCTTCACAAAATTTTGAAGTTGGCACAAGTGAAACAACACTGCTCAGTTAAGTGAAAATCCTCTCTATTTTAATTCTATTACTGCTCTATGTTGATAAGAAGCACCTTATGGCCAAAAAAAATAACCTTGCCAAAAACAACTCCCTATCAGTAAACTACTGAAAAATCAGTAATTTCAACACTAAGCACCATTATAATTCAACAATATATATATATATATATATATATATATATATATATATATATATATTAACAATTGAATATATAACTATTATTCATAAAGTAGAAATACTTCATTTTTATTTTTTAAATTATTTCACTCCAAGTGAGGTGATAAAGCCACTAAGACACAAGAGGTTACTGTGAGAAATTTAGAAAATGTTATTGACAAGAAAGAGCAATAAAAGAACAGAATTCAAAAAGACATTTATATTCCAGTTTGGCAACTGGCTCAACCACTTATATAGCCAGAACAAGATTATGAAAATGTACTTAAAATTTCTCTGTCAGACCAATTCATAAGATCAACATTGATGTTGCAGGTGATAGGTCAATGGTGTTAGATTTTAGTTAGCTATCATTTAACTTCTTATAATGGCTTTTGAAAAACACGTAGTTATCAATTAATGGCATTAACCCATTAATATCCACCATAAAATCCAATAATAATTATGAAAATAGAAAAAAAAAATTTTTTTTAAATGTCATCTCTCTTTAAGATGCAAGGGATCACAACTCTCCACAACTCTCTATGGATTGTTGCACATTTTTGGGGAGAAAAATGGAGTAGTTTTCTGTCTCCTGCTCCATGGCTGGGAATTCAGTTTTCTTTCTATTAGACTGATTGCCATTCAAGGTTAAAAAAACCCAGGAAAATCTAATATTTAGCCCATAGCTGGAGGGAGAAGAAAGATTCTTGCCTTTGCCAAGGCCATTAGCATGAAAGTGAATGCAACAGGCTAGCCAATTACATAAATAGTTAAAAAATAATTGTGATCTAGAAAATATTAAGATTCTGCAATAAAGGAATCTCTTTTGAATCTTTGAATGTATATTCGAGTCAGAAAGGATCACCAAACATATCTGTAAAATTTATAATAGATCATTTATATGGAGATTTCTTTATAATATCAACCTGAGGAGATAATCCTAACATGTGACACTTTTGGAAAGTGTCTAAAATAACAGACTTGTGAGTAAAACTGAGTAAACAAAATCATAGGGTGTTGTGCCAGCATGAAATCACAAGTAATTTGTGATCGAGGGTTTAAGCATGCTGGCCTTGATAAAAAAAATATTGGTCACATTAGATTATGCACTCTCTTCCAAAAAACTGTAACTAAGGTTTGCTCAGCATAGTTGTAGTATAGACCACAGGTGGATTTTATGGGTTGAACTGCAGATTTTCTAGCCGCCCGGTGGATGGATGTGCTTGGAAACTTGTAGTAGTTGGCTAGTGATTTTATTTTTTTTAATCATATCACCCCGAGCAAGGCGGTAATGCCACTGATGTGCAGGGGGCTATGTAAGAGTGAAAAGATTGGAAAAAAGAAAGCCGGAAACCACATCCT
This sequence comes from Ascarosepion bandense, assembly GCA_037127315.1. Taxonomy (NCBI): domain Eukaryota; kingdom Metazoa; phylum Mollusca; class Cephalopoda; order Sepiida; family Sepiidae; genus Ascarosepion; species Ascarosepion bandense. Next base: position 1,206,422 of record JBBBDQ010000283.1, read on the forward strand.
AAACAGGAAAAAAGGGATGAGCCTCTACACCTGTTCAATAGACGAGGGTGGAGTGTGAACCGGGCGATAGTTTAGCCTACTTATTCCAAATGAAAAAAATAAAAAAATGAATGAACAGTTAGAGGTGGAGGGGGAGCGGAATGGGAAGAAGAGATAGCTAATCGATCTTAGAAGTGAGAGACGGAAGCACATGAAAGCGTGATCCAGGGATTCGAGAGATGTTACCCTGGCTGGAGGTAGGTGTTCGCTGATATAAACACCAAGCCCATGCATATGGACATTGGAGTCCTTCCTGGAGAGGGGAAGATAACCAGGAACGAAAAACTCAGCTCAGAATGAAGAGGCGTTGCCACCATGCTCAATAACTGCAAAGAGCTTCCAGCCGAACTAACGCTAAACCCGAAGTAGAAGGAAAGTGAACTGGAAACCCCTTCCTAAAAAAGAAACAAGGCAATCACCTCTACTCCCGTTCAAAAGAAGTGGGGGGGAGTGTAAAACTGGGTGATAGTGGGTACTATCTACTCCAATAAAAAAAAAAAGATCAAGTTTTAACTTAGTTAAAGTGGAAACAAAATTTAAATGCCAAAATCAAGAGCAAACAGTACTAATGCCAGTAATTAAAAACTTCAAATTCAAAAGAAAATTAAGGCTAAAAATTACAAATTTAAACAGAAATTAAGAACAATTAAAACGATGAAAATTTATATAATTAAAATATCCACTCTTGTATATATATAGCATACATAAAAGTAGGACTTAATCATATATGGACCATGAATTGGCTTCAATTAATCCAGGCTTTCCAGTCTAATCATTGAACAAAATTACTGGATAATTCCCTGATTTTTGGACATCTTGTAGCAGAAAAACAGGAGTAAGTATAATAGTTATGTTGGAGCACATCTAAAAAGAGGAATGGGCAAAGAAACATTTATATTTCAAATTTTAGTAAGCCTAAAAAACAAAATCATATAACATAAATAACTATATTATTCACAGTGTTGTCCTCATCTGTATTGCCATATTCACAACATTTTAGCTATTGTATGCTCCAACCGTCTTCAGGTGATTGGAATTTCAAACCAAATCATTTCAATCATGAGTCATGGCATTTCCAGATGTTTTAGTTATCTCCTTTTAACTCAACTCTCTAAGTTTTTTTCACCAATGCTGTAACAAGATATTGAACTCATAATTTTGGATCTAATAAATGCTTTTATCCATTGGGCCATATGTCCTTGAGAACATCAGTGTATAAATTTTTGGGACTTATAAACCTAACGTCTCAATAACCATTTTTTACCAGAGCTCATATTGCAATCCTGATGTTATTGGTTTTATCTAGCACTTCGTATTACTGGTTCTCATATAATATTCATTTCTAGGCTTGGCTGGCTTAGGAGATTTTTGTGACCGAGCATATGCACCGATTATTCAAGTTTTTGTAATTTCCAGTGGTGTTCTCTATCTGTTATTTCAACTTCATCCCATATACATGGTTAGCTGTGCCTGAATTTTCTATTTTCCTTTGTGTTACAACCTTGCAAAGTTCTTGTGGCCTTATCATATCACCTAAAGAAGGTTAGAGTGTACAACAAATAAAATATTGAGAATATGGCAAGCAATACAATACATCATCTCAGAAGTATAGACAAATATCACATAAATAACATTTAAAATTTATTTCCAAACAATTTTTGATCTAAAAGCTCATTCAAGAAACACTTATTTTTTCAATTCTCTGATAATTCTGTTTTTGTTGAAAGTGAACCCTGTAGCCAGTTTTTCTCACTGGCAAAGTATCTTTCAAAAAGAGCAAAATAAAATAAACTCCTAAAAACAGTCATTTGAAATGCCCACAAAGCTATCAAAGTCAGAATCATCATTAACTAGAGCTTTTCCTGCACCTCACCAACATTTATGAGTGGAAGATGAACAGAAAAACTTTAAAAAAAAAAAAAAAGCATTAAAATTTTAAAATTAAATTTATGATATAATGTGAAATAATTACAATAAGGGGAAAGTTCATCAGAAAAATAAAATATTTAAAGAAAAGGCACAGGGAAGTTACATGATGGCACTGAAACAGTGACTGAAGCCATGATGCCAGGTCAGAACTAATAACATTGCAGATTTTTCTTTGGATTTTATTCAGAATTTCTAAATACATAGCAGAAGCACCAGATCATATATGGCAGCAATATTCATTACATTGGATGTAAGTGATGCCTGGTTACAGGTTGAGTCATTTATAGAAATAATCAAGCTGGATAACTTAGAATGTTCATTCAAAGTTGGTAAAAAGATAAATTTAAACAATTATTCCAAGACATTTTCAAGTGGTAAAAATGCCAACCAATAAGCTTTAAGTAAAAGTATTTATTCATGCAAAACAATGCTCCTTCACATTCATCCAAGTTAAGCAGGATCAAGCCAAGTCAGTACTTAGCTGAGAGACTGGTTAAAAACACCAGGTATTTTAAGCAACCTCCTAAAATACAAAATATGTTTAGACTTTAAGTAACTTACAAAGGGTTGATAAGCCATAAAAAATGAAAAATAACTAATTAATATTGACTATTACCCACCTTACCAAAAATAATTTCAGGGATACTTAATTATTATTAGGTTGTCCCAAAAGTTTGTAAACACTTGCGAAAAAATTGAATTTTTATGCAATTTTGTGTTTATATTGTTATAGTGATCTTCATCTTTGTATTCCAGATGGCAACTGATAAAATTGAGCTGCGAGTTTTGATACATTACTGCTGGAAGCGAGGTCTTTCAACCAGAAAAGCTGCAGAATAAATTTGTGCTGCCAAAGGTGAAGGAACAATTGCATATGCGGCAATCTCAAAGTGGTACAAGTGTTTCGATTCTGGCGACATGAGTCTTGAAGATAAGCTTCGTTTGGGACAGCCGTTAAAGTTGGATAACGGAGACTTGCAAACCGGGTTAGACATTGCGCCTTCATCGAGCACTTGAGAATTGGTTGATGAGCTTGGAGTTGGCAAATCGACAATTCACCGACATTTGAAGCAACTTGATATTGTTCATAAAAAGCCGCGCCAAGATCCGCATGAACTCACCAAAGCACAAGCCAACAGACGAGTTGAAATTTGCTGTCAATTGCTCAGTGTTTTTGTCAATTGGACAAGCATTTTTGGAAGTGCGTTGTGACATCCAACGAGAAATGGGTCTATCTGGTCCAGCACAATTGAGACAAGCGATAGGTTCAGAAAGGGCAAGAGACACCGTCGGTTCCAAAACAAGATCGATTCGTCAAGAAAGTTATGTTGTATGTTTGGTGGAACTTTAAAGGAATCATACATTTTGAGTTTGTTCCGAATGGTTGTGCCATCAGTGCCAAACTTTACTGTCAGCAACTTGAGCAGGTCTACGAAAAGTTGAAGCAAAAGTACCCAGCTCTGATCAACCGAAAGCGCGCTTTGATGCAGCAGAACAATGCCAAGCCACACACCGCCAGGAAGACCAAAGACAAGTTTGAAGAGCTGGACGGCATTGAGGTTCTGCCACATCCAGCCTACAGTCCTGACTGTGCTCCATCAGATTACGGCCCTTTCCGCTCAATGCAACACTTTGTAAAGGGCCGCCGATTCGACTCGTTTGATGAAGTCGAGGAAGCGTGTCAAGAATTCTTTGATTCGAAGCCGGCTGAATGGTACTTTGACAAGATCTGAAAGCTTGCAGATTGATGGCAGAAAGTCTTAGAAAATGATGGTCTTTATTTTGAGCAATAATTTTTGTTGTTTTTGTGAGTAAAATTCAATTTTTTGCAAGTGTTTTCTGGTAACCTTAGATTACTTGGTGAGTAAAATTTCAATTTTTTGCAAGTGTTTACGAACTTTTGGGACAACCTAATAGAATGACCTCAGCTTCTCTAGATATTACTCCAATAGAAAACTTATGGTATATTATTACAAGACAATGGAAAACAATAGCCAAGTAAAGAAAAAAATTGCTACAAGTAATCATAATGGCAAAAGAATAAAAAAGAAAATCAATAGTTGAAAAACTGATGAAAGAATGTCAAGAAACCCATGTGAACATGTAATATAATTTATTCAGCTCTATAGGATATTACATTAATATTTAGGAAAGTTTTGTAATTTGCTTGAAGCATTGTGTATATTAGGATTATGGTTAGGTTTTGAAGGCTGTCACAATGCGTTTAGTAAAATAAAGGAAGATAGAGAACTTGCTGGGTATTACCTATTTATCATACATTAATATTTCGAGATTAAAATCTCATATTCAGAATGTTAGAACAGCTTGTCTGAGTCCAAGCCTTTCAACAAATGGTCATTCCTGGCTGCTGATGCTGCTGTCATTAATTGTAGTGAGAGTGTGTAAGTGCTAGAGCATGTATGTGTGTGTATGTTTATGGTATGTATATGTGTGATTGATATTTGGGATCTTTATGGTCTGATGGTATCAGTCTGCTTTGATGTGTGATTTATCTACTTATGTGTTGACCTGAGCATTAGTTTGACTTTTGCCAAAGTGGAACAAGTTCTTTACCTTCCTTTATTTTACTAAACACAGTGTGACAGCCTTCAAAACCTAACCATAATCCTACATTAATATTTGTTTATATGGATTCTGGATTTATTTATAAATAAAAATTATGCTGCACATAAATAGTATAATCTGTTACCCACAAATCAAGTTATTCATCAATTTTTTACTAAATATATATATTGGGTTGTCTGGAAAGTTCATGCTGATTTTTAAGGGAAATTAAAATTCAACTAAATACGAACCATTTTGTTGCACAACTTTTCATTCATTTTCTGTTTTCCCAGAATTTTGGTGGTTTCTTGGCAAAGAACTCATTATGGTTGTTTTTATGTCATCCAAAGAATTAAAATTTTTACCATTGAGATTATTTTGCAAGGGTTTGAATAAATGAAAATCTGAATGAGCAATGTCTGGTGAATAAAGCAGGGGAAGTAACACATCCCAGCCAAGCTGCAACAATTTTTGCTGGGTTGCCAGAAAAGTGCTGTTCGCCAATTCTGGGCATATTTCTTGATTGCTGCCTTTAATTCATCCAGTTGCAAACAGTACTTTTTAGAATCAATTGACTGCTTACTTGGCAGAAGCTAATAGTATAGGATTCCTTTCTAATTCCACTTGATGCACAGCATGACTTTCTTAGGATGAAGACTTAACCCATGTCACTTACCCCAGTATCTTGTTTGCCGAACATTGTTGTAAACAACCGATTTCTCATCACCCATCACAATTTTAAAATTAAAAATTGAGTGCATTTTCATTGTGTTTAAATCATAGATAGAAATGTGATCCAAAAGATTTTCCTTTCACTCATATTGTGTGAGACCCAAACATTGTAGCAATTTGAGTGCACAAGCTTCACTAAGTGCTCATAGATGGAGGATTTTGATAAATTTAGAGTTTTTGTTAATTCTAGCATTGTGTGATGTGGATTATTCTCAGTGAATGTCTTGATTAGATTGTCATCTGTATTAGTGGGGGTCTGCCTCAGCATTCTTCATTAATAAGACCACAATCACCAACTTTAAACTTAGTGAACTACTTCTGTACAGTTCTGTCAGCTAAAGCACCTTCACCATACACAGTACATATCATTTTGTTCTTTGTGAGGTATTTTTGCTTCTATGGTAGCAAAAAAAGGTGTCTAAAATGCAATTTAAAATCTATTTTTATAAGGATGAAAAATAAACATGAATTAAATAATTTTAAACTTTCTTTCTCAAGAGATAATTTGAAGTGAGCTCTAATGCAAAATGTATACATTTAGATAGACTAAACTATCGCCTATTGAACAGGTGTAGAGGTTGATCCCTTTTTTTCCTGTTTAGGATGTGGTTTCCGGCCTTCTCCTTTCTAATCTTTTCACTCTTACGTAGCCCCCTGCACATCAGTGCTGTTAACGCCTTGCTCGTGGTGATATGATTAAAAAAATATATATATATATATATATATCTGCCAATAAATTTGACATGTTCCAACAGCCTGGAACATGAAGGACTAAAAATTGGCATGAACTTTATGGACAACCTAATATTACAAGCTGAAATTTAGATGTTGTAGGTTTATGGCCACATCATGTTGAAAAAACAGTTTTTGTATGATCATCATAATAAAGCAACATCAAGACTAGTCAGTACCTAGATTGGTAATTGTTTAGGAACATCAGGTGCTGTAAACATGGATGTGTAAGTGATATAACAGATAATGGCTTGGAACATTTAATTGGAGAGCTGTGTTCCAGTTCCAGTTAGATTCATTATATAAACTTATGCACAAATATCTTTAGGAAAGCTATGAATCCACCACTTCTCCTTCCAGCTATGGGTTAATTAGTAATACTTGTATCCTTAAATCATTATCTAAAAAAATTCTCACAATCTGAAAATATTTTTTGGCTTTAAATAGCCTGCAAAGTGTTGTATCGCCCAGATGATGTGTGCTGACATATCTACAGCACAATATCTGTGTTAATGGATATTAAGTACAAAGACACACACAGATAAGACAGAACAATAGTAATTAGAAAGAGAGGAGAGGTTAAGTTGTTAGAGTTGCAGAGAGCAGAGTCTGATAATAATCGTCAATGTTACTTTGAATTCCTGAATGCTATTAATCTTTGTTTATATAGCGATTTCAGAACACAGACCATTCCATTTTTGAGAGTGCTAGAAGGATGTCAGCTGCTCTACAACACAATGGGTAAAAAATGAATAAATCAATCAATCACATAATATATTCCAGGTTAATTCCTACCAATTTTATTGTGCAAATATTCACTTAATATAATAAAACAAAACAGTGTATTATGTTGTATATACAGGGTGCAATGGGTAAATTGTCATTATATATTTTTAATTTCGCACATGTGCATTTGTTTGTTTTTATCAACTGCACAGTATAGAGAGTCAGTTGGGCACTGTCTGTGACAAAAAAACCACCATGACTTAATTCCCTTAATTTTGGAAGTGACATGCTGTACTGCTTGCCATTCACTCTGGAAGCTCTAACATGAATGCTTCAGTGTGTTTTAGAATCAATCTGAGGACAAGGCAGTGAATTCAAAAAGAGTTGGATGAGTCTAATGGTGATTACAAAGGTACAGAAGTTTAGAAAACTCGCTTTGATTGTTCTGATAAGAAAAGAACGATCAAATTTGTTGGTGGGGGACTCAGACTCCACGCAGACGCCTTCATTAAGTGCCTTGAGGAGGTAGTTCTGCCCTGGGTCAAGAGGGTGGCTGCTGGAAAACCCATACCACACAATCAGGAGAACCTAGTCATGGCTTTCAATTTCTGCGACCACATCACTCCATACATCTGGCCACCCAAGTCCTCCTTGATTATTATATGTGAAAACTCTTTGTAAAACCAAATATTAACTGAAGGTAAGGATATGGCAGCATTCACCAACTTAAACAAGGAAACCATCCAGAAGAACTGCAGGAAATCTTGAAGTTGTCTGAGGCTGTGGTGGAAGCCAATGGCAATTTTATTGAATAAATTTACTCTAGTATCAAAGATATTTTTGTGTAATTTTGGTAAATATATCTGTTAAAATAAGATGTCAGTGTTATTTCCATTTTTGTGTAATTTAGACAATAATTTATTCATTGTACCCTGTATAGTTTAATATTTGTAGATTTCATATGTGTGTGTAGAATCAACTACACAGTGATGGTCAAATTATTATTTTTCAATCATTTCACCCAATAAAGCCATTAGGAAGCAAAGGATTACCAAGTGTTAGAGAATATGAGAAAAACTACTATTAAAGAGAAAGAACAATAAAAGAACAGGAAGATAGAATGATTGACATTGCATTTAAATTTTTGAAAATAAAGTTGACTGGGAAGTAAATCATGTAATGAAATCTTCTGATGTAGTAGAAATAAAATTTGTTATTTTAAACTTGACAAATGAAACACCATAATTTATTAGTTTTATATTTTAATATAAATATAAATGGATAGTAATTTTGTAATTGTAGTCTGCTTATAAAATATCAAGAGCTTCAGTATTGCTATCATTTTTTTAGTGGCAAGGCTAAAGTAGTTTAAATAATGGAATAAAATTTATAACAATAAAATGTTAATGGGTTTGAAATCAAGTATCTAGTTTCTGTCTGAATTTCTGGGATGAGGCATTAACACAATTTATACTCAGACTATTGTTGCTGTTAATCTCACATTTTTTTTTAATTCATTCACCCCAAGAAAGGCAATAAAACCACAAGGATGGAAGAGAAACAGAAAAACAGAGAAGAATAAAAGAAACAGAATTTCAAGGAGATAGAAGATGACTGACATTTAAATACTTAAAGATCATAGTTAACAGTAAAACAGGGAGAGAGTTCCACAAACAAAGAGGGCAGAAAAAAAAATACTTTTACCACAACATTTCAGCAATTGTGCTTTTCAGCCTTCTTTAAGTGTTCCCTCAGGAAATTTCAAACAGAACCTTGGATTTAATCTATGAAGGGTAGATTGTTCTTGTATCACTGTCAATGTCTAGGGATATCTCATATTGCTTACCCTGTTTCCACTTCCAAGTCTGTATCACCTAAGCCAGGACTTGATCTCACACTTACTATATCATCAAATTACAGAAAATATCTTGAAATACTAAAGAGTAAATTTATTCAATAAAATTAACATTGGCTTCAGCCATGGCCTCTAGGCGACTTCAAAATCTCTTGCATCTCTTCTGGACGGTCTCCTTAAGTTGGTGAATGTTGCCATAATCCTTGCTTTCAGTTCATTTTAGGTGGGACAAGGAGTTTTGTTGATCTCTCACTCAACTGCATTCTACACAATAATGAAGGATGTTGCAGTCTGGGAAGTTAAATGGCCAAATGTAAGGGTTGATGTAGTTGCAGAAATTATTTGACATCTTTGACTAGTTTTTCCTGCTTGTGTGACATAGTGCAGAGTCCTGTTGCTAGACACAGGGTCTTCCAGCAGCCACCCTCTTGACCCATAGCAGTACCTCCTCAAAGCACTTGATATAGACCTCTGTGTTGAGTCTCAGGCCCTCACCAACAAATCTGGGAATTCTTTTCTTAGAATGATCAGAATGAGTTTTCTGAGTTGCCATACCTTTGTAATCACCCAACTCTTTCTGAATTTTCTGCCCTATCCTCAGATTGACACCCTGTATATATCCTGGCCTAGGGGATGCAGACTAGGCCAGGAATTAATCTCATAATTACAATATTACCAAATTCATGAACTAACTCTTTAATCCACTAGTGTATTTTTCTAGGCTATATTGAATTGTTATTTTGCAGCTTATCAATCTTCCACAGGTTATTTTCAGGCCAGAAAATATTTTTAGAGCATAAGAGTTTGGGAGGAAACAATAATGATTTAATGATACGTTTTACTATTTAACCTGTAGTTGGGAGAAGAGATGGATTCAAAACTTTTTGAAGATAATTTGCATGTAAGCTGGAATTGAAACTTAGCTTTTTGGTCAACAATTCCGAGCCATTTTCTTTATCCCATCTAAGCTTAGAGCATTTGGTATTCCCAAGTGGTCACTTATTTAAGTACTGAGCAGGCTCAACATTGCTTAACTTTGGTGATTGCAAGTGGCATTTCAATGTGATGTGACTGTAGGAACAAGAACAATCTATCCTTGTAAGCTAAATAAGGGGTTCAACTCAACATTCTTTCAAAGTTACTCAAACTGACAAGCACGAGGGCACAATAGCCGAAATATTGAGATAGCAACAACTAAAATGAAAACAATAGTCCAAGTGTAAATGGTTTAAATTTGTATCTGATGGTTGACTTATTTGACAGCACTTAATGTTTTCTTATTTAGTTGTCCACTGAAATACAGAAACTTATGTGGCAAGTGATCCTGGAGTGAGTAGATTACAAGTGGAGTCTGACTGTAACCAACAGGTTTGTTAGACAGAAAAAGGGACTTAAAAACACAAAGAGAAAAACCACCTGTTGAAAGTGTCTGGTGTGACGGCTTGGACCTTGTATGGTTGAAATATCTGAGTTGCATTGAAGATTCCTCCAACAATTGTTCGAAACAACCCATCCATGTTGGCAGAAGTTGCATGTAGAGATTATCTGTGAAGAAAACAAAAAAAATTGTATTAAAAGAAAAATCAATGATGTATTTTATTTCTTTTGCCATTTTAGAACAAAGAGATATAAGAAAAAAATTAAGTGAAACCTGACCTAATTTGAACCTTCAACTTACTAAGGCCAGAGAAAGTGATCAAAGACAAGCAAGTCAAGATCTTGTGGAATTTCAATGTCTAAGCTAGTAGTTCTTAACTGGGATCCACATGGCACCAAAGTCCATGTAACATTGCTGAGAATCCACAAAAAAAAATAATGAATTTGGGGCCCATGGTGATATTTTAGTGGTCCATAGAGCAATTCTTCTTTTGAGCAGTTGATGAGAATGGAATTTCTACAATAATTTATACCATATTAAAGTGTCACATGGCTGAAAAACTTCATCACTGATCTTGCTAGTGTCCATACACTGAATTTTGCAATAACTCAGTCTCTCATAGAAGTAGTGGATTTCCCCACATGCTTTCCCAGTATCCCCAAAGAACACACTTCCATGTTAGATCTCTGCTTCACCTCTATCCCCGACTCCTGTCATGCAGGTCTGCCCTCCTGACAACTCTGATCATGATGTGATTTCCATGAATATCTCTCTCCACTCCCACCAGGAACCTTTTACCAGCAGAATGTCTTACTGTTACCAAAGAGCAGACTGGGAGTTGTCCCACAATTTCATGTGTGATATCACTTAAAACAAAGTGTTTACTCTCCCCATTGAAAACTGCACCTCTGAGGTCTTCTAGGTGAAAGCTGGCATCAATGCTTTCATCTCAACCAGGAAGTTCCAACTTAAACCTCATTCATCCCCTTAGTTCTCTCCTGCATATTTGGCCGCCATTGCCCACAGGAATCACTTCTTCACAGCCACAACAAACAAGGCTAAGTTCTTTGCTTGCAAATTCTCCAACTCTACATTTGGTTCATCTTGTGTACCTATTTCTGACTTCCCATCTAGAACTGAGGCTTAACTGAGTGATGTAACTACCATTCTGGTCTCTAACGTAATTTCTAAGCTTGACTTCCATAAGGTAAGCAGAGATGATAGAATTCCAGTCATCGCCCTAAAGAAATGCACTCCTCTCTCCAAACTCAACTATTGCCTCAGCTTCTTGCTTGCTGTAGTTCCCATCTTTAAATATTGCCCTATCAGCCTGCTACCAATTTTTGGCAAAGTGCTCGATGCTATTATCAATGTCAAAGTGGTTCAGCATCTCACAGCCAACAACCTATTCTCTGATAAACAGTATGGCTTCTGCTTTGCCAGGTCTACTGCTGATATACTAACAACCATCACTGAATACATATACAAAGCTCTCGATTAAAACAATGAAGCGCAGGCTGTAGCACTGGATATCTGAAAAGCATTTGACAGAGTTTGGCATTCTGGTCTATTGTGCGAGCTACAGGGCTATGGTATAAATAGATGCTTGTTCAATCTAATCCAATCATTCCTGTCAAATTGTGTAATGAAGGTTGTATTAAACGAGCATGCTTTTGATCTTATTACATGAATGTGGGTGTCCCTCAAAGCTCTATCCTAGGTCCTATGCTTGTTCTTCATCAATGATATTCCTGATGCAATCAGTTTACAAGTAGGCATCTACACTGATGATACCACTATTTACTCATGTCTCAATAAGAAATCTGCCAAGGGTGATAAAATAAACCTCGCTATTGCTCTTGATAAGGACCTCCATGCCGTAGTGGACTGGGGTAAGAAATGGCTAGTGAATTCAAATACTTCTAAAACAAAGCTGCTTTCCACCATAGACGAACTCTCTTACCTTCCATCAGTATAAGTGATGCTAGTCTCTCAGAAAGCAATACAATGTGCCTCCTTGGCCTCACTCTCACAACCAACCTCAAGTGAAACAAATACAATGAATCAATAGCTACAGCTAGGAAGTTTGGGTCACTATGTCAGGCCAGAAAATTTTTCGATCATAATCCATCTTGCACATACACAAATCTACTATTCGTCCGTGCATTGAATATTGTTGCCATGTCTGGTCAGGTGCTCCTGCTATTCACCTCAGGGTTCTTGACAAAATTCAAAGTAGGATCTGCAATGCAACTGATCCTGATTTGGAAGGTTGACTTCAGCCATTTTCTCACTGTCAAGATATGATTTTCCTATGTCTTCTCCTACATATATTTTCACACCTTCTGCTCTGACAAGCTTATCTCCCTGGTGCCCTCTTTACATGAATTTACTCGTGCTACTAGACTGGCAACTAGGTCCCATTCTTTTACAATGAAAATGGTCAAACATAACTGCCTCTTCTGCTTTACAGTTTTTTCTTGTACTTCCCACCTTTAGAACACCTTTCCATACACTTGTTTCCCTGAGTTGAAGTGCAACATTAATTGCCATCTTTTATGCCTTTGATCTCCATCTTTCTCTTATCCTTTACCCAACCCCCACTGTATCTTGTCCCTCTTTCTTTTCACTCTTCTCACTTGTAATCCCCTGTGGACCAGTGGCAATACTGCCTTGCTTGGGATGAATCGATAAATAAATAAATAAAATAAAATAAAAGCAGAAATATTCACATAGCTTTCTTTTTTATCACAATCAAGTAGAAGAAAAAACTTGACAATTTGCAGTGTCATAAATTTAAAGTACCAACAATGCCTTCCCTACAATAAAACCTCAAATCTGGTTGGATGATATTTTTTATAATAAGGATTTTTTTTCTTATTTCTTTTGACTATCATTCACTATCTACTTCACACCTAGGCATTATTTTCTTTGTATTTCCTTTTGATCTGGCTACTCACCTATCACCTATGGTCAGTGGCAAGAACAAACAGAAGGATCCATGTGGATCTGGTTGAGAATATCCTGTCTAATTGCTATGGGAGTCTACCAAAAATATTAAGAAAATAAACCCATGGATAAAAAAATGTTGAGATCTCCTGATCTAAAGAGACCACCAAACCAGATATTATCACCATTATTGATAAAGAAAAATAAAAATGCTTCCTCATTGACTTGACTGTTCATCATGATCATAATACCAAAGTCAAAGAAATTGACAAGATCAAGAAATACACCAAACTCTGGACTGAAGTTGCCACTACTGTTCTAGTTATCATTGGAACATTATCTATACCAGGGGTTGGCAATATTTTGTTAATTATATGCCTATTTAGGATTTTAAAATCATTCAGTGTTACAACAGTATATATATTTTTATACAAGTCAAGTTCAATACATCTGTTCTACAATATATTTCATATAGTAATATATACAATACGTAAACCACATTAATAGAAATAAACTGTTTTTAGGGTTTTTTTTATAGTTTTTATTATTAATGGGAGTCTTGAACTTGCATGGTCTTAGCCAATTGCTCAACATCAGCAACATACTGTTACTTTGAGTTTTTACACAACTTTCTGAATGTTAAGGTGTTAAGCAACTTTATTGTCCAACACCTGAACACTACTTTCATGTGAGAGAAAATCTGCTCACAGGAATAAGTTGAACCAAAAGCTGAAAGAGCAAAAGCAATTTTTTTCAAACAGATGAAAAATCTCGGGAGGGATGTCCAACAGTTCAGAATAGCAGCAGACTTTTCTAAACTTTCATCTTCCAGAGACTTCCTTAGTTCAACAAATCATGCCATTAAAAATTGCTTGGTGTGCCATGTGGGGCATGCATGCTGTAGGTTGCCAACCCCTAATCTATACCATCAAATGTAAAAGTCCAACATTGGGAAAATATAAATCAAGCCTTGTATCCCATCACTCCAGAAGTCTGTATGTTTAGCATTGAAAATATTCTGTAAAAGGTGTTGTCTGAAGTTTTAATACTTGATGGTGAACACTCATAATGCAAGATCTCCGGGTGCACACAAAATCCATGTAAAAAAAATATAATAACCAAGCTTCTTTCCCTGGTCCTCTGAACACATCTATCTATATGTGCTATTAGATTGGCATCAAGATTCCACCTTTTTAGCATTGAAATAGCTAAATGTAACCTCCTCTTCTATTCTAATAGTTTCTTTTCTCCCACTTTCCATTTATGAAACTCCTTTCTATTTGTTTGCTTCCCTAGGAGATACAAATTTCAAAAATTTAACTGCAATATCAAGTGCCATCTTCTGTCTCTTTGATTTTCATCCTTTCTTTGACATCTCCTGTACCTTTTTTTGCTTTTCTCTCACTATAACCCCATACACACCAGTGGCAGTCTTGCCTTGCTTGGGGTGGAATGATTATAAAAAAAAAGAATAAATTAAAAACATTGCAATATGATAAAGTAAATGAAGTAACAAAACCAGGCATTATTACTATCTAGTAAAAAGAAAGTGTTGGATTTACCATTATAGTGGTAGTAGGAGATGTTAGAGAGAAAAAACATGAGAAGGAAGAAAGATATCAAAATTTGAAACTAAAAATAACACGCTCATCGTTCCTCGTGTATGTGTTCTTGGAACAGTAACAAACAAAATCCCAAAATGGACAGGTAAAACTGTTTTAAATCAAGATGCATCAGTAAACAGTAATGCTTGGGACAGACAACATTCTGGGAAAGATTTTCTTGATGTAAACAAAGGAAGGACAGGATCTACTGTCGTTTTTTATGACTCACTTCTGATTGTTAAACTGTGGCATGAGATCTGCTTATGAGAAAGATTATAATCAAACAGTAAAATTTCTATGTAACTGCTGTTTATTTTTGAAGTTATTTTACGATTTTGTTATTTTTATGCTGTAGTAAAGATATAAAAAACTTACATGTTTTGAATGAATTTTCTCAAGTGTTCATAATCGATGCATAAAGCTGAAATCTTGTGCATACGTGCTCACTCAAAATCTTGTAAAGGAATCATAAAATTGGTTGTTTATGTGTCTGTTTGATAGCAATACATTTGTGTGAAACATAATTTATACAGCATTGACATATCTACATAGTCAAGTGCCATATGTTATACACACTTGGATGATCATACCTTAAAAAAGACATGATTGACTGAGCACAAGATTTTCCCTCTGTAGGCTGCCATTACTTTCTGCAGTAGATTGGTGGCCAACCAAGGCTACAGAACCCAATCTGTCCTATTTAATCCATAGCTGGAGGGAGAAGAGACATTAATACTTTTCCCCCAAGGGTGTTTGCATGTAAGTGAATGCAATGAATTCAACTGGAAAATTCTACATGAAGCAACTGAAAATAACAGCTATCAGTAATCCAGAAGAATCACTCATCCAGCACCCTCCATGTTCTATTAATGTCGGATTAGTGATTGCCAACTTGTAATAAGACATTATTGCAATGCTAAATAATGGATAAGGTAGAACTTGACAGTGGCAAGTCTGTACAAAGCTTATATGATTTACATAGTATTGTCTCATCTGCAGTTTATAATGGTGATACCCAAACTTTTTTTTCTCTAGACCGCATTTTCATAATGAAAATTTGCTCGAGCCTTGCCAAAGGGAAGTTCTGGTGAAAAGGTGCATGCAACTATATAGCAAAAAAGGTTTGATTTTACGGCTTTTGATTTGAGATCCTTAAAATTATGACCGCGGAGTTCTTATTATCTTTGATAATTCTACTCCAGCAGCTTCTTTTCTCACACTTCTTGCCTGTGGAATTCCCTTCCATTTACTTGCTTCCCAACAGCGATAATCTCGAAGAATTTAAATGTAAAGTCAATAGTCATCTCCTATCTCACTAACCTGCATCCTCTCTCTCATGCTCCTTCCTCTGTCTACTTCACTCTCATCAGTATTCTCACCCACTTCCTGACACCCCCTATAATCTGTCACTCTTTCTCATAACTTTCCTCCTATGTAACCCCCACTGCAAAACAGTGGCAATAAAATGCCCTGGTTAGGGCAATATGATTATAAAAAGAATGCTGCATACAACTTTATAATTACCAATATATACCTTTCCTCTATTACTAACTAGCAGTATAGCCCGGTGTTGCTTGAGTGTAATGAAAGCTTTAAAATTAATCCATGGTCCTGGAGCTCAGACTCTTTGGACGTTGGCATGAAAGATAAAAAGCAATAGTTGTTTCCAGTTAAAGCGAAACCGTAGACTGAAAGAAAAATGAATGGATGTAAGTGAAATTTTGATTTCCTGGTATCGATATCAAATAAGTTTTTCGTCGTAAACTGAATTTTGAAGGTTAAATAAGTCCTCTGAGTAAATGGTATCATGGCTGAGACTAACAACTACAATTATATCTACTTAAAGCCAAACCCGAAGCAAAAACTAAAATAAAAGGTTCTGAAAAAATACAGACATAAAGGCAGATAAACAAACACACACACAAACATCTTGCCTTTTATATATACATATATTATCGATTTTCTGCCTTATTGTAAGAACTGCAACCTTGAAACTTCTGAATATCATTTCTTATGTCTTTGTCTATGAGTGTATCAAATTTGATTAAAATCGGACCACTCCTTCTATAACCTGATTTTTTTGATTATCGATTTTCTTTATTTATTGGGGGTACCTTGATACAAAACCTAGCTAAGAACACTCGCAGACGCTTATAGTACAACTGGGTAAATTTTCAAGAAAATAGGTTCAGCCGTTTTGGGGTCTATAGGTAACCGACACACACACAGACAAAGTTCCATTTATAAATAAGTTTAGATTTAGATAAAAATGGCTATAAAACTGAATTCTTAGGCTTCAATGAGCAAGGCTAAATACAAATTGTCTTCAAAAACCTTGAATAAAATGGATGTAATCTGGAAATCTGATCTACCAGAAACCAATAAAAACTTAATGAAAAAAACATGGTTTCACTAATACAAAATCTATTTAGAAAGCATTTAGTACAACAGACATTCTAACCATAAATATTCATTTTATTTAACATTTTTTTTCATATTACATCAGATAAGGGACTCCAAATCATGAATATCAAAAAATATTTTTTATCAAATTTTATAAAAGTTAATAAGGGTGTCCATTTTGCCATCTAAATTAATTGTAAAATGATACCATTTTACAGAAGCTAAAACAAAATTTGCTTTTACAGTATGATTTCATAAAATTGAAAAAATAAGATGTGACATTGATGAAACTTTCTAATCATTTAAAAAAAAAAAACATTTTTTAGCTTGCATATCAAACTTTTGCTATTTTTTATCATTGCTATCTTTTATCATATGCTAAAAAATACCATCAAGGAAAAAGTTCAACATTAAAACTCATAAAATGTTCATAAAAGTAAAAAATGAAAAATTTTGGATAATTCTAACCATCTACCAAAGAACAGTAAAAAACACTCTGAATCCACCCCCTGCAGTGCAGAAAAGAATTAGTAATCTACTTATCAGTAAAGCTCTATTATAATGTATACTCACTTGACAATGGACTTTGCATGTAATGCTTTTTTTTCTTGGTGAATTGCTAATTCACTAAGAAAAAAAGCATTACATGCAAAGTCCGTTGCCATTAAAAATGATGTGTTATATATGTATATATATATATATATATATATATATACACACACACATTGAGAATCCTTTATCTGAAATTCTTAGTATTAAGATTTTTTTTTACTTTAGAATACATGCTATTTAATTTGTATAAATTATCTATAAAAATCAGGCAGCTCAGAAATGGAACCTAAACATAAACACACTATCCCTAAATTTCTTAAAGCTTATATATAAACCCTGAAAGTAGTTTTATATAAAATTTAAATGATTTTGAGTACATACAGGTAATGACACTAGTCACGTAATGCTCACATTGATTTTGAAGTGGTGAAATTAAGATTTCACACAAAATGTTTTGTACTTTCTGTACATGTACAAAGAACATGAATGCTACTCCCAAAAATATAAATGTAGGACTTTTTAAATTATATCTTTACTGAGCACGAAACACCTGGTAAGTAATCTATGAACAAAACTGTTGCTGTAATGATCATTAACAAAAAACTGGCTCCAACATAGGCTATGTAGCTGGACTTTCTGAATTTTTTTCCATTTGTAACAAGTCATGTCAGTACCTAAAAAAACTTTCCAATAAATCTCAACCTATCTCTCATATATGTTGTAATTTTTTTTTTGTTTATCAATTTTATTCTTAAAAAAAAAACAACAACAAAAAAAAACAAACATACAATTGCATTATATTCAAGTACATATTCACCATTATTTGCAATGACTTGTGTCATCTTAGAGAACTATTTGATACATTTTGTGTAATTTTGGTGTTAAAAAGTTTTCCCCATTGAAATATTTTACATCGATTGAAAAAAAAGAAGAGAGGAAAAGGTAATAATCAGTTAATACAAGGTCAGATAAATATGGTAGAAGAGTTAGAATCGACCTAAATCAAAAATTTTTTTGTGTTATTCTTACTGTAGAAAATATTTGACCAAACTTTTATGGGCACATTGCAACTGCTGGATGAATAAATATGCATTTTAAAACATCTAAGTTAATACCCCATGATCCCACTATCTGCAAAACATTACATTTCTTCTATAAAGATCATTTTTTGGGAGCAGTTACAGAAATTTATCCTTGTCAACCCACTGTCTTTTGTGTTGAACATTGTCATGTGCAACCTGTTTCTTATCAATTGTTATGACATATTTAAAGGAATGGTTAGTTAAAGTAATACATCTGTCATTACAATTGATTCCCAAAAATGTAAATTACCTATGCCTTAACCTAATGTGTTATATTTACTGAAATAGATCTTAAAGAGAACTTACCATTTTGTGATACTTGTGTGTGTGCATTTTTTATACATGTATGTAATTACAGATTAACGAAAAGAAAAAACAGAATTTGCAGCAACAAATTCTTTTCATAGTCAACATTTATTCAGAAAAAAAACTTAAACATCTGTGATGTTACATAAATATAGTAAAACTGCAAAACGAGCAGTTTTGATAATGAAAAGATGGAAGAAAATAGATGAGAAGGAAATTGTATAGGAGATAAAAAGAAAAAAGTAAAACAAAGAAAATGAAAAATGTTTTTATAGAAAAGTAATAAAGAAAATGTGTTTTGGTGCAGTGGGTATCAGCTTGGAATGAGAAATCAGAAAGCAGAGTTTGAATTCCAGCTAAATATGTTGCATTCACATATATGCATGTACCCTTGGAAAAGATATGAAACCATAACTTCTCACTCCAGCTATAGGTTAAGTAGCAAAACATACTGGGTTCTAGAGCCTTGGCTGGCAACCAGCCTATGAAAAAATCTAAGAAATGGAAATAAAAGGAAGAGGAATATAAAAGAGAGAAAAATTAAAAATAAAGAAGTTATGTAGGAAGAAAGACACATGCAGTCAAACGCGGATCTCCAGGCAACAAACGTATCTGTTAAATAGATTGTGCTGCTTGGATCACATGACCATAAATATTAATATATAAAGCACTCAGACAGAAGTTTAAGTATTCTGTGTATTCAGTATGTTCCAGTGTTCTGTGTTGTACAGCATTGAAGAGATTGTTTTCTGAGTGAATTACTCAAGAGAATTATTCTGAAAACACTGTGTATTATTCAAAGGATGTTGTCTTTATGCAAAGATACCAAATATTATAACTCTCATATAGTGAGTTACCAAAAGTTCCCTTCAGAATAATGTTATGAAACCAACATTATAGAAGTGAGCAATGAAAATAACATTTACACTAATGTTATAAAAAGTGGGAATAAAAAGAAATGAACAAAATGATTTTTTTGAAAGAGAAAATTGAGTGAAAAATAAAGTATAAAAAATAAAAATAAAAATTGAATTCCTTCATATATATATACTAGCAGTATAGCCCGGCACTGCTCGGGTGTAATGAAAGCTTTAAAACTAATCCATGGTCTTGGAGCTCAGACTCTTTGGACGTTGGCACGAAAGACTAAAAAGCAATAGTTGTTTCCAGTTAAAATGAAACCGTGGACTGAAAGAAAAATGAATGGATGTAAGTGAAATTTTGATTTCCTGGTATCGATATCAAATAAGTTTTTCGTCGTAAATTGAATTCTGAAGGCTAAATAAGTTCTCTGAGTAAATGGTATCATGGCTGAGACTAAGAACTATAATTATACCTACATAGAGCCAGACCTAAAGCAAAAACTAAAAAGGGCTGAAAAAAAATACAGACATATAGGCAGATAAACAGACACACACACAAACATTTATATATATATATTATCGATTTTCTGCACTATTGTAAGAACTGCAACCTTGAAACTTCTGAATATTGTTTCTTATGTCTTTGTCTATGAGTGTATCCCTTGTATTACTAAACAATGCCTGTCCCCCTACTATGTAGTAAGGGGACTATTTGTTCAAATTTTCCTTAAAACATCATTGTTCCCATGTTCTGTCCATTGAATTCTCAACATCCTTCTGCAGAACCACTTCATTGTTGCCTCAAACATCCTCTTCATCTGTGATAAATTTGTTCAGCATTCATTACCATATAGGATGATTGATATTATGTGAGAGTTCCACTCTTATTTTATTGACATATTTAAAAATGTTATTTTTCAGGATATGGTTTGCACTTAAATTAAAAATATGAAATGAAAAAAAAAAATTAAAAAATGAATGGAAAGAGAGATGATGAAATAGTGTGAAATGAAGAAAATTATGAAAAGAAAATCAATAAAAAATTGAAAAGAAATAAAATAAAAAAGAAGTGAAGTGGAAAACTTGATGAAATGAAGGAAAGAGGCCCAGTGGATAATAGATGTTAGTTAGTTCCAGTGACTTGACCCAAATCCAGTGAGTTGTGAGTTCAATACCAGGCTATAGCAGTGGTGAACAAATAACTTTGAGAGTTAAATGAAAGGGAGATAACTATGTGAGTACCAGAAGTGGCATCGCACATAGAATGAGAACGATATACCCTAGTGATCATAATAAAGCATTTGGTTCGAAATTCCTAGCACCTGAAGAAGGCTAGAGAATACAACGGCCGAAATGTCATGAACATGGCAGTAAAGATGAGTACAATAAAAATGTAAATAGTGTAAAAATTAGATGAACTGAAGAATCAGGAAAAGTTGTTTAAAAAAGTGAGAACAAAGGAATGAAAGTAGGAAAGAAAAATAACGGAAGAAAAGAAAAATGATGAAAGTAAAACGAAAGAAACAAAATAGTACAACTGAAGAAATAAAAAGGGCAGAACATAAAATGAAGTTAGAGGCTGAAGAAGTGATCAAAAAAAGAAAACCAAAAGTAAAAAAAAAAATGAAAGAAACAAATTGTCAAATTGAAGAAATAAAAGAAATAGGAAAGAGAGGAAACAGAGTTAAAGGAACACAGAAAAAAGAAAAAAAAATGGTAAAAGAAGGCAAAAGGAATGAAAAAGGAAATATTGAAATTGAGAAAATAAAAGTGGGAAATACAGCAGAGAAAACAAAATCAAAGATGCTGAAGGAACAAAGGAAGAAAAGAAAAGAAAAACGGTAACAGCAAAAACGCAAATTTGTTCTGCTATTCTATCCTCGGGGAATTCATTCTTTTCCTCCCACCCCTATCTTTCGCAATCAATGTCTCAGCAGTTTTTGTTTCACTACATTTGCTGAATAAGCAAATATCTGCTGCAAAGCATTATTCTTCAACTATCATGCAGAAACAAATTTAGAAGCTGGTATGAATGAGTAGTCTTTATAATCATTTTCTCATGACACAGTTATGGAGGTCTGATGTGATGTTCATATGAGGCACAGACAGACATGAAAGGAAGCATAAATACTTGGTATTTACAAAGATACAATATGCATGTACATTCAATATATATTATTGCTGAAATGCTTTGTACAGCATCAAAGAATGCTCTAAATCTTTTTTTAGTGAAATGAAGAAACAATATCCATATAACAAGGAAATTATGAAATGGAAAACACAAAGAACTGTCAATCAATTACTAATATGGATGCCAGTCTGGATCCTTGGAAACAGTATTTCTGGTGACTTCAAAAGGATACTTGAGAGAAAAATAGACCCCCACCACCATAAGTGATTATTCTTTAGGTGATTATCTTTATAAAGCCTGCAGAAAAACATTTTTTTAAAATCAGTTTTTCTTTGGGTGTCTATGAAATATTAATTCTGTATAGAATAATTGCTCTTCTTAAGATAAAATGTCTTTGGGGCTAGGATGAATTCTGCTGTCACATCTCTACACTATGAATATGGGTGTTTCTATAGAGGCAAGGGGTCAAATGGACATGGTCTCTAAGTTCATGATGAATGCAACACAGGAGTAAATGGTCAGTGCCACAACAAGACTAGCTCTCGGTCTCCTCTTTAACAGTGGCTGTAGACTGAACTTTTTGGGTATGGAAGCTGTAAATTCTATTAGAAGGAAAAATGATTTCAAGGCCAGAGAGATGGAATTCATTAGTGAGGGGACATGTGGTTGTCTAAGAGGTAGAAAATTCTAACAGAAAACCAAACCTTGCTCAAAGTATAGAAGTTATGTATAGGGTCAATCACTTCACCTTAGAACAATTCAATTGCTGAAACATCAAAGAGATATTCACCTAAAAGGTGGAGATATTCTGTGAAAGTTTTTTGTACCATGAGACACCAGGCAGATAGATAACACAATCAGTGATCATAAAAATTTAAACATTTGCTTTCATGGAGAAAAGTTCTTTATTTAAAAAGAAAACAAATCTCTCATACATTTGTGCAAGAATGTAGAATCCATGTTCATACACCCACTGACTAAAATCCACCATTGAATAAAAATGTCATTATGTATGAGAGATTTGATCTTGTATTCTGATTTGTAATGTAGAAAAATTTTGTACATTTCTAAATCTACCATTCATCTGTGCATTGAATACTGTTGCCATATCTGGTCGAGTGTTCCTGCTATTCATCTTGAGGTTCTCGACAAATATCCAAAGGAGGATTTGCAATATAATCAATCCTGACTTCGCAGATCACCTTCAGTCACTTTCTCACCAACATGTGGTTTCTCTCTGTCTTTTCTACAAGTATTTTCATGGTAACTGCTCTGACAAGGTTTTTTCTTTGGTACCCCAACCACATGCATTTACTTGTGGTACTAGAGTGGCATCAAGGTCCCACCCTTTTAATGTAACTGCCTCTTCTACTCCAAGTGTTTCCTTTCTTTCACTTCCTATTTGTGGGACTCACTTATATTTGTTTGTTTCCCTGATAGCTACAACCTCCAAAAGTTTAAATGCAATATCAATTGTCATTTTATTTTCTGGATTCCCATTCATCTCTTATCTCTTCTTCAACATTCCTTATGCCTTTTTTTTCTCATTGTAACCCCCCGTGCATCAGTGGCATTTCTGCCTTGCTTAGGGTGAAATGATTATTTAAAAAGAAAGAAAAAAAAACAACAACATTATATAAGTTTAACACCAATAATTGAAGTCATTCTATAAAATTTTTGAATAGAATGTATAACTGTATATACTCATATATATGCTGATGTCATATATACTGCAACCCCAGAATTTTTTGGCATGAATTTTAACCCCTCCAAAAAAGATCTACCTATCTATATTGCAACTAGCCACCAAAAATGCATTATTTTTAACCAATTAAAAAAATGGCCTATGTATAGTGTGAGCCCTATTTTGCGGCATAAAAAAAAAAAAATAATAGAATTGGATAGATTAACATGAAACAAGAGTGCAGCTAATATTACATGGGGGAAAAACAATTTTAGATTGCATAATAATTTGATAGTAAAACTGATCAGTACAACAAGATCAACATAGCAGCCAATTTCTAAAATGATCTCATTTGTTATTAACTAAGGGAGGGGAATAACTTGTTAATTATTTTAATGCTTCTTAAAATAAGTTTCTCTCCATTAATCATCTGAGAGACCCCTCTCTGACTTCCATTAGGATGACTGATGCTAACCTTCAGGAAATGACTCACTGCACTTTCTCAGGCTACCATTCTAAGCTGGCATGTAGTGGAAAGACCATATTGAATCCATTGCTTAATCAGCTGCTAAGAAAGTTGGTTCAATTTTTCTCTCCAGAATCGATCTTACAAAGAAGTAAATTACTGAAGCGTGGTGTATGCTAGACAACATCATTAGCAAAACATTATGTAAAGAGCTGAGAAGAAAGAAATATCATGACTGATCGTGAATGTGTAATGAGGTTCACGTTGCATTCTCAGAACGCAAGGTTTGCAGTTTTTCGAAATTTTTCATAAATCTTGATGGAAATGTTATTGGCATGAGGAGTCATTACACATTCAGCTCGCTTCAGGTGAGTTTCAATTACTTTTCAGTAATTTACTTCTCTCCAGAATCGATCTTACAAATCTGTATATCTACTATTCCTGCATGTTTAGAATATTGCTGCCACATATGATTTGGAGCCTCTGATATTTACCTTGAGTTTTATGATAAGATCCAAAGAAAAATCAGTGATATTATTGGTCCTGATCTGGTGACTAGGCTTCAGTCACTTTCCCACCGCTATAATGTTGACTCCCTGTGTCTTTTCAATGAATACTAATTGTTAGGTTGAGCTCTTTCTGATGGTACCTAGACTTTTTAAATTTAAGCACTGTACTAGACTGGCATCAATATCTAATCAATTTACAGTTGAGTTGGTTAAATGTAGCTGCAAGTTCTTTGCTAACAGTTCCTTTTCTTGCACTTATCGCTTATGAAACAATTTGGACTCCATGCTTTCCAGCCAACTTTAAATCTTCAAAAATTTAAATGCAATGTCAATTGTTGTCTACTGTTCTCCTGATTATTCTTATCTTTTCTTGGTCATTAATGTTTCTCTTAATTCTTCTACACCCTGTAACATTTTGTGCCTTAGTGGCTTTACTGCCTTGCATGGGGTGAAATCAATTAAAAGAAATAATTTCTGTATATCAGCAATGATGGTTCTTCACATCTGTCTTTGCTGCTCTAAATAACTTGACCCTTTACCATCCTTCTTTGTTCTTGTTCTATCATCCCTTCATGCAAACTCATTAAATAGGTTATATGTTGTTTTCTCTTGGTCTTCTTTCCTTCAGTATATCTAGCAAGTCTTTAAGCCTTCTTTTCTTAAGTGTCCCAGAAATTTCAACTGTCATTCTCTGATTATAAATTTCAGTTTCCTTGATTACATGAAAAAATAAAATGTAAATAGTGTAAATACTACCTCATCTCAGTATAGACAAATACTAAAATGAAAACATTTTAGATATTCATTGTATAATGATAATTATTCGTTGTGTAAGGTTTTGTAATACTCCCTATTATAATAAAAATCAGTGTGTGTGTGTATTTTCCCTCCTGTCATGCTAATGCAAGGCAGCATCACTTCAGTTCATTATCTTTACTACAAGTTATGAAAGCTCTTGCCATATGTTTGCTCTTTAACAATGCCTTAATCTATTTTGTTGCATTAATTTATATATATTTCCAAATGAAAAAATATTCAAAAGTTCTACAATATAAAATTGTATTGAAGACTTTAATACAATTGTGTACTGGTCTAATTTAATTATGACCAAAAACTAACTAATTATATAATAATCCACTCAAATATTTTACCATCAGTTTTGATGGCAGGGGTATGACAATTATGTATAATAAAAACTAATAAAAGAAAAACTTAAAATAAAACTATTTTAAAGATATTTATTGCATAACAATAATAATCTATTATTTACTTTGTATAAGGTTTTGTAAATTTATATAATAAAAAAGAAAAATAATATGATAATATCAAAAGTTAAGTAAAGGTTGGCAAACAGTAATCCTGTTCAGTTAGTGATCAGGCACTAATTTCCTTAAGAACAATTTCAGATTTCACAGGTTGTTGCCCAAAGATTCCACTACCATTTGATGGTATTAAGTGCTGCATCAGTTGTTTTTATGTCCTTTTAAACACTGGTGAGAAAGTTTTGCTTGCCTTTTTTGCATTTTTATTATAACTTATTTGAACCCAGTCATGGCTCAAATGAATGCAGGGAATGCTTGGCATAGGTTCTGCCACTAAATTGCTGAAAAAACAGCATAGTGTGAAGAAAAAAGGCCCCAAACTTAATGAAAACAAATTTTTTCATCAAAATGTTTATGTAAAAAAAGGAACGATCAAAGTATTTTTTAATTATTTTTAAAAAAATTTTAATCTTTTCTAACACATTTGAAATTTTTGGTAAAAATTCTTGTTTTGATTTTAGTGGGTAGCCAAATTGTTATGGGAGTTTGCATTGGATAATGCAATATTACATAACTCAGTTTTTTTTTTCTGGTGAAAAACATGCTATAATTATAAAACACAAATAATGGTTGGATTTTAATGGAACTTTCAAGAATTATTCACAAATGAAAGAGATTATTTTTTAAATAATTATTTTTAAAAATCTTAGTAAAAAAAATATTTTTTTTTTGACATCTGTTACCCTCCTCTATGTAAATTCATGAAATTTCATAGCAAAATTGATTTTATTAGTTAAATGCAGGACTCATTGGGGAATGTAAATCATTTATTTATTTATTTTTAACCATTTGGCTCTTTTTCTGAAAATCTGCTCCCAATAGTAAAATAAAAAATGCAATAAACTATAACATTATTTAATTAGATAAGTTTTTAATTACTTTAATAAACAATATAAAATAAGGATATTATAGTCTGAAGAAAACAAATTTTTCAATTAATAATGAAATTTTCAAAGAATTGTTTTATTTTTTAAATTATAATAATTTATAAAATTTTAAAAATATTTGAAGAACTTGTAGGCATTAGGTTATTACATGAAGACTATATTTACTAATCAAAAATTGAAAAGTTTAATACAAATCATTGATCTATTGTATTTATAAAATAATTTAAAATTTTTTTTTGTGTGTATTTGAAGTGTTTTTGTGTATGGTAATTTCTGTGTGTACATTAAAAGGTCATGTGTTTCACAGCTTCTTCTCCTTACAGGAAAAACATTTCGACAATTATATCAATTGTGATCACCATAGACATTTAACTTATCTTGCATCTGGCTATTGTCACATGTCAAATCATATGGGGAGCAGAAGGTTAGAAAAATCAACACTCCATGATTAAGAAATAGTTTTAGTCTAAATTTCAAAGTAATATTTGTGTAAATCAGATTATTTTGACTTTGAATTTGCTAATTTTCCAAAAATAACATGTCACAGTTATATATTTTATTTTTGCAAGATTTTTAAAACCAAGAATTAACTTTTGTTTACAAATATGTTAATCACTCAAAAATGGCCAAAATAATTTTTTAAAAATTTAAAAATTTTAGATTCCAATCAATATAGTTTCTGTTTGAAATACACCAGAATATTTTGCTTACTGAAAATAGTAAATTTAATCATTTAGCTTTCAATTAAAACTAAAATGAAAGTTTCAAGAAAACTTTTTCATTTTTGAAAGTTCAATTTAAGTTATTAAAAATGAGTAGAGGTACCTAGGTACCTGCTATTGGTCATGAGTTTTGCAACCAATTAGTGTTGTAGGTGCACCAACTACAGTGACAATAGCAGTTATGTTGTAATAGTTGTACTGCAGTGACAATAGCAGTTATGTTGTTTTCTGGGCAACATATCCTGACAGAGCCTAACCCTCTCCAGGCTGGTTGGAATTCTAAGTTTTCCTTTGTCTGTCTCATATATATAAGTTCAAATTTCAGTAAAGTTTATTACATATACTTCTGCACAAATCTTGGGAAAGGTGTGAATCTATCTATTCTTACCAGCTATGGGTTAAATAGATTGGAAAACTAGGGTCATTAGCTTTGGTCGGCAACCAGTCTAAGAGAATTCAAAACCTGAAGAGGATTGCTTGGAGACCTTTTTGCTCACTATGTGCTCCAGTTCTCTGTATTTTGTTTTCAAAAGTGTGGTTGGTCATGCATAAGCCGCCTTTGCCATTCTTAATCAAATATGTGCAGATAGTCTAGCTATTTAGTTTTAAGCTGCTTGACCCTCATAATGGGAGGGTCCAGTGTGTGTGTGTGTGTGTGTGTGTGTGTGTGTGTGTGTGCATTAATACAGGTTTCATTGAATTTGTGTAAGATCCTTTCATATGATCTGATTAGCTTGATAGTGTTGTCATGAAAAGATGACAG
Organism: Ascarosepion bandense; assembly: GCA_037127315.1. Lineage (NCBI taxonomy): Eukaryota > Metazoa > Mollusca > Cephalopoda > Sepiida > Sepiidae > Ascarosepion > Ascarosepion bandense. The sequence continues at coordinate 1,234,621 of JBBBDQ010000283.1, forward strand.
GAAATCGCAGTAATTGTTGATTTTTTATCAGGTTTGAGCTTTCAGCTTACATAAGCCATTATCAAAGGATGAACATTTAATATACAGTGAACATAGAACATTTAAATTGTTAACAGAGTGGAGTTATACAGAGAATATATATATATATAATGCGTGTGTGTTGGAACAAAATTGTACATCTAGATTCAACATTGAAAGAATTTCGTTTTATATATATATATATATATATATTTAGTATATCGAGGCAGCAAATAATTTTCTGAACATATACTGTTAAATATAAGAGACAATGAATATCTATTATGTTTAATCAGGAGTCGTTCTAAACGTCGTATTTTGGCTTTAATTTCAGTTGAAAATAAAGACAAAAATTCTCCAACATTTGGATAATTTTTTATTAATTTGGTTCTAAGCTTTTGGCTCACATGAGCCATCTTCAGAGAGGTTATTAAAACGGTAATGCAATAACATCCACCATCACCAATGATTTTATTTTGTGTTGACAAAACTCCACTAGGCAACAGCAATAATTTCCAAAAATAACAAACGCAGTTCGAAAATTTGTAATGTGGTTCTGTGACGTCACAACACGTGATAGTGCGAAATGACAACAGAACCATGTATTCAAATGCAATGTAATGTGTTATGACTGGATTTAAACGTGATTTTATTAAGTGTGGGTTGTTTGGATTTAATGTACATAGCCTCCAATATCTGAAGGTTATTTTTACTGCGTGTATTAGTAAGGATTATTGTATTGTTGACTAAAATCTGTCTGATATTACCTACATGTTTATGTTTTTCTGAGAAATGTTGTTTAATTGAACTCTGATCAGAAAGGTGACATGTAAGTCTATGGGAGAGCGTGGTTGTAGTAAAACTAATATATGTACTGGGTTTTTTATTAGTACCAGAGATGCAATCTCTGAATGGGCATGTAAATTGGTACACTACATTTTTTTTTTGTAGAGAATTTAGTTTAGTGCTTGCTGGGTTATTAGAGACTATGAGGTCAATTGTTTTGAATTTTTTATAATATATAATGAGTTTAATTTGATTATTACTATCCACTGGTTTAACATTTCTACGTATTATATTTTTGAGAGTTTTTTCATCTTGTTTGTAAATTATTATGTATCTGGTTGCAATAGTATAAGTTAATAATGTTATGTTTATTTTGATGTACACCATTATTATTAATATTGTTAGAGCTATTGTTAACTTTGTTGAGATACATTTTAATTTGTTGATCAATAACGGAGTTAGGAAATCCATTATTGACTAGTGTTTGCTTAATGTTGTGTAATTCTTTATAAAATATAGATTTGGAAGAAGATATAATTTGTGTGCATTGAATTAAGTTTTTTATAACAGCTAACTTATATCATTGTGGGCATTCACTATTATAATTAAGAAGACACAAGTTTATGCTAGTTGGTTTCCTATATAGAGAAGTAGTAAATCTATGTGTGCTAGAATCAATGAATACATCAAGGAATGAGATTTTGTTATTAATATTAAGTTCTAATGTAAATTTGAGGATGGAGTGACTTTCAAATTTGTTTTAAGATGTGTAATTTGATCGATATTCTTAGCTAAAACGAAGATGTATCTTACATATATAGAGGGTTTATTGTTGTCATTAATTATTTTATTTTCTAAATTTGCCATATAATAATTAGAAAAGAGGGGACCTAAAATAAAATATTCAGTGATGGTGGATGTTATTGTATTATCATCTTAATAACCTCTCTGAAGATGGCTCATGTGAGCCGAAAGCTTAGAACCAAATCAATAAAAAATTATCCAAATGTTGGAGAATTTTTGTCTTTATTTTCAAATGAAATTAAAGCCAAAATACGACGTTTAGAACAGCCCATGATTAAACATAATAGATATTCATTGTCTCTTATATTTAACAGTATATGTTTAGAATATATATATATATATATATATATATATATATATATATATATAATTTATATATTATATATGCACGGTACTTATTTGAAAGCGCTCAATATCAGTGATAGGGCTGACATATTCATATAGATAGGTGTGAGTTTGTAACCCTGGGTTTCACGCTCTTGTAATCGTCAGACAAACTGATTATAGCCAAGTTTTTTAAAAAATTAACCAGTTTGTCTGATAATCGCAAGAGCATGAAACCCAGGGTTACAAACTCACACCTATCTATCTATCTATCTAAGTTAAATAATAAATATACATATGGATATACAAACATATAAAAATATTCAAGTGTTAGTAAAACAGTGCTCAATGTAATATAAACAGAGATATTAATTAGATATTAATAAATATACATATTATCCTACGTTTGTGGTACAACTTGGAAGTATTATTTATAGAACTCATCCATTAATCATATATGCAGGTAATCTGGCTGTTTGGTTCTAAGAACTGAGCTGTTGGATCCTATGCATCAAAAATAATGGGGGAGTTCACTATATATATATATATATATATATATATTGTGTGTATTTTGGCAGCATTTTTTCATTAATGCAGGTTTCATTGAATAATATAGACAAGTTTTGTCTATTAATTTTGTGTAGGATCCGTTCATACCGTCTGATATACTTGATGGTGATGTCGTTAAAAGACAACAAAAAATCACAGCTTAAATGTTCTATGTTTACTCTGTGTTATTATTTACTCTTTGATAATGGCTTATGTGAGCCGAAAGCTTAGACCTGATAAAAAATTCAACAAATACTGTGATTTTTTGTTGTCTTTTAACGACATCACCATCAAGTATATCAGACGGTATGAACGGATCCTACACAAAATTAATAGACAAAACTTGTCTATATTATTCAATGAAACCTGCATTAATATATATATATATATATATATATATAAATAATCATTTTTAACATATCAGGGTCAAACAGATTAGTTCTTAGAATCAACAGCCAGACTACCGAAACATATCATTATAGTGGTGAAGGCTTGTGCAGAAGCAACCACTTTTTGGAAGAGCCAAATACTTGCTCTTGCTTGGGGGTGAACTGGTGCACAGTATGTCACAAGATTCCCAAATAACCCTTTGCAGGTTTTGAATTCAAAGCTGTCTTCCTAGACTATTCGCACCCATTATTATAGGACCCAGTCTATCCTGCTATTTACCCATAGATGGTGGGGAGAAGAGATAAATTCATACATTTCCCAAGGGTATTTGCAAGTAAATGTATATAATGAACTTGACTGGTATTTGAACATGGCTCTCTGCTTCCTCAATCCAAGCTGCAAACCATTACTCTACCATGTCTCCTACATACTGTACATTGTCAATAACAGATTAGAACTTGATTTTCATTTCACTTTCAATTATTAACCAACACTTATTCATTTAAAGGATATTTTAAAAAGATAGGGTGCTGTTTGTATTAATTAAGTGCATTTTAACAATCTCCAGTAATCCAATAAAATCACTTATCTTGTACCCTATTGGCTCTAATTATTCAGAATTAGTGATAGTCAACCTGTATTGTTAATGTTTTAAATAAAAGAATTAATAGAAATTATAATTACTATTGTCATGTGTCAAATTCTAGATATTTGGTTTGTACTGTTTATGGAAGACTAGCAGTTTAGCCAAGTTTCACTCAGGTAGTTTAAGGAATAATAAGAATAAAAAACATATGATAAATTTATATAGCAAATACTTACACAACATCCACCCTTGTCACTTTTATATAGATAAAAATTTAGAATGTCTCTATTGAATTAGGGTGACAGGGGGAGGGGGCAACATATATAGATATAGATAATATAAAGTGGGGTGATTGATTCTATATTACAATCAATACATAAACTGATCCCTGACTTTGTAGGGTGATTATATATTTTTCTACCCCTAATTTTGGTTTTCTGAAAATTTCAAGGCGTCGTTAGCGTTATAAAATTTTGATCTACATCTGAGTGAAACTCCCATAGAGCTAGACTGCAAAATGCAGACGCTAAGTCCAATCTCTCAAACAAACAAATACTTACACATTGTCCATCCTCGTCACTTTTATAGATATAGATTAAAAATAAAATCAGTATTGGTAAGGCTATAAAACTTAGCAAATAGTTCTCAAATGGAACACATTTGTGTCACTGTAAAGGATGCAGAAAGAATGGTTGTATCACACCGATAAGTATCTGATTGCCTTTCTATTCTCTATCTTTACCGGGTCAAACCAAAAATGATCAGTTCATTGTATCACTTCAGTAAGTATATGACTCTCCCTTCTATACTCTATCTTTACAAGAGCCAGATGAGATCAAAAATGTATCATTCCAGAAAATCACTAACACCTGCTGCAATGTTGTAAATTTACAAGAGTCAGATCAGACCAACAATGGAGTTCTACTATATCTTGTCTAATCTTGGCAGAGTTAAAAAGCACTTACATGGCCTTGTGAGTGATAAATTAATCTCCACCCTGCAACCTGTATCCCACAGATTAACTCTCACGAGCCTTTCACTGTTATATCACTATTACTATAGCAGATGTTCTGATGAGTTACATTCCTTAACACCACCAGCTTGGACCTTCAATGTTGTGTTCACAGTGGCAAAACCATCTCCACTTGTTTTATAAAAAAGCAAGTTCCACTCAGACAGATCTCTTCCTCAAAGTGTTGCTTTGTGAAACAGACTCCCAAGTAGATGCTTCCCTACACTACAATCTTGGTTCCAGATTCAACCGACATCTATCCTACTAATCCTCATGATACTTTCTTACTTTCTCCTTTTACAATTGCATTCAATAACCCACTACTTTGAGTGGCTCTTGGGTCTGGTATTGTATAAATTATCAGTAAAATAAAATAATAAATAAAGACTATACTTTTGATGCTGCTGACTGAGCAAGAGAAACGTTCTCAACTGCATTCTGAGAAGGAACAATTACTGACGCTTGGTGCAAGTCATTACCCATTTCTCAAAACCATAAGACAAGCAGGTTACAATAACGTTGTATGCCATAATTAATAGGAGTAAGCAATACACTTAACATTTCAGGAATTTGGCAGAGTAAACAAAACAGTGGATTAGAAATTAGAAACTTTCTATATTAATGAAGAATCAAAAGTGAAATTTAAAGACAGAGAGGAGATGGGGCAAAGGGAAGGTTAATTTACTACAAAAGCAAAATAAAAAGTGCTGAAATCATCTGTTTTTACAATGGTATGAGTATAAAAGCTATATTACTAGTCATTATAAGAATACAAACTTGACTTGCTAATTGCACTTTTTGAATTACCAGTAACAGCACCACAATGTTTGAATGTTAACAAAAATATTAGGAATTGAAGACAAAATTTAAAAAGAAAATTAGCTTTAAAGGGAATTTTAATTTACAATCATAATAATAATATCAGCCATTTCCCTATAAGGAAACATTTGGCATTCATTGAATGAGCAACCTGTGTTACTGCCATGAGAACATTTTTCAGAAAAATAGGTTTCTCAAGTCCAGTAGCTGCTATATTGCTTTTCATACTGATAGAGGGTTTCCTTCCTTATCTGAAGTAGTGTGGAACATCAACATTTTGATTATTTTGTTATTTTCTCAAGTTACACGTGTTATTTACTTTAGTTGTTGACATTGTTGAAAGGGCGCAAGTGATGGGATTTCTGTTATTTAGTAAAGTTCTTTACACTTCTGCAGCATCAGTCCACAAGGTTCAAAGCAGAATGATCCTCCAGGTCTCACCTCATTGGTTGGCAGTTTGCAAAGTCTTCTAAGACTACCAAGGTTATTATGGTGAGACAAACAAAGTAGCTATTCAAATTTATAAATATTGCTTTCAGTCACTTTCTCACTGATGTGATGTAGCTTATCTGTCTTTTTTTACTTGTATTTTCATGGCAACTGCTCTGGCAAGCTTTTTTTTTTCCTGGTTCCCTGACCACATATATTTACTCGTGCTACTAGATTGGCATCTAGGTCCCACTCTTTTGCCATCAAAATAGTTAAATAGTCTACTCTAACAGTTTTTCTCATGCTTATCATTTGTGGATCTCCCTACCACTTGCTTGCTTCTCTGATAGCTACAATCTTCAAAAGTTTAAATGCAATGTCAATTGCAATCCATCTACTTGATTCCCATCTATCTCTTAACATCACCTGTACCATTTTTTCTCTCACAGTAATCCTCTATGCACCAGTGGCATTCCTGCCTTGCTTGGTGTGAAATGATTATAAAAAAGCTTTTGTTGTTTCTATGTATTTGAAGGTCTACTAAAAACTAGAATAATGTGTACAGTAAGGGTATGACCTTTTCAGTCTCTCATAACCAGTATCTCTTGATAAAACTTAATTGAGGACTAATAAAAATAACATTAGCTGATTCATGTCATATTCAGACAAATTCATATTGTAGACAAATTTTTCTGTAACTGTTCAGTTAATTATCAATTTTCACATATACATATTTTCCTTAGTTTTCAGTGATTATCATTTTCGATCTCAACACTATACAAATATTTTCTGCGAGAATTTTTTCTTGCATTAGTTTTACAGTGTGACTATTTAGTCACAACTTTTCCACACTTGTAGCACTTTAAAGTCTTAAAGGACAGTCATCTCCAAGATATAACCTTCCACATCTTCAGGAGGTTTCTATAATTAACTGCTGACTTTCTCACATTTCATTACCTTTATATTAAGTTTGATGTAGTTAATGTTGTGGAGTAAATAAGACATCTCTGGTAACACAAATGGACTAGGCAAGATGCCTTAAATAAAGAACACAAAGTGTTCTGATAAAATGTTCAATAGAGTACCATTGTAATCATCGAGACAATGTTATAACTGTGGTGATGAGGAATTGAAATTTATACGAAGTAAGAAAAAATACCTTTTTGCTTCAGTGCACATAATAATAGTGACAGTAAGAAATTAGACAAATAATCGTATCATTTTTTTCATTTGATGTAAATAAAGGGAAAAAAACATTCTTTAAACATGAAAGAATTAGACCAAGTGGTAAAAAAAAAAAAAAAAAAAATATCAACAATAACAGCAGTTGTTAGAACCCCAGAAACAATAACAAAATTTAATTTAAATAATTCAGAAGAAAACAAGATTCTCCAATTTTTTTTTCACTTCCAACATGGTGACAAATGCCATAGGTGATTTCACATATAATTCTGAGGATGAAATAACCTTTTCTCCTTTTTTTAAAAGATATGAACAAATTTAGAGAAGAATGCAACAAGCAGGAAGACAGGATAAAAAAAGACTTTTGGGAGAAAGTTAGTGACAGTAGAACATGAAAATACTGTAAATTTTGTACTACCAAGAAAATGAAGAGAAAATTGCTTTTAAGAAATGGTAAATATTCTGACCAAAATTTTTAGTGGGAAAACTTCCTTATTCAATACTCATTGACAAAAAAAGAAAAAGATTTTGTCACATATGCTGGAATCATTAACTAATAAAAAAGATTCAAATTAAATAATCTGACTCAATATGTTTAAAGGATTAATTTTCAATCAAGGTTTAATGGAGAAAATAGACACAGAAATACATGCAACAATCCTAACAAAATTAGGACAGAATTAAAATTAACACTACAAAAACTATTGGATGCATGTCAGAGAATCCTAAACCTGAGACGTGATATGGAGGAAACTGAAGAAAAAGAATATGCATAAACACAAACAAAAGAAAAATGTGCAAAAAAAGAAATTTATCCATGTTTCAGATGTGACTGTCCCTTTAAGAATTTAAAATGATACAAGTGTGGAAAAGTTGGACCTAAATAGTCACACTATAAAACTAATGCAAGAAAAATCTCGCAGAAAAAATTTTTTTATAGTGTCGAGATGGAAAAAAATAATCACAGAAAACTAAGGAAAATATATGTATGTGAAAATCAATAATGTGGATGTAAAAATGCACCCAGACACTGGTAGTGATATCACAATAATCAACAAAGCCACATGGAAAGCAAATGAAAAAACCTATATTAAAAAGAACTTTGAAAATTGCACATGGTGTGTCAGGTGAAAAATCATCTGCTATTGTGAAATGACTTGCCATGTTCCATTTTGTAACAAGTGTGTAAAATTTAAGGCTTTTGTGTTAAAAATACTACAAACGTATATGGCACTATCAATGAAATTATTTGAGTTATAGGATTTACCTATAAATATTTATTGTAAAAATATAGGTGAACAAGTATGAAGTTTAAAAACACAAAGTAAAAATTTAAAGGACGAATTGAAAAGTTGTTTTCCAGATGTTCTGTTGGATTAAGTTAGGTCAGTGTTCCAAAGTCAAAGCAAAATTTTAAGTAAAAAAAGGTCTGAGTCAGTATTTAAACTGAAACAGTGTAACTTTCAATGAAGAATTGTACAGACTTGAAAAAATGGGTGTAACTGAAAAAAATTGACCATTCAAAACTGACAGCAGCAGCAGTGATGTGTAAAGGAAAAAAAAATTCTGTTTGTGCTGTTTTTTTGGCTAGATTAAATAAATTTTTAGAATCACATAATGGCCCATTACCATGTCCAGAGGAAAGTTTTGTGAAATTAAATGGTACTATTATATTTTATTTTTATATTTTTTTTAATCTGGATATCTCTGAGGTGCATTTGCATATAACAAAGGTAACAATGATAAATACACACAAAGAATTGTATGAGTTCAACCAACTTCCTTTTGGGTCAAAAGTGGCTCTCGACATATTTCAACAAGCTATGGATACTATGCTTGCAGATTTTGATTTCACAGTTGCATACCTGGATGATATATTGATGAAAAACATATCTAAAGAACAACATTGAATATGTAAAAAGAATTTTTGAATAATGATGAGAGTATGGGTTCATACTCAGTGAGGAAAAGTGTAAATTGTTTTTGCCTCAAATTAAGTACCTAGGACAAATTGTTGACAAAAATCGTCATTGACTAGATCTGCCAAGAACAAGTGCAATTAAGAATATGCCTTATCCAACAAATTCTAGGCATTTCTAGATCTAGCAAATTATCATCAAATCTAATATGCAGAATTTGACAGCTTCACTAAAAAATTTGCTTAAAAAAACATAAAAATAGAACTGGACTAATAAGTGTCAAAAAGTGTTTGAAGAAATCAAGAAAATACTAATGTCAGACTTTTCGTTCACATTCTATGATCCATAAGCAGAAATCGTATTGGCTTCAGATGCTAGTGACTATGGTACAGGAGTGGTAATTCTACATAAAGATGATGATAGCATGAAAGCTGTCACACATGCTTTGTGTCTGCTACTACCAGCATAGAAAAAAAAAAGAATGGCAGCAAAATCAAAACAGAGGCGTTAGCAATAATATTTAGAGTTAAATTTCACAAATTTATACACAGAAGGATTTTTTTTTTAGGCACAGACCTCTAGTAATCAGTTTCTGCTTTGAAAAAAGGAATTCCTACACATACAATAAACAGATTACAATGCTTGGGTACTACCTTATTAAATTATGATTTTTGGATGGAATACCATCTGTTCAAAAACTTAGTGCATGCTGATGGTTTATCAAGTTTGATACCAAAAAATACTGAACCATTTGAGAATACTGTTATTGCAGTATTAAAAAGTGAAAGAAATAAAGAATTTACTATGCAATGTAATATACAAACTACCAGTTATGTTGGAAGAAATAAAAGTGAAAGTAGAAAAAGAAAAGTTTATTTCAAAAATTAAAAAAAAATATCAACTAAAAGAAAGTCAATATTTAGAATGAAATCCAAACTTAAACGCTTACTCACTAGGTGACTGAATACTATGTACCAAAATGGATATTAAATGAATTTCATAGTAAACAACCAGAAATTTCAAGGATAAAATCTCTTAGAAGTTATGTATACTGGACTAAAATATAATGAGACATTGAAAAATGAGCAAAAGCCTGCAGAGGTTGTATTCTGGCAGCAAAATTCCCTGCCACAAAATTACAACCATAGCCAAAGATAGATTCTCCATGAAGACTACACACAGATTTTGCAGGTTCAATAAACAGATTGTATTAACTGGTAGTAGTGAATAGCTTTACTAAGTGCAAAAAAACAAATTCTATGGTAACAGTGAATTTTTTACATGAACTGTTTGCAAGATATGGCATTCTTGATCCATAGTTTCAAATAATGGTAAACAATTCACTGCTTACAAATTTAAAGAATTTTGTAAAATGTTCTCACTAGAACATAATACTACTCCACTGTATCACCCAAAGTCAAACAGACAAGCTAAACGTTTTGTGTGTACTTTTAAGAGAGCTTTGGAAAAAGCAAGTAATAAAAAAATGAGTGAAGAAGCACTACAAAAATTCTTTAGAGTATATCGGATAATGCTGTATCTCAATACACCAACAAGCACATTGCCAGCTGGATTGAAGTTCACAAGAAAAATTAAATTAGTGTTCGACAAGTTGCTACCAGGTCAAAAAAGAATAAAATGCCTTAATAAAGAATACAAAGAGTTCTTAGAGAGTGTTTGTTAGAGTAACACTGGAGTCATTGAGATATTTTTTTTTTTTTTTTAATCATATCCCCCCAAGCAAGGCGGTAACGCCACTGATGCGCAGGGGCTATGTAAGAGTAAGAAGATTGGAAAAGAGAAAACCGGAAACCACATCCTAAACAGGGAACAAGGGATGAGCCTCTTCACTTGTTCAATAGACGTGGGTGGAGTGTGAACTGGGCAATAGTTTAGTCTATCTACTCCAATTGAGAAAAAGAAAAAAAAAAAAAAAAAAAAGTATAGGGAAATGGCTAATATTATCATTACTTTACCATACTCGTAATAGACAATTATTAGTCTGAAAAAATCCTTTTGATAGTTGAAGCATAATAAAGGAATTTTTTCCTCTCTTATTATTCAATTACCCATTATCTAATATAGATTTATATACCTTACAATACACTAAAAACAAAATTTGTGCTTGGGAATATAATTTGAAAACCAAATTACTTAACATCAAAATGGTCAAATATCCTACATCTACCTGGAATAGCTGGGTTGGTATTTTCAATACCGATTAGGCAGCAGCAACACAGTATAGAATGATATAATCAAAGTCTTACATCTAAATAATTTAATCTATATTTGTATAAGCAAAAAATTATATATCTGTATACAGTATATTTACATATGTATGACTACTATCTTTGCCATCTTGAAAAAGTTACACTAACAATATAATAACTGTTAGTAGTGTGTTATAACATTAATCTATGCGCAGGATTAGGGGTGCGCTATTGATGTTAGGGTTGATTGTGTGTGTGTGTGTACTTATGTGTCAAAGTGCTTATTTCTAATATTCGTTATTTTCTTGTAAGGTGTTCTGGAAATATCTCAGGAGAGATAGTGAAGGTAAGTCTTTGTTACAGAATGCATTGGCAAGACAAAAATGACAAATCCTACAATACTGGTCAGAACTTTGATGACCCAAATTTTGAAACTTCTGGTCAAAGAATCCTGACAGTGATGGATTGTCATTGTTTAAGTTTTAATGTATTGAACAATCATGCTTCTGGACTATTTAACATTAATGCAGGGGGTCCTCCAGGGACCTGTTATTTCTTATCTTTATCAAAAATTTAAGTGCAACCTTAATCACCATTATTTGTCTTCCTGAATATTTTCCAATTATTGTTATTTCTCCTTAATAAAGTGTTCTCATTCTCTTTCATTCTCAGTAACACCTTGTGTCTTAGTGGCATTATTGCCTTGCTGAGGGTGAAATGAGAAAAAAAAAAGCGTAAATATAAGTAGTATGAATGCAAAAGGAGTGTTGAATATGTTCTCCTCTCCCATATTCTTTGGTGTGCTGTGGCTTTGTGCAGAATGACAAACCACTACATTGAGATAATAAGTAGCTGGTTGACCTGTTGACATCTATAATTTCTAACCCTTCTCACTTAATTAAAAAAAAAAAAAAATGGGAGATGCTTACTACACTAAAATAAAGCAAGTAAAAAGAAACCAGAAGAAAATTGTCTGTCATTGATTCAGTCTGTGATGCAGCAATGGCAACCATGCTGAGGAATTGATGATAGCCCTCTTGAATATGGAGATGTCATGCAATGCAAATTTCTTGTTGGATATACAACACATTAAAAATGAAAAATGAGGTCAAAGAAAACAAAAGTAAAACTATAAAAAACGGATTGATTCTAACTTTGGAACATGACTATATAAAGGGCGTGATGGATAAATGGTTGTCTAAATTATGCAAAAATGAAAATAACACAGACATTTCATTTTAACAGATTCATTTACCAAAATGACACAAAAATATCTTGAAATATTAAAGAGTAAATTTATTCAATAAAATCATTATTGATTTTAAATACAGCCTCCAGATGACTTTGGAATCTCCTGCAACTTTTTTGGACAGTCTCCTTGTTTAAATTGATGCCATAATCTCCACCTTCAGTTCAAATAATTTTGTTGGTCTCTCGCTCAACTGTGCTCTACACATAATAATCAATTGTTAGAGTCTGGGGAGTTAGGCGGCCAGATGTAAGGGGTGATATGATCAGACAAATTGGCTGAACTATGACTGGGTCCTCTTCCTTATGTGACATGACGCAGAGTCTTGTTGATGAACATAAGGTTTTCCAGCAGCCACCCTTGTGACCCAAAGCAGCAATACCACCTCAAGGTATTTGATGTACGCTTCCATATTGAGTGAAATCCTGTGGAAAGATGAATGGAAGTATATTACCATCATTAGTGATCACTCCAAATACCTTTGTAATGAGCATCAGACTCAACCAACTTTTTCCAAATCCTGTCCTCAGCTTGACACCAAAACACTCTGAAATGTTGGTATTGGAGCTTTTGGCATGAATGCATTATGAAGCTCTTTTTCTCACAGATGTGCAGTCAACAAAATCAAAAGCAATCAACATGCATGTTCAAAATTAAAAACATAAAGTGACGACAATTTACCCATTACACCATGTAGAGCAGCAAATGAGAAACAAAATTATTGATAAATATTTTAAAGAAGAGTCAGCTTAACACCATTCAAGAGATTTGATGTTTACAATAAATTTGTAGTCATTTCTTAAAGCTTAATGGAGATTAGAATTGATTGATATAAGTAGATGTTCTAAGTGCTGTTTAGATATGGCACAAGATCGAAAGTATGAAGTACCCAGTGAGGATTGAACTCACTACTCAGCTGCAATAGGTTCTAGCAAGTCAAGCTTGCTAACCATTACACCACTGCGAGGTGCCCAAACTGACTGATATAAGAGTCGATCAATAAGTCCATACCTGACACATAGCTGAATTTTGATCTGATATTTTCATAGTATAATGTTTTATCAATGTGATTAATATTCACTGTTGAATTAAATGAATATGAGCAAAAATTACATTGAAAAATATTTGTTTGTAAAAAAAAAAAAAGAAGATTTTCTTTCATTCACTAGAGATTTATAGACCAATTCTTTTGCATATATACATATTACGCTGATTGAGCATTCTGGAAGAATGGTAGACTTTGAAAAAAACAGTAGCTACTTTAGCATCTAAGCATCGCTCATTCAGTAATGAATTAGAGCACTAACTACAGGCGTATGATACATCACACGCTAAAAGTCTGCCTCCTTCTATCGAGCACCCATAGCTCAGAGGTAGAATCGCTGACTGATGTCAATTTGATCGGGTTTCAATCCTGGGTAAAAGCAATCGGATGTCTAACTGTACTGATGAGCTGTGATACAGTGAAACAGATCTGTCTGCGGATGACTATATATATATATATATATATATATATATTTTCATTCTTCATTTGTAAACAAGTTATTACATGACCTAGGTTTCTTCCATGTGCTGTCTTCAGGTGATTTGCCATAACTGATTTTACCGTAATTTTAACGGTAGAATAAGTTATTGCAAATTGCCTTGAAGACACCACATGGTAGAAACCTAGGTTGCGTAATAACTCGTTTACAAATGAAGAATATTCAAAAGTTCTGCAATATAATTGTATTGAACACTTTTTAATACAAATGTGTACTAGTCTAATTTAATTATGACCAAAAACTAAGTAATTAAACAATATTTATTTTAATCATGGTATTTTTAGTGGATATGCAGGTATAAAGTAACATACCAAACTGATATCTATTGGTACAGAAGCATTAACAGTTTTATTAAAGAAATAGTTCTTATTGGCAGCTATGGGTTAATTAGTAAAACTTGTATCACTAAATTATTATCCTCTCAAAATAAATTCTTACAAACTAAAAATATTTTCTGACTTTAAATAACATGCAAAGGATTGTAAGCCATAAAAACAAAATCAAAGTGAATCTTTGTCTAGCATTGATATTCATTTACAATTTATGTAGTTTACTCACAGTTTTCCCTGGCTACTTTTACTAAGTCCTTTGAGTGTTAGATTCTTTAAACCCTTTTTTCTCATTCAGTTAAGTCCCATACATGATACACGCTTGGGTGATCATGTCTCGAAAGAGACATGACTGACTGGGCAGAAGATTATACCACAGGTAGGTTGCCATTGCTTTCTGCGGTAGACTGGTTGCTGGCCAAAGCTATAGAACCCAATCTGTCCTGTTATTTAACCCATAACTGGAGGGAAGAGATGGATTAATACCTTTCCCAAGGGTATTTGCGCGTAAGTGAATGCAATGAATTAAACTGGAATTTGAACTCGGCTCCCCAATTTCTCGTTCTGAGCCGATATCCACTGAACCACAACATGTCCCAAATATTTAATTTGTGTTTTTGTAAGTCTAAATTTCTGTTTCTTATTTTCTTTAAGACTTTTTTTCCTTACTCACGTTTTGTCAATACAATTTTTAGCATTTGTTGGCAAAATCACATCTGTTGCTTTAAATCTCTTCATCTGTGAAGAAATGATTATTAATTGTTAAATATAAGAGATATTACACAACACTTTTATGTTTTATTGTGACAATATATTCCTATATCTTAATAGTTTGCTTAATTTCTGATAGGTGTCTTTCACTAATTCTAGACACCTTCAAATTTCTGTGTCATATTTTGTTGTCTCCTACTACACAACTCAGATACTAAAAGTTCTCTGATTGATTTTGTCATCCCCAATATACACCTCACAGTTTGTCTCTTTTGCTGATGACCATGGAGTTTTCTTACAGCTTATAATTAGTCTTCCTTTTTCTTCTTGCTTTTCATTACTGCCTTGTATAAGAGTTCTTTTACAAATGAGTGTTAAAGAGTCAAAAAAGCTTTCAATAAAAAAGTAGGAAGTTTTTCTCATCAGAATCCATCTAGCACATATACAAATCTACCATTTATCTGTGCATTGAATACTGTGGCCATATGTAGCCAGGTGTTCCTGTTATTCATCGCAGGGTTCTTGACAGAATCCAAAGGAGGATCTGCAATGTAATCAATCCAGATTTGGCAGCTTGACTTTAGTCACTTTCTCACTGATGGGATTTGGGTTCCTTCTGTCTTTGCTACAAATATTTCCATGGCTTCTGTTCTGATGAGCTTATCTCCTTGGTACCCCATCTACACAAATTTACTCAAGCTACTAGATTGGCAATTAGGTGCCATTCTTTTACAGTTAAAACAGTCAAATGCAGCCACAACTTCTACTCTATCAGTTTCTTTTCTCACACTTTCCACCTGTGGAGCTCCTCTCCATATACTTGTGTCCCTGATAGCTATAATCTTCAAGAGTTTAAGTGTAATGTCAATTGCCATCTTTTATCTCCTTGGTTCCCATTTTTCTCTCATACCCCCGTACCTTTTTTTTAATTTTTTTCTTTGCTCTCTTCTCATGTAACCTCCTGTGCACCAGTAGCAGTACTGCCTTGCTAGGGGTGAAATGACTATAAAAAAGGATAAAGAACTAAATGGACTAAAGAAGTGATTAAGACTAGTGTGAATGAAGAGTACACAAAATCATGCGAATTATTCATTTTAGATTTAAAGAGAAGAAAAAAGAAATATTAAAAAAACTATATTAAAGATAAAATTTATTTTTAAACAACTTTAAGGAAAAACTGAATGATAATGAAACATTTTCCATGTTTATAATCATAAGCTATTTTTTGCTTTCCATCAGTACTGACAAATAATCCTGGAGAATAGATTCAGTGAAGTGTGAAGAGTTTAAAATTTCCCATTACACATTTGTTTGATATTTAAAAAAAAAAAAGAAAAAAAAGCAAAGCAAAGGTGAGACAGCATGGCTCATGGTTGACTGAATTGAAAACTGCTTGGCAAATTGTGCCAAAAAGAAAAAGAAACATGCATGAGGTTGTGATATGAAAAGTAGGTCAAACGGAGTCAAAAATAGTAATTCTGGAATGAAAGATTTTTTTGTTCATAATAGATAATTTTAATGTATTAACAAACTATAAAATACTGCATTATACCAATAAAGCTGAACAATTCCGAGAAAATGAAAATGTATTTTATTGAAAACGACTGACAAGGAAGATTTTATTTATTTTTTATTTAAATGAAAAAAAAAATTCAATAAAATCTTCCTTGTTGGTCATTTTCAATAAAACATGCTTAAAAGAAAGATTACTGCCCAAATATAGAAGTTCCCGGTTTATGATGTCTTCAAACTACGATGTTATTCATTGTTATTTATACATTAATAAAATCTTGCATAAAATTTAAGTTTTTCCAAAGCGTCACTTTTCGTAGCACAAGTGTATCCAATGTATTTATTTACAAACCTGGACTTATCAAGAATACAGTCCTTCAAAAGACATGTAAATTTGTAAAAGATATTTGTTCTTTAGAGTTTAGGTATGATTGCAAGATATGTGCACTTTGAAACATCATCTGAAAATACGCAACTTCTTTTGACTTAAACAAAAAAATTAATTATTTGTTACACAAAATCTAAAACTGCTAACCTCATTGTCAAAAATATGCATCTGCATTGTTTGTTTTTAATTGTGTCAACTGAACAGTATGTTATGGTCAGTTGGGCATCAGCATTGAGAAACAGAATATGGTGATGCAATTTACTCGGCCTGAAAATAGGAAAAAGCATACTGTAGTGCTTGGTATTCATGCCAGAAGATCCACTACTAACATTTCCAAGTGTTTGGTAATCAATCTGAAGATAGTGCAGATGATTCAGAAAACGTTACACGAGTCTAATGGGGATTACAAAAGGTACAGCTGCTAGGAAAACTCACTTTGATCATTCTGATGAGAAAAAAAAAACCCTGAATTTATTAGTGAGGGCCTCAGACTCAAGTGCCTTAAGAAGGTAGTGTCACCCTGGGTCAAGAGAGTGGCTACTAAAAGAACTCTGCATCATGTCACACAAACAGAAGAACCTAGTCATGGCTGTCAGACAATTTCTGTGACCATATCACACCTTATATCTGGCCACCTAACTCCCCAGACTGTAACTCCTTGATTATTATGAGTGGGGTACAATTGAGCTAGAGACCAACAAAACTCCTTGTAGAACCAAAGATGAACTGAAAACAAGGATTATGATAGCATTCACTAACTTAACAAGGAGACCATCCAAAAGACTTGCAGGAGATTCTAAAGTCATATGAAGGCTGTGGTTGAAGCCAATGGTGATTCTATTGAATAAATTTACTCAATTTCTCAATTTATTTCAATATATTTTTGTGTCAGTCAGTTAACTGCCATATGGGATACATGCTTGGGTGATCATGTCTCAAAAGAGACCTGACTGACTGGGTAGAAGATTATCCTGCAGTAGGTTGCCAGCCAAAGCTATAGAACCCAATCTGTTCTGATATTTAACCCATAACTGGAAGAAAGAGATGAATTAATACCTTTCACAAGGGTATTTGCACTTAAGTGAATACAACAAATTTGAACTCAGCTCCCCAATTCCT